>JAKTUQ010000002.1:600000-1086143 GCA_030556775.1 Scheffersomyces quercinus | reverse complement strand
CTTTGTGCTAACTTTGTCATTTGTTGGCGCCATAATTTGTATTCTTCAGAACCTTTTTCTTCAAAGGCAAGCGTATTCTTTGGCAACAGTTAGGTAGTTTTAAGCAACTAGAAAATGTAAATTCCAAGAGTCTCTATGCGCCTTAATTTGTATGACTTCGGCGCCAGCTTAAATCCATAGTAAACGAATTCTTGTTATGGGGGGTGCGAAATGTGGTTGGAAAATACTGTACACACTTCCTTACACTTACGCCTACACGTCTTCCCAACAGTCTACTTTTATACTCTTTCCTACAAGAATTCTCTACACTCTTCCTAAGACTCTTCTTTTATACTCTTCTTTTATACTCTTTCCTACAAGTCTTCACGTAATCTCTACATCTCTCCCATACACCCTTCCCTACACTCTTCACTACACTCTTCTTCTTTTATACTCTACAAGTCTTCACATCTTCTCTACACACCTCACTACACACCTCACTACACCCCTTCATTTACACTCTTCCCTACACCTCTCCATACACCCTTCCTTACACTCGTACTACACTCTTCAGTACACTCTTCAGTACACTCTTCAGTACACACTTCATTACTCTCTTCCCTACACTCTTCTTTTATACTCTTTCTTACAAGTCTTCGCATCTTCTCTACACCCTTCCCTACACTTCTCTCATACACTCTTCCCTACACCTCTCCCATACACCCTTCCGTTATCGCCTGATCCCATTACCACTACACTACAACAAAACAACATCCATCACCCTCTCTATCACGTGTGCATACGCGCCCGAAAAAAGATTTCTCTTCCTTCGCTTTGTGCAACTTTACACTTTTTTATTGACAGCGTCTAATTGTGAATTTTGTGATTTGAAGTTTTGTGATTTGTGAGTTACGTGTAGCGATGAACGCTTCTCTTCTCGTACGTTGGATACAAACGGTGCTGTGTTAGGAGAAAACCCGTTGCAAAGTATACAAAAAAACCAGGAAATCAGCGTCCCGATTCACTTGCTGTTCTGCCACACCAGAAATCCCCCAATAAGCCCTCTCCAACCATGCGAATGTCATTACCTCAATCGTTGCATCTAGACGTTACTGCTATTCACAGCTACCCAGCGTTGACGGTGGGTTTGGCGTTGTTCACGTTCATTCTCCTCATCATGGACCTGTCGTTGCAGTTTGCTCTCAGCCACAAGTTCTCGTTGTACCCAGGTGCTTTCGGCCAGTTCGACTTGAACAGAGTGTCGTTCTACCCCTTGTTCCACGTCGGTCTTCTTCACTGGATCTTGAACATCTTCTCGATCTTCACCACAATGGCCATTTTTGAAAGAACCCACGGAACCGTGTACACCGGTATCACTTTGAACCTTATTGCCGTGGTCGCTGCCGTACAATACAGTCTTGTCGGTGTCTTCCTTTACCCAGAAAGTCACGTCGTTGGTTTGTCTGGCTATGCTTTCACATTCCTCGCCTGGTTGGCCTACAAGGAGCACGAAAACCAGCCAAAATTCGTGTTATACCACAATGAAGGACGTGAAGTCAGTATTCCTACGATAATTGCCCCGGTTTTCTTCTTGTTCTTATGTGCTTTGATCATCCCAGGATCCTCGTTCTGGGGCCATTTGTTCGGCCTCACCACCGGTTACTTGTTGGGCATGGACTACTTGAAAGTGTTGTATCCACCATCCAAGGTTGTTTTGTGGATCGAGAGCAAGGTTGGATTCCTCATCAAACAGTTAGATGGAATCGTCATTTACTACAAGGAAGAGGATGCCGTCCATTCCAGAGGTGTTACTTACACTCCAATCTTAAGCGAGGACATCGAAAGTGCCACTACTGCTCTCAACTCCGCAGAGGAAGCCGATGGAGATGCTACCTTCAGAGGCGAAGGCCATGTTTTGGGAGCATGAGTAATTGAGTATGACAGTATAGAATAAGATAATAATCGAGCCGGAATTTCCAACTCGAAAGGTACTAATTAGTTAGCTACTCAATGTGGGATATTTCCACAATGGAGACCGAAACCGAGGAGACGTTATCCGAGGCTTGCTAGTGGTATTGTATATCTAAATAGATCGCCTACGGAGACGTCACTTCCATCTCGATGGGATCAATCTGCAATAATTGAGACTGATTTTGAATTGGTAGTCTTGTGCCAAGTGGTTATATAAGGTTATTGTACTATAATACATAGAGTAAAGCTACCAATTGAAGCATTTTTCACAGCCAAAGCCAGTATCGTCCAGGGCTCGTGTTCTGAAATGCATTGTGCTTATTTCATTTAAGCCCGTTGAGATCTGCAAGAGGGTCACCAAATGGGATTAGTTGGGAGGAGAGGCGAAGTAGTACCACCAATCCAGGTTTCTATCGTTGCTTCGGTTCCTTAAACTGGTCCTCAAATATAACTGTCCTTTCAATAACATACCAACCACCCTTAAAGAGGCTGTTTAAAGCCACGCTCGCTTAATTTTTCACAGCCAAAAATCCTCTTCAGTAAGGGTTGCAGCATCGACTGGAGCGTCCATATCAGGGGTAAGAAGTTAGGCTTGTTCTGTTAGGAAAGAAGGGGGATTAGCGTTTAGGTATAGTAGTCTGGGAATAAGTATTTAATTATGAAGAAATGGGTTTCTTTGATGCAATTCGGTGGCATTTCATAGTTCGTCGCTCTCTCTCAGTAATTCTTTCGATGCGATGCTCACTAATTTTACCACGAGTCTCTCGGTAAGTACTGCAATGTGTACTGCAGTATTTGCAGTGCTACCGCGGTGCGGACACTCAGGGTCTCGGTGTGTCTCGGTGGGTCTCCCTGTATTTCTGTGCGTCTCGGTGGTTGTGTCAAGAACATTATGTCCTTAAAATGGTTAAATTCCAGGAACATTATGTGAAAGATAGTTGTATTAGTTGTTAAAGCGACGAAATTGAGTCAAAGAAGTAGTTGAAAAATTCTTCGTGGTTTAGAATCTCTATTTCATAGTAAAGTACATTACATCATTTCTACGAATGAAACTTCTAGAGAAAGATATTTCTCTTTTGAAATTTCACTTTATGAGCTCTTTCTCTTTAGAACCTTCACTTTATGAGCTCTTTCTCTCCCTAGGATAGAGCTTTCCCTCACTAGAATATCCAACCTCCCTCACTTCTACGCTCTCCCTACTTCTACGCTCTCCCTAACAATTCTCTCAGTAAACAACAAAACAACAATAACAATAACAATAATAATTTCCCCTTACATTCATACATTATATGTACCCTTCTCGGTAAAACAACATCCATGCACCCATAATCACGCTGTTTTCTTCCCCATGAAATTCACATTCTCACTAATTTCTAGCGATCTGCCATCACAACATACACTCCACGGACATCGTACTGTGACAAGGCCTACTAGTGATAGTAAATACCGAACATGAACACAACGACAATGACAATGACAATGACCGAAAAGCACAGCAGCAATTCACTATATCAACCCTTTTACAAACTCCAATTCGTCTACTACCTCTAATACTTCTAATACTTCTAATACTTCTAACATCCTAACAACTCCATCCTCCAACCACCCACCACAACCCCACAACTCGTCCCGCGGTACCGAGAGCTCTCGTTGTGCTCGCACGGAAAAAAACAAAACTCTCGCCGTAATTTGGGGAACGGATTTTGTGGAGTGATTGGACCAGTAGAGTAGTGGTATTGGTGGTGCTCTATAGAACAGGGGTAAAAGTACTGGATTCTCCAATTGGCGCCGTGAATTACACATCGAGTCGCCCTAGGAATCGCAAAGGTGCATCTGGCCAAGGAAGATTCCACCGCAAACAGCGTGGTTACATCGATGTCGGTCCAGGAACCTCTGTTATCACAGGACAACAACCGTGAACTGCGGTACAACGGTGCTGCCAGCGGCAAAATTGGCCATGAAAACGGGACTCTGGCGCCTCCAGCGAGTAGAACAGGTCCAGAAGTCCATCACAGCTCAGTTTCGCCGCAAAAGATCAACGCAAACACGGGAAAACCACCCGTGCTATCGTCTCTGGCAAAGAGAAAGAAACGCCGAGGAAAACACAAGAACAAGACCCTAAGAATCAACAACAAAACCACCAATTCCGATGAATTAGCAGTCGAAACAAGCCCCGACGAACCCAATGGAACGAACGACAACGTAAAAAACGACCCTGTATTAAAGAATTCTGGTGATAGTATCGGTATTGAAGATCTCCAATCGTTCCCCTCATTGAGAGATACCAATAACAATATCAACGGGACGAAGAAGCCAACCCAATTGACTCCTGATAACAAAATCCATAACAACGAATACTATAATGATGTCACGCCTAAAGAAATACCACATACCTTCGATGCTGACAACCTCGATAATGACTACGATAACAACAACAATAATAACAATAACAGTAATAATATCAACAATAATTTCGGATCACGACAACAAACACAAAGTGCCCTTCAGCCTCCACTAAGAGTTAAGCCCAGTGAAGGGTTCCACTCAACCTACGTGTCGCCTCGTAAACAAGCTATTATGAGATACAGAAAGAGCGGGGAGTTCCTGACAGAGACATCACAGATCACAGAAGCTAAGGAAAACCTCAAAAAGAGTCCTACTTCACAAGCCAGCATAACGGAAAAGAACCCAGATAAATCAATTCCTAGCTCCAACTTGAACTTGGAGGATAGAGTAACTTTGTTCAAGTATAAATCAGCGAAAATCTTAGTTGTTGACGAACAATTGTCAGAAAAGAATCTGAGTTCTTCCGGAAGACTTTTGGGACATGGTGATTTCGAAATTTTCCAATTACATAATGGAGACGTCAATTATCTCTCATGTGGACCTAGTTTTATCTACCCATTATTGCCGAAACTCAAGATATTGAGGGTTAGTTTCAACCAGTTTATACTACCCTTGGTCAACCCAGAGCGTTACTGGAAAATCTTCATTAATACTGAAGAGCTGAATGTAATAGATGTGATAGAAAATACCTTTCAACGTGTTGTGAAGTACAGAAACCTATACTTCGAGAATAATTCCGGGCACACTGGAGATAGAAGTCCCGATGCCCAATTGAATGATGTGGCTTCCATTCAACTTCGCTTGGGCAGTGAATTATACTCAAACCACATCAATGAACGACCTGATGAACTCCACGCCCTCTCTATCATAGATGAATCTGACTCCAATTATAACAGCAACAATACGACTCATCTGAGCATACCCGCATTCAACAACCACACGGGAGCAATCAACCAATCACTTACACCGGCTAATTATAATTTTCCTACTATTTCTACCATCATTCCAGAGTCTCCACCCTCAGCTCCAATTTCTCCACCACCACATGGAAACGGCTCTAATTCCATTGATTTTGCTGTGAGCCCGACCAAGAACATTGACCCATTCTACTTATTGACCAAGAAAGCATCAATGCAATCAATATCGACATCTGTGGCTTGTCTCGATTTAAATAGTAAGACTGCCACTGTTCCTGCAACAGTTGCACCAAATAACGGCAAACGTGGCGTTACTGGTACCAATATCCACACTAGCACGAGTATCGGCAACATCAGCTTGAAAAGTAACCACGACGGGAGGGGATTTTACAAGACACAGGGAGCTGATTTGGCATCTTTCAACAAGAAGGATATCCACAAAAGTGTTCTTCATCAGCCTAAACCCAAACGAACAAGCCACAACAATCATTACAATGCTAATCCGTATCAATCACCAAACTTAATCAAAGAGAGTGACGAGAAGTCTGATTCTTCCATGGACTCTTTACTCGATGAATATGAAGAGAATATTACTTATACGAAATCTGTCACAAGATCCAGACCGGCTAGTAGGCAACCATCTATCATTTCGGCATCATTGTCTAAATTGCCCAACTATTCACGTGGCAGTTATTTCCATGGTCATATTGATAATGATGACAAGTCTTCTCATGGAATGGTTCAAGAAGGAGATCTTGAAGATTTCCCAACTACATCGTTGAGCGCCTACAACAGAGTCCACAATGATCGTCCTAGTGTGACCAGATCCAGAAGATCATCTCGAAGTGAATTGTATACTGCGGAAACTAACTGGATGGAGCCTAATATGGATTTTAACAGCAATCCGAATAGAATTTTAAAGTCTAGATCCAACTACAGCTTGAATAGCGCACAAAGCGTGGATCTTAATAACACTTATAAAAACATATACAAATCCATAACGCAAAGGAGTTTGAAGCACTATGATGACGATACTAGATCGTCCAAGTCACACAAGCTTCCTACCATCACTGCACATGTAAGATCCGACTTCACGAACAACAACATCGCTGGTTCTAACAGAGGGTCGAATAGTCTTTCTCGAAAGAGCAGCTATGCTACGAGTGTAAAGAGTGAAAGAAACTTCAGCTCGGCCAGAGAACCAAATTCCAAGCGCTCTGGCGACTTGAGATTGGACTCCAATGAGATCTATAACCTCATCAGCTCCTCAAGGAGACCGATCAACGCAGCATCGAAAGCTAACGACTTGCGAGAAGTCAGGGGAAATCCTACTCCAAAGAGCAGTAGTTTTGCATCCAGGTTATTCGGTTGGTAAAAAATTGTATTATGATCCAAGACGTCCGAACTGACGTCCTCTATTTATTCAAAATTTATTTATTACAATTTATTTATTACATATTTATATGTCCATCCTTGGGGAATATTGTTTATTAGCAATAAGAGAAGGATAAGTTCACGGTAGAACAATAAAGTACTATGTATTAGAAGTAAAGAAGTAGTTAATTCTGCTTATGAATATACATCATATCCTCTATTGTGAGTTTCTTTCTCAAGGAAATACATGATCCAACATTAGTTACAAACGTCTCAAGTTCTAAATGTATTATTAGTTATCCCGTACAACAGAAGATGAAATACTAAGAAAAATATAATAATAATAGTAATAATATATACAAAGAGAAGTGCTGCATTTATATAGTTTTCTCATAAACAAAATCATTAAGTATCATGAAATTTTAGCATCAATTCTGTTAATGATAGGCTGCGTGGTGGAGGGACGAAACTTGACACATGTTCCTATTACAGCGCAGACGTTCGTTTAATCTGTGTATCCACGTCAGAACATTGGCGAACAGAGCTGCGATATTGTGTGATTTGACCAAACCCATATCACATTTCGTCATGGTATTCACCAGTATGACATACTCTAGAGCATACTGATTTCAATGAGGTTTACATGATGTCCATTTATAATTGTGGAGCACCTGGAACTGGGTTACCGTTAGCGTCGATCAAACCCTGTTGCATCATCAACAATTGCTCGTTACCGGCGGATTCGAATTGCAAACCCAAACCTAACTTAGAGGTTTGCTTGAAGTGGTCGATCTCACCGGAGAATAACAACGACACGGTTGGTAAGACTCTCTTTTCCAAGAAGGCGCTGACTCTACCGGCAGTGTCTAATTGACCTCTGAAAACAGCAGAACGGTATTCGTACTTGGCACCAATGGTGGTTTGGCCCTCGAAGACTGGCTCGAATCCGATTGGAGTACCCATCAATGGATCAGTAACTTGCTTGAAGCTAGCGGCGATCTGGGTTTCTATACCAGCTTCGACCTTTTCAGAGACTCTTCTCCAGAAGGAAGCAATGAAAGCACCTTGAGCCTGGACTTGTGCGGTGGCGATCCAGTTTCCGGCGTTGTAACGACCAACATAGGAGACAGCAGATTCTGGTGGAGATGGACCAGCTTGCTTGGAGTACATGGCTTCCAAACCAACAGCGAGGTTTGGACTCAATGACTGCAACAACGAACCTACAGCAACACCACTGAAACCACCGTACAAGAGCGATGGGTTCAAAGTCTTTAAGTTGATGGAGAAGTCAGATGCCTGGTAATCTTGTTCCAATTGAACCATGGAAGGTTGACCGTTGGCCAATTGCAAGGTGACCTTGGAGATGTTGTGCTTGTCCCATCCGTAGTTGATTCTACCGGAGAATGACAAGTCATTGTCGATGTTACCCTGGACAAAGTAGTCGTCGGTGGCGTAGAGGGCCGAGAAGGCGTATGCTGGCAACACGTTGGATCCGATGGACAAGGTGTGGGAGGTTTGGAAGGCTGGAGCCATGGAGAAGGCCTTGTTCAAATCAGCTCTTAAACCGGAGAAGAAGTACTGGTTGAGGAACACATCACGAGTGACTTCTTTGGACAAGTTCTCGATGGTTCCTGGATTAGTTAAGCCCAATGACTTGCGGTGTTCGCCGATGGTGATGTAGACGTCGTTCAAGTACGAGAATACCGGGTTGGAAGACCATAAACCGTTTGCCTTTGGAGCTTCGGTGGTGAGAGAGGGCAATGTAGGCACCGTCAATTTGGAGAAATCGCCCAAAGCAATTGGGGTGGTGGCGGGAGCAGAATGATCTTGGGACATTTTGGGGACTTGAGCCGGTGGTTTGCTACGAAAGGACGCCTTGTTGACTGCTGGAGCTGGAGAAGAGTCGTCTTGAAGAACCGTCGAAGAATGAAAAATTTGGTTGGTTGGAAAAATTTGTTTGCGGGACTGAGAGTTACTGATGCCGCTTAGTGGGAGTTAGTGGGGAGAGAGCGCAATAGCGAGGGAGATTGGGGGGAAGTGTGTGGTTAGTTAGTGGGGGAGTGTGGTTAGTTGGTGGTAGAGTGCGAGGTAGTGTCGGTGCATAGTGAGGGCAATTAAGGTGAATAGTGGGGAATTGAGTTGATGTGACGAGGGAAGTAGTGTGAGGTGGTGCGGGTGGTGCGAGATATGGTGCGGGATCGGGGTAAATGTGGGAATGGCACTGAAAAAAGGTGTATTTGTAAGGTTATTGGTGTTCGTAGGAATTGTTAGTAGGAATTTGTTAGTATTTGTTAGTAGGAATTGTTAGTATTTGTTAGTGAGGAAGAGGGTGATCTGTGAGTGATTTGGTAGAGGGAGTTAGTGGGTGTTGTTATTTGTGATGTTTTCTAGAGAGAGTGGGTGGTGGTTGTGGTGGTTGTGGTGGTTGTGGTAGGTGTTTAATGTTAGTGTTAATGTTAGTGTTAGTGTTAGCGTTGGTGTTGCTTTAATGTTACTGTTAGTGTTACTGTTGCTTTAATGTTACTATTACTAGCAATGTTACTGTTAGTGTTTTTATGATTTTAATTTTAGTGCTACGGTTAATGTTTATGCTTTTTTTCTTCTTTTCCTTTGTTAGTTTAGCACTACTGCTGATGTTCGTGCTATGTTAAAGTGTTGTGTGAGACTTGGAAATACCTTGGAATACTTCATATGAATGTCAAAAATATCTCCCTGCCATTGGATATTTGCAACAACACATTTATTGAACATTATTGAAATGTAAAAATTGATTTGTGAAAATTTTGACTTAAAAAGCACGCAAATGCAGAATTTAACAAAGTTCTCCAGTAGAAGTGCCTCATTCATTTCCTTCTGTTCTTCCTCTTCAACTACTCATGGCTTTCAACTTCTCCATCACCGTCTTTATAACAGCCATTTCACAGCCATTAATAACTAAACGACATTTTAGCCACCAAAAATTTTAGCAATTATGCTAAAATGTCGTAATGTCGTTGTTTCAAAGCAATTTTGGTTATATGTTATATGCAGGCACTCATATCATGATTAATTGGGGTCTTTAGATTTGGTTTAAACGGTATTGGAATCGGTTGTGGATTGTTGTTACGGTACCCCTCGCATGTACGAGCACGGGAAGCTAGTTATATCACTATTTGAATCGCCTTCAGCAGCGTACAATGCATAGCTAATATAAAAAGATAGTCACGTGATCGGCGAATTTTCAGTACTGTGGTAATGATGTAGGTAATAAGGGACATTCTTATAGGTTGCAAATGGTCAGAAGATAGTTGGTTTTCGACTTTCTATCTCCAAGGAGTTGACCTAGACCCAAGCTGCCGTCCATGTCTTAAGGTGACGACACAATCACAAATGCCGATCCAACCATCCAACGGGCTCAGCTGAGTGTCTAGTCATGTGACGTCATAACTGTTGCACTTCGCTTTTCGGAGACCGCCAACTCCGAGATGCTCGCCGAGGCCGTTGCGTGAAGAGAAGAGAAGAGAAGAGAAGAGAGAAGAAGGGGCCTGTAAGAGGTGTAGAAGGCTAACGTTGAAGATATATAATGGAGATGGAGTTGGAGTTGGAGTTGACACTGTGGATATGGACATAGTTACTCGTCGCTCATTTCTTGTAATTCTATATGATAAAAATGGAAATAATTGGAGCATTAAATACTTCGTATTAATCTATAAATTGCTGTGAAATTTATAGTTCGTTCTCTAATCTCTTCTTTTTTTGTCTTATTTCTTCACATTGGAGTATATGTATGGTGCTATTAGCACTGAATGTTATGTTCATTGTGAACAATTCTTGGTTTCTTGGTTTTAAGATAGATATATATTTTTCCGTAGTTTTTCAATATTTGTAAGAAATCATTTCGAACCTCCCCCCAACTCTGGAAGTCGTCTGACCACCACCACAACTAGTGTCCACCATCATCACACATCAATCATCTCTTGAGCAGTCTGTTTTGTCTTCTCTTCTCTTCTCTTCGCACAACTCTCACCCGTACCACCACGAAAATCTGCTACCGCCGGCGTCGGTAATTTCACTATTTCCTCTCGCTGCTCCTCACGTGAGTAGCCTTCCTTTACCGAGACAATCATCAGGTGGTGACTCCTGAATAGACCATCATAGGCTCCATTTATAACCACGTAAATAGACCAAAATGCCTCCCTAAATGGCCCTAACCACTCCCCAGAAATCCCAGAAATCCACGAATTATACCAACTCGTAGAAAAACTCCCCAGTCTACTCAATCTCCCAATTGGCTCCCATACCCATCCCAATCTCCACCTGGTACCACCCACTATTCTCTCTACCGAGAAACCCTCATTATCTCCCACTAATCTCCCACCACACGCCCACGCTCCCCGCCGTGTCTCCCTACCGCACCGCGAAACCTCATTAAACTCCACCACCAACCAGTTTTTATCACCATTCATCTCTTTATCTCTTTCCTTTTCTTTAGCAGCTACAGCTATCGGTTGGCTACAGCATAAAAAACGCCCGAAATCACTCACAATGGTCGTCCCAGTCGTCAATGGCTCCTCGTGCCTCACTGTCTTCGGCGCAACCCGTGATTTGCTCGACCAGGCAATCAACTTCTACACCAATGTGCTAGGCTTATCGCTCCACTCGGAAGCCGACAACGCCGTGTACTTGTCCAACCAGGACAACATTCTCACCGTGAAATTGGTTCTTTCAGACAAGGGCTTGACCGCGGACCAGATCCAGGCCAAAAAGGCGCTGTTCCTCGAGCAATTGAACATCCATGACTGGAGAACCAAGGAAAGCTCGCTTGTTATCAAGTCGCTGAACTTGAACCAGCTCATCGGTACTCTCCAAGCGTTCAATCAACCCATTCAAATCAATCCCAACGAGTTGTTTCCCAACGAGGTTTACACCCTCGATCCGTTGGGTACCGTTGTCGGCTTCAATTCCGGAGGAAATCCCATGACGGTGGTTCCTCCCGTGGAGAAGATGAACCTGATGGTAGCTGACTCGGTAGTGATGTCTGCCAGCAGCTCACATTTCTCGAGACAAGACGAGGGATTCAAGACCCGTAGAAACATCGCCGTTATGACCTCAGGTGGTGATGCTCCAGGAATGAACGCCAACGTTAGAGCCGTGGTGAGAGCAGCCATCTTCAGAGGATGCAAAGCGTTTGCCGTGATGGAAGGATACGAAGGATTGGTCAGAGGAGGACCAGAATACATCAAGGAGATGACCTGGCATTCTGTAAGAGGCTTTTTGTCCGAGGGTGGTACCAATATTGGTACTGCCAGATGTAAAGAATTCAGAGATAGAGCCGGTAGACTCAAGGGATGTAAGCACTTAATTGAGGCTGGTATCGATGCCTTGATTGTTTGTGGAGGTGACGGTTCCTTAACTGGAGCTGATTTGTTTAGAGCAGAATGGCCTTCTTTGATCAAAGAATTGAAAGATACCAACCAAATTACTGCTGAACAGCACGAAACTTACAAGCACTTGAATATCTGTGGTACTGTTGGATCTATTGATAACGATATGGCCACCACCGATGCTACAATTGGTGCTTACTCTTCCTTGGACAGAATTTGTAAGGCTATCGACTACATTGACGCCACTGCCAACTCTCATTCCAGAGCCTTCGTCGTTGAAGTCATGGGAAGACACTGTGGTTGGTTGGCTCTTATGGCCGGTATTGCCACGTCTGCTGACTATATCTTGATTCCAGAGAAGCCTTCTTCCTCCAGAGGCTGGCAAGACCAGATGTGCTCTATCGTTGGCAAGCATAGAGCAGAAGGTAAGAGAAAGACCATTGTCATCGTCGCAGAAGGTGCCATCACCAGCGATTTGGAGCACATTTCAGCCAATCAAGTTAAAGACGTCTTGGTTGAAAGACTCGGTTTGGATACCAGAGTTACCACCTTGGGTCATGTTCAAAGAGGTGGTACTGCTGTTGCTTATGATCGTATCATTGCTACTATGCAAGGTGTAGAAGCTGTTAAAGCTGTTTTGGAGGTTACTCCAGACACTCCATCTCCATTGATTGCAATCGACGAAAACAAGATTGTAAGAAAACCATTAGTGGAAGCTGTCAGAATCACCAAATCTGTAGCAGCTGCCATTGAAAGCAAGGACTTCGAGAAGGCAATGTCCTTAAGAGACTCTGAATTCCTTGAGCACTTAGCAAACTTCATGGCTATGAACTCTGCCAATCACAACGAACCAACATTACCTAAAGAAAAGAGAAAGCGTATTGCTATCATCAATATTGGTGCCCCAGCCGGTGGTATGAATAGTGCCGTCTACGCATTCGCTACTTACTGTATGTCCAGAGGACACACTCCTTATGCCATCCACAACGGTTTCGCTGGTTTATCTAGACATGAGTCCGTTAGACTGATGGATTGGTTGGAAGTAGAAGGCTGGAATTCTGTTGGTGGTTCCGAAATTGGTACCAATAGACAGACACCAGAAGAGACGGATATCGGTATGATTGCCCACTACTTTGAGAAGTACCAATTCGATGGTTTAGTCATTGTGGGTGGTTTTGAAGGTTTCGTATCATTGGACCAATTAGAAAAGGCTAGAGCTATGTACCCTGCATTCAGAATCCCAATGGTGTTGATTCCTGCTACAATTTCCAACAACGTTCCAGGTACCGAGTACTCGTTGGGTGCCGACACTTGTTTAAACTCATTGATGGCTTACTGTGATGTTGTCAAGCAATCAGCTGCAGCTACCAGAGACCGTACCTTCGTTATTGAAGTACAGGGAGGTAACTCTGGGTATATCGCCACTTACGCTTCTCTTATTAGTGGAGCTCAAGCTTCATACGTTCCAGAAGAGGGCATTGCATTGGACCAATTAGAGATGGATATCAAGTCTCTTAAAGAGTCATTCGCAGTTGACAGAGGCTTAGCTAAGTCTGGTAAGTTGATCTTGAAGAGTACCAATGCCTCTAAGGTGTTAACTACCCAAGTTCTTGCTGATATCATGAAGGAAGAGTCCAATGGTGAATTTGACACTAAGACTGCTATTCCTGGACACGTGCAACAAGGTGGATTGCCATCCCCAATTGACAGAACGAGAGCTGCTAGATTTGCTGTTAAGGCAATCCAGTTCATCGAAGATTCAGCAGATGTGTTGTACAATTACAAATACGCTATGGACTTCCCAGATGACAAGAATTTGACTGCCACTGCTGCAGTCTTGGGTATCAAGTCGTCTAAGATGCGTTTCAAGTCAATCAGACAATTGTACGACTTCGAGACCGAGATTGGCAAGAGAATGCCCAAGAAGATTCACTGGGCTAAGACGAGAGACGTTGCCGATCAGTTGGTTGGTAGATCCAGAATTACCAGAGCCCCAGCATGATTAAAACACGATTTTCTTTCTTTCCTTTGTACTTGACACCATTATTTATAAATTATACACGTTTTATACTATATTCTGTCATTGTAGAATGGAATGTATTGTAGTCTGACTATATCAGTATACTAGTTAGAGCGGCTAGTAAAAAATTGGCTGCGAAATATGTTCAGTGAGCGTTTAACATATAAACCTTTTTGCAGCCGCCAAGAGACTGACTTCATTTGCCTTCTTCTAGACAAGATGGGTCTTTTCGATATACCAAGTGCCAGTGAAATCCAAGTTCAGTTGGTCAGACTCGATACTCCCCGGTTGGGTGAAGCAGAAGATGCACCACCGCCGTCATATTCGAGTGTACCGAAGAAGAGTTTATACACGAAAATTGTTCATTCCTTTAAACAACGATGTCAGATTAACTCGGAAGCTGTTTCCATGCTAAGTCCAGAGCTAGGAAAGTTCTCTATGCATTGCATAGCTTTTGGTGGATGTGTTGGAACTGGGTTATTTGTTGCCTCTTCCAATTCACTTGCGTGTGGTCCTGGACCGATGCTATTAGCTTATGCTGCCGTTTCCATATTCATCTTCTGTATGTGTCAAGCATTGGGAGAGCTTACGGTTGCCATGCCGGTTAGAGGTGGTTTCACTAATTACTCTTCCAAATTGGTTGACGAAAGTTGGGGATTCACCATGGCCTGGAACTACACCTTGCAGTGGATGTGTTTGCTTCCTATGGAATTGGTTGCAGCATGTATGACTTTTCACTTTTGGCCGTCAGTTTCCAATGTCTATCCTGACTGGGCAATCATTACCACTTTCATGGTAATCATAGTTGTTACCAATATGTTAAGTGTAAAATTCTACGGATACTTCGAAGTTTTCTGTTCAATTATAAAGGTGGTGTCAGTCTTTGTTTTCAGTTACATGGCATTGTTAATTGATTGGGGAGCATTCGGAACTCCAATAGGGTTCAAGTATTGGTTCCAACCAGGAATGGTTTCACCGGAAGGTTGGGTTAGTGGTACTCTTAAATGTGCTCTAGCAGTAGCCTTCAGTTTCGCTGGTACAGAATTAATAGGTGTTCTGGCAAATGAATCCAAAGTATCGCCAGAGATGGCGATTCCTCTGTCACTTAAGGCAGTAATTTGGAAAATAGTCTTGATCTATTTATTCACTCCATTTGTTTTGACCTTGGTAGTACCCTTTAATCACCCCTTGTTGATTCGATCGAGCTCCACTGGCATAAATGTTTCTCCCTTTGTATTAGCTATGGAGCATTTAGATACACATGTCTTCTCAAATATCATCAACGGAGTCATTCTAGTTGCCATTCTTTCGGTAGCAAATAGCTCCATATACGCTAGTTCAAGGAGTATATTGGCTCTTGCGGACAATAACCAGGCTCCCCAGTTTTTCAAATACCTCGATAAGAAGAAGCGGCCCGTTCTTGCTAACTTATTACCAATTTCTTTCGGATTCTTGGCATACTTGTCGCTATTATTCCCCAGAGGAAGTGAAGAAATATTCATGTGGTTGGTTGCCTTGCTGGGAGTTTCGGTTCTCTTCTCTTATCTGACAATATGCATTTGTCATATTCGATTTAGAAGAGCGTTGGCATTCTATAATATTAGCACTGACCAATTATCGTTCAAAGCTTGTACTGGAATCTATGGGTCCGTATACGGAGTGGTTCTCTGCTGTGCTCTTGGAATTTGCCAGCTATATTCCGGGATCTATAAGGGAGGTAGCATATATGAAAAGCTTCAGCTGGGTGTGGGGCTCGGTGCCCTAACAATAGTTTATATCGTACATAAGGCTTTCACTATGATCCAGGG
This sequence comes from Scheffersomyces quercinus, assembly GCA_030556775.1. Classification (NCBI taxonomy): domain Eukaryota; kingdom Fungi; phylum Ascomycota; class Pichiomycetes; order Serinales; family Debaryomycetaceae; genus Scheffersomyces; species Scheffersomyces quercinus. Next base: position 1,070,365 of record JAKTUQ010000002.1, on the reverse strand, counting down.
ACAGACATGGACAACAGAGTTCCTTGTGCCCTACGATAAGATTGACATCCTTCAGGGAAAGTTTAAGGAAGTAGAGGTAGCCAAATCTGGTGGGTCAGAGCGGAGTCCAATTGTTGGCAGTAGTGCTATCAGCAATGGTGTTGAGGAAAGAAGTGGTGTGAGTGAAGGAACTAAGGGGGAGCGAAAAGATAGTTATTTGACCAAAGTATTTAGGTATTTCAAGTGAAATGTATATGATAAAGATAAGATTCTACTGTTGAAGGACATACCTATGTATATAGCTCTCGAGTCCTTAGAAAGCACCCATATAACCATGTTTTCATGGGCTCTCTCGAAGCATATGTAGCTACTATCGACGGGCGCACCCACCTTAACCATGGCAAAGGATGTAAAACCACGAGTTTTCTCTTTTATGGCCACGACTACTATACTAAACTAACCCAGAGATCACCTTCTTCACTCTGACAATCCAACGCTACCTCCAATGTATACCACCCACAACCACCCTCTATTTGCACCCATCGCCCCATTTTTGCAATGCTCGTTTGCGACACTTCGTCCCAAAACGTACACTGCGTTTTGTATGAGAAGAGTGAAAAGTCTTGTGAGAGAAGAAGAAGAGGAAGAGGAAGAGGTAGAGTAAGAGGTAGAGTAGTGCTTGATTTGGGTATTGTTCAACGAGAGTGAAGTAGTAGTAAGTAGAATAGGTTTTGGGTTACTTTTCAGCTTGTAGAGTAGTTTATAGAGAAGTTTAGTCTGGCCTCAGGTGTAGAATAGAATGGAGTATATTCATTCTCAATTTGGACCGACGAGTAAAGGTATGTTATGATTATGATTGTAATGATAATTGCAATGTTTCACTAGAAAGGGTACTAACCAAGCGTTTAGAACTCCACCGGAATATTGTAGAATGCCAGGAGCAAGATCAACTAGCCTCGTTGAAGGCTCAATTGCTAGAGTTGAATAAGAAAGTGCAAAGCTTGATAGCAGATATACCGAATTATGATAGGAAACGCGTCGTAGAAACCGTCGAGGCGTTGTTCAAGTACATGGAATTGAAGAATATCCAGTTGAACGGCTCCAATCGGTTCAAATTCCTGGGGGAGCCAGTACCGTCATCGATGAATCCTGGAAAGGAGCAATCGAAGCCAGAGTCTGTGAATACTAACGCTTCTCGTGAACAGCACACAAGTGAATTACATACGCCAGGAAAAGGGGTTGCCAGCTACAAAGATCTAGAGAACGTCAAGATCAGCCTTGATAACGATAGCACAGGGCATGTGCTCCTTACAAATGTTAAGTCAAGTGTTGTGATTTGTCAAGAAGCATCTTCAATTCACATCAAAGGAGGTTCTACCAGTGTACTTAATTTGGTAGTCAACGGACCGGTTTTCATTCATGATTTGGACCATGTGATACTCAACGTACGTTGTCACCAGCTAAGATTACATAACGTGCAAAGCTCGGTAGTTCAAGTGGCCGGATTAGCTAACAATAGGGTCATAATAGAGGATTGCAAGGAACTACAAATTGCTGCTTTGGAGAACCACACCAAGATCGAAGTAGACGACTTCAACTGGCCTACCAAGGCCGTGAAGAATCCCCATTACCACTTGTTGGATGCGCCGGTTAGTATTCAATGGGTGGAAGAACTTGACTATGGGGAGATTAGAGAATCTATTGAGGACAATATCGTTCAGATTTTAGAGAAGACTAGCTCCAATGAGAAGAGTCTTGATAAATAGGAGAGTAATAGAAACTAGAGAAGAAGAAGAATAGTGAAGAATAATAGTAATAGAGAAGAATGTACACCATGATCTGAGAGCTCGACCGATTTACATGAAGACCAGAATTACCACTATGAAACAGTGGCTGTTAGAGTCCTAGTTGTGAAGAATTCTCTGAGGCTATAAATATACAGAGTATTATGATGAAGACCATTGACACTATGGGTTAAATCAAAAACAACTATAGAAACGTTAACTATGGAAGCGTTACTATGAGGACCAATACTGAAATTTCTACACCATGAAGAACGTAACATATGGAAGGCTTATCCATATTAACTATGGACATACCTAACAATAAGAACGTTAATTACGGATTCTAATCTATGGACAACCTTAACTATTAACTCACCGTAAAACTTACGACGTTAACTATAGAGAAGTATTACTAAAGAACTTATCTATGTCATCCTTAAAAATGGATAGTCTTAACTATGAAGAACATTAACTATGAAGACAATTAACTATGAGAATCTTATCTATGGAGAGTATTACTTGAGCATCCTTAGCTATGGGCATCCTTAACAATGAACATCCTTAAGAATGGAAAGTTTAACTATGATAAACGTAATATATGGAAGGCTTATCTAGGATCTATGGCAACTATTAACTTTGGACATACTTAACAATAAGAACCTTAATTACGGATTCTAATCTACGGGCATCCTCAATTATGAAGAACATTAACTATGAGGAATCTTATCTATGGCAACTATTAGCTATGGAAATGCTTAACAATAAGAACCTTAATTACGAGGAATCTTAACTATGAACATCCATAACTATGGACATCTTTAACTATGGACATCCTTAACTATGAACTCCCTTAACTATGGACTCGCTTAACTATGGACTCCCATAACTATGGACTCCCAAAACTATGAACATCCTTAACTATGAACATCCTTAACTACGAACATCCTTATCTACGACTCACACTAAACTTACTGAAGGTTTTAACTACATGAACATCTACTACACGAAACAATTCCATGGAACTCCTCACCTATATGGACATCCTTAACTATAAACACCATCCTTCTCCACCGTTCGGGACTTAAGCAGAGAAAGGCACTGCCTCGGAAAAACGACCAAACCTCCTACCAAATGAACCACCTCCTATTCAGTCCATTCAGTCCATTCAGTCCATTCTGTCCATTCTGTCCATTCTGATCGCTATCTCGGCTCCAATCCCCCGACTTTACCCAACAGCCTCCACGCCGAGCACACCGAATCTACCGACATCCCGTCGTGTTCCTCCCGTCGCTCTCCTTCCTTCTTCCATCCTCTCTTCCATCAACTCCAAAGGGCAAATACCCGACACTCGATTAGGAAAAACAGAACCTTCGCTGCCTCGGAATTCGGTACGTTTCCCCCTCAGTGAGTACTGCGGCACGGGTCTCCATCGGCCCCATCGCCCATTTTCGGTAACCGCCAGAAGTCGCGCGCTTACGTAAGCCGGATAACCTTAGTCAGATAGCATTGTACCCCACATTTCACGACTCGCTTCGGTATTTCAGTTTAAACGGAGGAACCAGAGGGGCCAAGTGGGAGTTAAAGTTTGCAGAGTGGTTTGCAGGATGGTGTTGATATATAAACAACAGATATCCGCGCTCTTTCGGTGGATTTGGGTGAAAAACTCCTGTAGATATAGTACAGCAGGTGCTAATTTTTCAGTTGTTGGTTTCTAGTGACAGTAGTGTAATTGGTGGTGGGACCAAGATAGCATAGTTTGATTTCTTATAGTTTTCACAGTTTCAGTTCATATCTGCTCAAATCAGATCAATCCAGGCTAAAATCCCAAATAATGTCTCCACAGTCAGTCGCTTCGTTGAACCCAGGAAAAGGCTATGCCGGTGATGATTCGGCTTATATCATAACAGCTAATCACAACGGTAAGTCTTCCTCCGAGTTGATCGAGGAAATGTTACCTTTGCCTGAAAAATACATTCAGGATGCCGTTCTCGTACCAAATACAGAAAAGCTGGGGTTTAGTGGTATATACAGAAACAAGGCATATCCCAATGGTACCAAAGACTCCGCTTCCGTTGATTTAAATACCTACCATAGCTATTTCGATGCCGCTAGCAAGCGCTATTCGGACCTTCCATGTCTCGCCTACAGAAAGTACGACTATATCAAGAAGGTCTCGGAGCCTGACTACTCTACGATTTCATATGGAGAAGTCAGCCAGTTGAAGAAGGAATTGGGTTCGGGAATCTTATACTCTCTTCACAACAGTCCTTACAAGGACTCGGCAAAATACGAATGCCACGCTAAAATCGACAACCATAGAGCCAATTTCAGAGGCTACAATAAGGAGAATTACTCCTTTATCTTGTCGATTTTCTCGTCTAACAGATGGGAATGGGTGCTTACTGACCTTATGTGCTCGTCATACTCAATAACCAATACGGCTTTGTATGACACATTAGGTCCGAAGACCTCGGAGTATATCTTGGAATTGACTCAATCACCAATTATTGTTGCTTCAAAGAACCATGTCAAGAACTTGATCGAATTGAAGGCTAAGAATCCAGAAACATTGGGCCATGTCATTTCAATTGTTTCTATCGATCCATTACTTCCTGAGGACTCCTTCTTGGTTGATCTTGCCCAAAGAAACAAAATAACATTGTTTGATTTCAACCAAATCATCAAACTAGGACGTATCTTTCCAACGGAAGAATTACCTCCTCATACGGAAACTATGTTTACTATTAGTTTCACCTCAGGTACCACTGGTGCCAACCCTAAGGGTGTCATGTTATTGCAGAGGACTGCTGCTGCTGCTATCACATGCTTCTTAACTCAGGTAGAACATAAAGTTGGATGGAAATCGTTTTGCTTTCTTCCATTAGCTCATATCTTTGAGAGACAAACTACTGGTTATAGTTTATCGTACGGTGCTTGTATTGGTTTCCCGCAATTTGGAGGAAGTCCTTTGACCCTCATCGAAGACTTGAGACTCTGGAAACCCAATATCATGTCCAATGTTCCAAGAGTATTCACTAAGTTAGAAGCTGCTATTAAGAATGCTACCATCGAATCAGACTCAAAACTAAAGAGAACCGTGTTCGAAAAGATTTTTGATTACAAAATGGATGCTCAGAGCAAGCATGATGGAGCTAGGGGTTCTCACTTGGTGTATGACACAGTTTTCCTCTCTAAATTACGTAGCTCCTTGGGTTTTGATAACATGAATGTGGTGATTACTGGTTCAGCACCAATTTCAGCCAATTCTGTCAAGTTCTTAAAGGCAGCTCTTAATGTGGGTTTCTCCCAAGGTTATGGTATGACGGAAACATACGGAGGCTTCGTTGTATCAGTTCCATTTGAAGCTACACCTGGATCTTGTGGAGGTTGTGGTATGACCATGGAAATGAAATTGAGAGAGCTTCCAGGCATGGGCTACTTGGCAACTGACGAGGGCGGACCTCGTGGTGAATTGTTGTTGAGGGGTCCTCAAATCTTCCCTGGCTATTTCAGGAACGAAGAGGAGACAAGCAAGTCTTTCGATGAGGAGGGATGGTTCTACACGGGCGATGTTGCGCGTGTGAATAGCGAGAATGGAAGACTTTATATTGTTGACCGTGTGAAGAACTTCTTCAAGTTGGCCCAAGGTGAGTACGTTACGCCAGAAAAGGTCGAAAACCTTTACTTGTCTTCCAACCCAATCATGACACAATGTTACACCCACGGCGACTCATTGAAACACTACTTGGTTGGTGTCGTTGGTCTTGACCAACAGTTAATTGCACAGTTCTTGGTGGAGAAGTGCAAAATAGACCCTTCTAATTTACAGACACCAGAGGATATTTTGAAGCATTGTAACAGGGTTGATGTCAGAAAGCAGATTTTGGTTTATTTGAACAGCAATATCCAATCTAAGTTGCAAGGATTCGAGAAATTGCATAACATTTATATTGAGTTTGAGCCATTGAGAGTTGAAAGGGACGTTGTGACCCCTACTATGAAGTTGAAGAGAGCTATTGCATCCAAGTACTTCGGAGGACAGATTGACCTGATGTTTGGTGAGGGTTCATTGATTAAGAACGACAAATTGTGATCTTTGAGCTGCCACAGTTGCTCCTGTTCTGTTTAGGGAAAACTGTTCATGATTTCTACTTCTCTTGTGATTATTGCTAATACCTTTGTTTGAGTTGGGTACTTGTTCGTTGCTGGATAGTCGAGTGTATAACGGCTTATAATTTATATTTCATTTGAATTTGTTGGGATGTAGAGATGGTGGGAGATCTATCTCATCTATGTAGTCATGTAGAAAATAAGTTGACTTTGGTATATATGGATTGACTATTTTGAAGTGGATATTGCAGTACTTATTCATCTATGAGGCTCTGAGCTTCTTTGTCGGCGGTTTCAATGATTAGCAAACCATTAAAAGGACCGGTTTTTGCAATCATTATCTGGCGGCATGGATGTTTGTTGGGGTACTAGTTATCGTAGTATTTCAGTATACCGATTTTTTGTGAACTGGAGGCTTTTAACCTTGAAGGAGCAGAGTTGACGTTGGTGTAAGCTTGATCTCTATTGCCAATGCTAGTATATGTCATATATAGGTATATATGTACATACATATAATTGCCAGGCGTACTATGAAATGTACTGCAAAAAAGATGTCGCGAGCTCATTGAAAAATAGTGAAAAACAATGAGAAATCTCGTTGTTTTGTCGCTATTTCTCAGTTCTCAGTGGTCTGTTTTCTCGTTGTGCGCAGCGGTCTCCGCGATGAGTTTTCTCTGTTTCTCACTATTCCTCGCTATTTTCATTTCACAGCAGCTTCTTTATGCTTACACTATGGACAATGAAGGGTTGGTAAACAATTCGAGATACCAAACGAAGAGAAGTATATGAAGAATAGTGATACTATGGAATAATATGGAATAGCTTGGATAGGGAAACTTTGCTATTGAAGGAATATGTGACAAAAAGGACATGTATATATATATGAACTTCTATTACGTAGAATTCATTCCAAAGCTTAAGTATTCGAGTGTGTCTAATACTCACTTTACTTCTTTGTATTGAGAGATATCATCCACATTAAGTGGTCTTATTAAGTAATGCTCTCATCATGGTTTCATACTCTCATTAGATGCTCTCACTAGACTTCGTCCTTGTTTAGACGCCATCACAAGACATCGTTCTCATTAGTCACTCTCACTAAACCAGAACACTCTCAATAAGCACTTCTCCCTAAGTACAAGAAACTCTCACTAAACACTCTCATTACAGCTCTAAATGCAAACACTCTCACTAAACACTTCTCACTAAATACTCTCATTAAAAGTTCTTCATCTCTCTCACTAAACACTCACTAAACATTACTCACTAAACATTACTCACTAAACATTACTCACTAAACATTATCATTTCTCACTAAACACTCACTACTAACTAAACACTCTCACTAAACACTACTAACTAAACTCACTGAACACACGAAACACTCCCTTAACAGTCTCACTAAACACTCTCAATAAGCAATCTCCGTCATTGAATGGTCTCACCTGTTGCTCTCACTAAAACTTCTCACTAAAACTTCTCACTACTTCTCACCTCCCACTAACACTTCTCGCTAAATACTTCTCACTAAACATCCCTCACTAAACACTCTCACTAAACATCACCCTCACCAATCCCTCACCAAATCCCACTGCAATGTCGCACCAATACCTCCTACAAATGTCGCACATCGACATCCGCTTTGAAATATTTCACTTGAAAGACGGTTTGATACGCTTTGGTTCTTCTTGCAATTCACCATTCAACTCACACATCATGGTATGTTCCACGGCGCGAGTCGTGCCACGTCGCTCCCAGAGTCCCCCTCTGCTGCATCAACACCGAAAAAGTCCCATACTAACCCCGTTCTAGGCTTCCACACCCACTATCTCTACCAAGGTCCAGTCCAAAGATTTGAACGGCTTGTCGCTCATTGCCGCCCATTCACACATCTCGGGGCTCGGATTGGATGATAATTTGAGACCCAAGGAGTCCGCCGACGGTATGGTTGGCCAATTGAAGGCCAGAAAGGCCGCCGGTGTGATCTTGAAGATGATCCAAGCCGGTAAGATCGCTGGACGTGCTGTGCTCATTGCTGGACCACCATCAACTGGTAAGACCGCCATTGCTATGGGTTTATCGCAGAGTTTGGGCTCCGAGGTTCCCTTCACAGCCATAGCTGGTTCGGAGGTCTTTTCCTTGGAGTTGTCCAAGACCGAGTCGTTGATTCAGGCATTCCGTAAATCTATCGGTATCAAGATCAAAGAAGAAACCGAGATTATCGAAGGTGAAGTTGTAGAAATCCAGATCGACAGATCCATCACCGGAGGACACAAGCAGGGTAAGTTGACAATCAAGACTACAGATATGGAAACAATCTACGAATTAGGTAACAAGATGATTGAAGGCTTGACCAAGGAAAAGGTCTTAGCAGGAGATGTGATCTCCATCGATAAGGCTAGTGGAAAGATCACCAAGCTCGGAAAGTCTTTCACAAGAGCCAGAGATTACGACGCCATGGGACCAGAAACCAAATTTGTTCAGTGCCCAGAAGGTGAATTACAGAAGAGAAAGGAAGTGGTCCACACAGTGTCATTGCATGAAATAGATGTTATAAACTCCAGACAACAAGGATTCTTGGCTCTCTTCTCCGGTGACACCGGTGAGATTAGATCGGAGGTTCGTGACCAGATCAACACCAAGGTTGCCGAATGGAAGGAAGAAGGAAAGGCCGATATTGTTCCTGGTGTTCTTTTCATTGATGAAGTCCACATGTTGGACATCGAGTGCTTCTCGTTCATAAATAGAGCATTAGAAGACGACTTTGCTCCTATTGTCATTATGGCTACCAACAGAGGTATTTCCAAGACCAGGGGTACCAACTACAAATCTCCTCATGGTTTGCCTGTGGATTTATTGGACAGATCTATTATCATCCACACTTCTTCATACAGTGCCGACGAGATCAGAACCATTCTTTCCATAAGAGCAAGCGAGGAAGAAGTAGATTTGGCCGGTGATGCTTTGGCTCTTTTGACCAAGATCGGGCAAGAGACTAGTTTGAGATACGCTGCCAACTTGATCGCTGTTTCTCAGCAGATATCATTGAAGAGAAGAAGCTCTACTGTGGAGCTTCCAGACATCAAGAGAGCCTACATGTTGTTCTTGGACTCTGACAGATCTGTGCAATACTTGGAAGAGTACCCTAACCAGTTCATCGACAACTCTGGCAATGTCACTCTTGGACAAGCCAAGGAGCCAAAAGTCGAGAACAGTGCTTCCACAACCAACAACAGTACCGCTGCTGTTGCTCCAGTCGTTGCTTCCGCTGAAGATGACAAGATGGAGACCGATTAATCGCTAAACCTGATTAGATTTGTATTTTATAGTTCTCTCTGTACGACTCCGACGTACGTAGACGATGTATTAGTTCAGTTCGTATGTCATACTCCAAAAGTTCCTGTTCTACGTAATAAAGGCTAACAACGAAGATTTTATTGCAAATTGATAAATAAAGTGTATACTATGAGTAATAAAGTGAAGTAAAATGAGTATATGGAAGTGAAGTAAGGTGGTGTAGAGAAGGTCAGAAGAGTTCAATGGGATGAAGATGGGTGCGGAGAATGGAATTTGGTGTGTTCTTCAATTAACGAACCCATGGGCCTTCAATTGAACCCTTTAGTTATCCCTTTAATTGTCTTTTTCACATTTGATTGGGATTGACTCGTCTTTAAACGAGTATCAAATTGTTTAATACAATTCGAGGTGAAACTTCATTTTTCACCGATAGGAAGCTCTAATCCACTGGACGCGGGATTCTTGGCTCTTTAACCGCTTCCCTTGGTGTTCAAGATCAAGGCAATGATCATCCCGTACAATCCCAAGACTTCAGCGAAAATCAAAATCAACACGATACCGACGAACAACTTGGGCTGGTGCATGTACTGTCTGACACCTTCGTCACCGACAATTCCAATGGCGTAGCCAGAGGACAAGCAGGCGAAACCAACGGATAAACCACAGGCCAAATGCATGATACCGTTGAAGAGGGAGTAGTTTTCGTCTGGAGACAAGCCACCAGCGATCAAAACGGCCACAACCAACCCGTAGACGGACAAAATACCCGACATGACCACGGGGATCAACGATTTCATGATCAATTCCGGCTTGAACGTACCGATACCTGAGATACCGATGCCTGACTTGGCTGTCCCGATGGCAGCACCAGCACAGGAGAAGATCATGGCGGAAGCACAGCCAGCAAAGCCGAGAAAGGGCGCGAACGCTGGGGCGTAGACGTCTCCTGTTATCCCGGACATGATGTAGATGTGGGAGGAAGGGGGATTGAAGTGAATAGCAACTAGCGACCGTGAATGAAACAACCAAACACGAAAGAAACCACTCACCATCAATTTACTGTGAACGACGTTATCAGCGAAAGTTGAAATGGTGAAATGTCGTATTGGGGAATGTCGTATTGAGGAATGTCATCTTTAGTGAGTGAAATGGGAGAGTGAATGTCGTATCCTGGTTAACTTATATCTCTGTATATTATTTCCATGTGGTTGTAATGTCGTTTATTAGTGAAAGTTGAAATGAGAGAGGAAAATATTAAGTGAAATGTCGGTCTCAGAGAAATGTCGTTATCAGCGAAAATGGGAGAGCGAATGTCGTTAATACTGTCGTTTCTAGTGATCGAAGTGGGAGAGTGAAATGTCTTATTAGGGAAATGTCACTCACTTACTCACTTACTCACTTCACTTACGCCATTGCCGGTTCTTGTGGCTTATGTCGTACCCTCACTAACTGTTTGTCGCACTCTCATCCTCTCACTCTCTTCATGTCGTTATCAGCGAAGTTGAAATGGGAGTAAAATGTCGTTTTAGTGAAATATCGTTAGCGAGTTGAAATGGGAGATGAATGTCGCGTGTCGTGGAGAGGGACGGTCGTTGGTAGTTGGTGTGTTTGTATGGACATTTATGTCGTAGGTAGGGAAGAGAGTGGTATTCAATGGATGGATGAGAAAGGGAGGGAAGATGAAGAGTGAGGTCAATGTGGTGGGGTGCTATACACTTGTATTATTGAGGGCTTGAAACTGGTAGGAGTTTATCTAGTGTTGGGATGTGGTATGTATGGTTTGTAAGGTAAGTATATGGATGTAGATTATGTATGAATGTATGGATGTATGGATGTATGGGACTTTAATATGGTAGCATCGATTTCCCACAGGTATCTCAACATAGTAACGATTTCTAGGCTGTTAGTAGCTGAAAAACCAAGTAATTACCTTCTATTAGCATATCGAAGTGCGGTTGATGCAAAGGTAGAGATAAGAGAGGTACATGAAAAAGGTGACATGGATGAAATAACGTAATTGTAATTACTGATCATCAAAACATGGTAAAGCTACCAAAATACTGAGTATATTTGTATGTGTATGTACAGTATTCTCCAACCAATATTTGCAGCCTCCTTGACATGAGTTCGTTCAAAGTTTTAAGTTGGGGCCGAAGTCATACATATGCATAGAAATTGGAAACTAGTTGTAAAAGAATACGTTTGCTTTGAAGAAAAGTGAAAATTTGAAAATAAGGAGTATAGAGACTCTTAGACTTTCCAGCTGGCTGCTAAAAACTAGCTTACATTTGCCAAAGAATACGCTGGCCTTTGAAGGGTTCTGAAGCATACAAATTATGGCGTCAACAAATAACAAAGTTTGAACAAAGTGGTTGTTCATTCATTCATGCACAATTCTTATTATGGGCTCTCAAATATGAAGTATTTGCAATCTGTATCGATTAAAAGTTGCAAAATGATGAAAAAATGCTGTATGATTCTATGCTATAAAATGGAGAAGTAAAGAGGGAAATACTTACAAATGGAGTTCACTAAATGTAATCATATGCCCCTTCTGAGAAAATCTTCTTCCATTCTCTATACTCAACATTAAGTTCTTGAAAAAGATTTAGAAGTTTGTTTAGGTAAATTACTCTAATTTTCTTATATTTTAACTTCAGATATACCATTTATATTTTCGAAATTCCCCATTAACAAGAACCTGTTCCGCTTACTGGTTTGAATAAAAACATAAGCACTGTATTGCCAAGCCGTTTTTCCTAGCGACATCAGTCAAACGATCTCCATACTTCATCCCAGTCTCTCCTTTTACTGTAGTCCGTATTATCATCACTGTACGGCTTGTAGGCGCATTTCATTCTGTTATTATTGTTCATACTCCCTACGAAGGCGTGGTATTGGTAATGTACCATATTATCAACTTCATGTTCACTGTATTCGCCAGCAAAGTAGTCTAAAGAACCGGTTATCGGAATGCCAGCTCCATATTGGCATTCCACTACAATTGAGCCCTTGTCTTTGATGTACAACCAACTCAATAACCCATCTCTCTTGGTTTTATCGTTTCTTGTCATAGGGGTTATGCTCCACCCGTCTGGCGACATCTCTACCACCATTACAGGTTTACTAGAGTTACTTTCTAACCCCACAAGGGCTATGGTCGACTCTCCCTCGAGTAATGAGGTCAAGTTTCTGACTGGATACAACCAATCACTTCCATCTGCTTTAAAGCTTATAATATCACCTACTTGGCCGTCCCGTTTCTGGATACCGTTGCTTCCAATAGTAAAATTTGTGACGACGGTCATCGAAACATTACCTGAACTTATAACACAGTCATTCTTGTCTGTATCGGTGTTGCTTAGTTTAAACCACCCAGTTAGACGGGCTAAAACTGCTAGACCTATGCCGAATCTTATGCATTCAGCCTGGACCAACGAGAAGCAGTTTAGATCGTGGTTTGTGTTGGCACCGCCGTGTCGTCTGCAAACGCGCCAAATGTCCCTATACTTGTCAGCTCTCAGCGCTACACCACTAAACACTAGTAATAGACCTTGTCCAGTAGTCACGGGCCCTCCAAACCATTCACTCCAAGAAGTACCAGCACCAACCACACAAACCAGAAGACTGATTAGGAATATATATACATAAAGCTTGAATAACATGCTGTTGCAAACTATAAGCTTAAATAAGCAGCAGATTGATATCTAACATACGAATATTAAAATTGGACAATATGAAATTTCGCTGTCGATTGGTTTTAACTACATTTCTGAAAGGTGGTTTGAATTCTAGTGTGTTTAGTACGAACCATTTCCAGTAATTAGTTTGAATACAAAGTGAAAACAGTGTGCTGTAATGTACTAAGCGATGTATTCTATGCACATCTGCTTAAAAGCCTATTGGTACTCTTGTGGAATTCCAATAGATTTGCCAAGCCAAGAAATTTTGAGGTTGAGGGTACTTTCTTAAGGCGAGTTGGCCTCTTTTTGTATGAAGTTTTTTTTTTATTCAAATTAGCGAACGCAATTGGTTGGCTATGTAGTGAAAAAACTAAAAAAACTAAAAGAGGTGTATAGATTAAGATTACAAAAGATGCATGAAGTAAATTGAATGTATCGAGTAACGACTTAAAATGAGGTCAAAAAAATAGTATAAAGAGGTGGCGTAATCTCCATTTCTCAGTATTTTATGATAAGCAAAAAAAGGAGCCAAGTCGTTATGGATTCCTCCTTTAAGTTTTTTCTTACCGTTGTCTTATTATCGTTTACGCCGTACTTATTCATTTTTCGGTACTTGCGCTATAACATTCTCTTTTCAATCTTGTATTTGCATTTACAAGTGTATTTTATTCATGCTGGTCTTAAATACATTTGAGCCAGGTATTATGAAAAAGTAAGACTATAATTGCAAGTGTGCCAGCACTGTTGTTTTTTTGCTTAAGCGAGAGCAAGATGTCTCGAATGGATATCATATACAGTTGAGTAGCGTTAATACTAAGAGGTGGTCCACGTTGTTTTTACAAATGATGCTCATCATATAGTCGTCATTGAATTAGACCGTCAAGTTATTAATTCGAAATATACTTCAATATTGGGACACGATATAGAACATAGGAATACGTTTCTTTCTCTTCATGACAAGATTTTTGTTAGAAATCAGACAGGTAATATTTACTAATGTTCGAGCATTTAATAGGTTTACCTAGCACAATGCTTTCACTTTGTATTCAAACTAATGACTGGAATAGTTCGTACTAGAATTCAATCCAACTTTCAGAAATATAGTTAAAACCAATCGACGGGGAAATTTTATATTGTTCAATTTTAATGTATATTAGTAACTATTTGTATCTTCAATTGTCAGTAATCCAAGTATAAATTGCCTGTCTGTCTACTTCACTTCATTTTCAGTGTTTGATCTCCTCAATCTAGTAGATCTTTCCAAGAAGAGCCAGCCATTGGAATCGTCATAGAGATTCATCGTGTGCACCAACAGACACAATTGAACTAGTCTTGGCACAGTATCTTGGCTTCGCAATTCTACTAGATTGGTGCAAAACAGCAAAAATAGGCTTTTAAGTACTTTTATTAGTACGTGTCCCTCCACTCTCAAATAGAGAATGCTATGTAATAATACATTAATTTCAACTCGAGTATATTTCTAATGGGCTCGTTGACGGCGGTATTGATTTCTGTTTTCTCTAGTATGAATATTGTTATTGGTATACGGAAAGTACGGCAAGAGTCCTGATAAAGGACTATACTGAGTTTTATGTTTGCAATTATGTATTTGCAAGTGGACTTGCAACAACATTATGGCGTAGAGTAGTACAATTGAGTGAGTGTAATGGGGTACAAGTGTAGTAATGGGTTTGTGTATTATTGTATAAGGATATTAACTATATTAACCCAATTCTGTTTTTTGCAACAAGAAATTGTCGTCTTATTCAAGACTGAGTAGTCTCTTCAAATGTCTACATGGCTAACAACTAGAAGTGACCTCTTCCAAGAATGGGGTTCATTTTGCAATTATATTACCCCCTTGGACATAGAATATAGCTATTTACAGACTATCGAAAAAACTCTGAATGGCCATATAGTTTCAATTTCACGCCATTCCAATGCTATTTGAGTAGAGCTTATCCAGTAGCCATTATCACTGAATTGCAAATCTTTCCCCCTCAAAGTATCAGTTCTTAAGTAAAAACTACATACACTCGAATGTACTTACACTTCTTGAGCTATAAATCACTTCCACAACTCCAGCTATAAGCATTCATCCATTCATAGAGACCCTCTTCACAGGACTGAAACTGTCAGACATAAAGCACTATTTCCAATGTCTGGACATTATCTGTTCACATTGACTCCAATAATACCTGATCAGACAGCATATGCAGCCTCGACTGCATCCCGCGCAGCTGGTGCTTTGTGCATGCACTCATCCTTCAAAGACCGCGACATTTTTCCACCTTCTCCAAAGTCCCAAAATCGCTAAGAACGTAAACAAACGACACGGTAGGAGGTCTGTTTAGAGCACCAAAACAACAAGCAAAGAAAGATCGCAGTGAGTGTAGTGATTATTTCTGTTCCCGGCGACAGAATCCTCGAAAATCCTCGAAAAAACTGGAAAAAATCCTCGAGCAATGAATAATAACAGCGACTATGAGAGAATAAAACTATCAAAACAAGAACTCAAATTCATCTATACCCAGATTCTTAATGAAACAACGGAAAAATTGAACCTCCATCTTCCGGCTTCGAATGGAGACCCGTTGAAAAGCAAGGTGGCGAGTGTTTTGGACGAATTCCTCTTGGGAGCGTTCGATTTGGCGAAGTCTGCGTTCGTCATTGATGGGATCGATATGGGAGCCGATGACCAAATAGATACACCTATAAATGACATACTATCCCCACAGACTAGAGAGGTCGTGGAGCCCTTTGATTCTGGAGTCAACAAGAGACTCCGTGACGTGTTGCTAAATGTAGAGCAGGAAACTGTGCAATTGACCAAATTAAGACGAGAATTGCCCGTACGAGCAAAGCAGGCATATTTGGACCTTGTTACTAGCACAGACAAAGAGGTCTCTACGATACTAGAGGAGCTTGAACGTCTTGCTAAGGAAGAAGAGGCAAATGAAGCGGATGAAGCAGACATAGCGATATCCAATATTGAAGACATATCACAAGACTACGAAAACCATATTCTCATTCTTAACGAGTTGAAACGAACGATACCGGTTCGTCGAGCAGAATTGGATAGTATCAACGAGACCATTCAGTTTCTCGAAAGTGCTTATAATCAGCAACAGAAAGAATTGAACTGACAAATTAAAGCAAAAAAACAGAACCACGTTTAACCACTTGTGGGGCTCCCAGATCTTAATTAAAGAATCTACTGTAAACTAGGAATGACACGTCTATGAAGGCATGTTGGGAGATAACACGGTTTGAAACATTGACGGATATAGCTCACTGCTACCAAGGCTAGAAGACCCGTCCACAAATAATGATAGATGCATTGTAAACTATACTATAGTCAACACAACCTTCACTTCTACTTTGTATAATAATGATAATACTATAATGCTACTTAAGATGATAAGATTATAAGATGATTCGGTGTAGCTAATCACAGATTTTTGGGATGGGTGTTTCACCTCCTTGTCTATCCCTTCAATAACTCAATTTAATAGAATAACATAAAGAATCCTTACGTATTTTATCACTTTTAGATAAATGCAGAATAGACAATGAAAACGACGAGGCTCCATTCGTAGAACATCGCTATGATTCCATAAAATCGTCAAGACGACCTTCCATAAATTGTCCTATTACACCAAGAACATCGACCTACTCCACATTTCATTCCAAGCAAGAAAATCAACAAGAAACAGATAGTAAGAGGAACATTTGCAATCATAACTTAACAATATACCTTTACTGTAGCTAATAGGGTGTATGCAGACACAACAAATACTCATGTAAGTGATCGATAATACTGTCAATGGTACTTATTGTCGGTCGGATTATCACCAAAATAATAACAATGAAACCATAATCATAATAAAAATATAAAAATAAACATAGCGACTCAGACACGAGCCATAAACAGTGAGATATCAGTAAGAATGCAAACGGCTGCTACAACAACAAAAACTACTACTACCCAATTGCCAATTCTTCAATTGTAGTTATCCACCCTGCCAGATATTATACTGTTTTATCCTTCTCGCCCCAACCGCTTCCTGGCCCCACTCTCCACTTCTTCCTTCGCCTTCCCTTTTCAAGTAAATGACCGCATCCGATCCTTCTTAAATTGGATGCGTTTGTATGTTGTTGGTGCGTTTATTTTTTGTTGACATTCCTGCCGCATTAGGAAATACAGTTGCATATTCATACTCTCACTGTTAGCGAATGCCAAAAAACCAGTGAAACGAGATCGTGAAGAGTCAACCAATTGAGAGGAGATGGATTGTATAACATGGAGTTCTTTTACTTGTACTTATTACTCTCTTTCACTGGCCGTAACTATACTATAGCATAAACTGAAAAAATCCCCCTTCCAAACCATAACTCATCACTCTTTTGCAACCATGGCCTCGCCTACCAGATCCAATGTGGCTGCGAGATACTTGGAAGTGATCAACGATGGGGATGGCCAGCGTACTCCGTCCAGACTACCCCTTCAACCGACTTTGAACCACAACAGCTACTCGGTCAATAGAAAAGAATCGGATTTGGACGTACTCGCTAAGGAATTGAATGTCACTCCCTCGTCTCTCAGTCCTACGAAGACTGCTTTGTTGAGAACCAGATTTGAATCTCCTTCAGCTACCGTATTGTCATTCAAGACACCAAGAAACAAGTCATCCTCAAATAATAGTAGCAAGAACAGCTCGCCTATCAAGAGAAACAACTTCGATATCGACTCCAGTGCTACTAAGAAAAACGTCTTTGATGCCAAACCGAACTTAACCATCCAAGATTCCGACGAACAACCTAGCTGGGCCAACAAAAACTACGCCGAGAACTTGAACAGATCTCCAGCTTCGAGACTATCTCCTTTGAAGCAGCTGATGGAAACACCTTCCAGAACTCAAGCTCGTCCATTCTTGTCCTCCCCAAGTAATAGTACATCCAAAGACTCCCCAGGCTATGAGTATCTCTGTCGTATTCAGGCTATTAAGAACTGGCTCCAGCAAGTTTTGCAAGAGCCAATCTCCCAGCAGCCTGTTGAATTGATATCATACATAAGGAACGGTATTTTGTTAGCCAAATTGGCCAACGTAATCTTGCCCACTAAGAGAAAGGTCTTCACTAACGATTCTAAATTAGAATTCAGACATACTGAAAACATCAATAGGTTCTTCCACTTGCTTGATTTCATGAATGTTCCTGACTTATTTACATTTGAATTGACTGACTTATATGATGCTAAGAACGTGCCAAAGGTATGGTTCTGTTTGCATGCATTGAGCTACTTGATGAACAAATCTGACCAGAGATACCCCAAGATCGAAAACTTGGTGGACAGAATTGAATTCACCGAAGACGACATCAGATCTGCTAACAGGGCATTAGTTGGAGCAGGCTTACCCAACTTCTCTAGTGCTGACAATGGCGAAGACAGCAGTGCTGGAGAAAACAGCTACATGAACAAAGTAGCCGCAGAATCGCCAATCAAGTTGAACACTGTTGAACTACCAGCACCACCAAAAGAAACCATTCCTTTAACACAACCTAACCCATTCCAAGAGGAGCCCACTGAGAGTCCAACTGTCACTCGTTTCCAAGAACAATTGACCAGAACGATATCTCCTGTTAGCGTAGTAAGCTCTGTTTTGACATCACTGGAATATAAACGTCTGGATTATTATACCCCAGAGCTTGACGATAACCTTGTCAATATCATTAAGCTTCAATCCTTGGCTAGAGGAGCTAATTTCCGTTATTCCATGTTTGTGGATAAGATTATCCTTAAGTCCTACTCTGACGAGTTAACTCACTTCTTGTCGATTATCAGAGGAAATGCTTCAAGAAGAAAGACTGTTCACAGACACCGAGGTGATCTCTTGGTGTACAAAGATGAAATAGTGGAGCTTCAATCCGTCATTAGAAGAAAATTGCTTAACCAATCGAAGCCCGATATCAGCAACACATCTCAAGGCTTCTGTGACTTGCAAAGTGTCATTCGTGGTGTTCTTGAAAGAAGAAGATTAAGAACCATTATCAAGCAGTTGGATAGGCAAGATCATTCTGTTACTCTACTCCAAGCCCAGATTAGAATGAAGTCCATTCACAAGAAAGCCCTGATAGTCATGAAATACAGAAGTCTCGTAGAGCCATCGATATTGGAATTGCAGTCCATTAGTCGTCGTCGCTTACAAGAAAGACGTGCTTCCACAAAGCTCATAGATGAAGATTCTATCGTGGAGTTACAAACGCTAATTCGTTCCAACAATGTCAAGAGAAGAATCCAGAGAATTCGTAGCTCCGTCAAATCCCTGATGGGCGAGTTGGTTGAATTCCAAAGCATTGCAAGAGGTGGCTTATCCAGAAGTCGCTTGTGTAACAATGTATTGATCACTTTGTTATATGAAGATATCGTGTTGAATGAGTTGTACGCCAAAGTCAGAGCCAACAAAGTAAGAAACGAAATGGCTGCAAAAAAGACGGCTCTTAAGAAAGCTGAAAGGACCTCTATAATTCCACTCCAGGCCGCCTTCAGAGGTATCTATTGTAGATTCGAGAGAGAAATCACTCTCGATGATATCTATTGTGAAGTAGACAACGTCATTCAATTGCAATCCGTAATAAGAGGAAGAAGAGTAAGACAGGAAACAAACAGCGTAGAGCTTTACTATCAGAAGAACGTTCAAGCAGTCATCAAGGCCCAGTCCATTCTTAGAAGAAACTTGGCCCAAAAGGCTTACAAGACGTTGTTGAACAAGAAGAATCCTCCATTGTCTGTCATCAGACGATTTGCATACTTACTTTCAGACAATGACTCCGACTATCTGGAAGAATTAGAGCTTTCTGAAGCCAAGGACAAGATCATTGAGAAGTCTAAGAATAATGAAGAGTTGGAGAACCAGATCGAGAACTTGGACATCAAGTTGAGTCTTTTGGATAAGAACAAGATCACTGTCGAAGAATTCGTGAAGCATAAGAACAAGTATAAGACCTACAAGCCAAACAACAGCTCCAATGGGAATATCACGGCCAAGTATTTGGAGAGATTGAACAAGTCCTCCAGAGAAAGAATCGAGTTGTACCAATCTTTATTCTACTTCTTGCAAACAAAGCCCATCTACTTAGTTAGACTTTATAAGCTGTTATCCACGGGCAAGACCAATTCGAAGTTCCTCAATGATTTGCAGACGTTTATTGTCCTGTTGTTCCCAGTAAAGGATTCTTCCGTTACACACCATTCAAGAGAAGAGTACTTCTTCATGAAGCTCATCTTTGGTTTGATGCAAAATGATATCGAGAACAACTCTCGTACCATCAGTGATTTAACAAAGACCCAGTCCAGCTATTGGATTGAATACTTCTTACACTTCAACAACCATACCTTCCAAAGACAACATTTAAAGCATATGGTAGGGAAGTTTGTGAGTAACATCTTTGAGAATGACGAACTCGACTTCGAATCAGACCCATCAGAGATATACGAAGCCATTGTCGAACAAGAACACAAGGTAAATGGATTCAGCGAAAGATTAAGAGGAATTTCACCACAACAAGCCATCAAGGAAGAGGATGTATCCAGTAAATTTGTCGCCAACTTAATGGGTTTGCGGGAAGTTGCTACTGACTTCATGAACTTGTTGGAGGTATCTGTCGATGCTGTTCCACTTCATGTCAAATTGATCTGCAAGAATGCTTACAAGCTCTCTCAGCTTCAATTCCCAGATAAGAGTGACCAGCAGCACTTGTCTGTAGCCGGTGTTGTCTTCATCAAGCACTACGTTGCTGCTATCCTTCAATACCCTGAAAACTTTGGTTACAATTCCAAGGACTACCATGTTAACAAGTCCAAGGACAACCTCAAGCATTTGAGCAGAGTCATGCTTCAAGTCTTCTCCATGAAGTCTTTCAGTGACAGTTTCTTGAAGCCATTGAATGACTTCATAACGTCGTCCAGTGAAATGGCCAGGAACCTTATCTTAACACTCATTGATGTTAAAGATTTGGATTATGAATATGAATTGGATGACTATGACGATATTGTCAATCATGAGAGGCCAAAGTTGACCATGAACGTTAGTAACATGATCCTGTTGGAGAAGATCGTCTGCCAGAACATCGATGTAATGGCTCCAACTTCAGACGACCAATTGTACAAGGTAACCTCTCAATTGGATGAAGTAGTTAATTCAGCAGATGACTTCGTTACATTGACTGAACTTGGTTTCATTACCTTGAACTTGACCCCAACTACCAAGGAAGACTCATTGGCTGACTCCAAGTATAAGTCTCTATTCACACAAGCAAAGAGATGTTTGTTATACATCATCAGAATCCAAGAAGGTGACGGCTTGTTGGAACTATTAATCTCGGGTATAAAGCCAGCAGATGAACTCAAATTCAAAGAGATCGTAGCAGCTGAAAGAAAGGACGTCGAAGAGTCTTCTGCCAATGCTAAGAAGAGACCGTACTACAGAACATCGTTAGGAGATTTAACCTCGTTGTCATACCACGACTTAAAGAAGATGGCACTTGAAATCATCTTGAAGTTGGAACTTCAAGCTCAATTGACAAGAAAGAACTCCTTCCAAGAACTCTTGAACCAAATAGCCGTTAATATCAAGACCAAAGACACTCAAAGAGTTTCCCGTAAGCAGCAATTGGAGATAGCTAGTAAGACTCTTTCAAAGTTGAATGAGAAGGAGTTGTTCTTAAAGAAACAGTTGTCTGATTATAACAAGCACGTTGAATCAATTCTTGCTGAGTTACAGCTGAAACCAAAGGATAGAAAGATCTTCAACATAATACCTGTTTTCAGTAAGCAATACTTCTACCACCGTGAATTGAGAAAGAACAATAGGCTTCCTCAGTTCGGTTCATACAAATACTCAGCAAGAAAGTTGATGGAGCAGAACATCATCAAGGACTTCGGTGGCCTTGTCAACCGAGCATCGTCCTCTTCATCCAGATTGGACTTCATGTTCAGTTGTCATCAAGCCGGTAAGTTTGTAATTGAGGCTGCTAACGGCTCTGTAACGATTCCCGGTGCCCTTAGTACTATTTCATTGGATGATTTGTTGAATTACCAATACGAAAACAGACAGACAATACAGACTTTCGATGGTATGGTAACTTTTGATACCAACAACTTGACTGGATTCATCTTCCGAAAGTTCTACGATACGAAGAAGGATTGATGTTAAAGCTTTGAATATTTAGAGTCTTAGAATTGAAAGTAATACACATAAAAAGAAATATAGTACTTTGAGCGTAGCAATAATAACATGGAATCCTAAGATACATCACTTCTTCAATAATTCGTCAATCTTCTTTTCTAAGGCTGACAATCTTTCATCCTTTTCTAAACTGGCTTGAGTCAATTTAAGAATGTGGGACTCGAGGTTTTCGACGATTCCGTGTAACTTCTCGACAGTTCCCTTCAACGTTGGGGCGCCAGAAGAAGCGGCGGATCTTGGAGTAGATGGAGTTGGAATAGGAGATGCTGCTTTAGTCAGGCTGTAATCGGATTTGATCGAAGATACTTCAGAGCTAGTAGCAGACTTGTCTTCGGACTTAGTTTCTGGAACTATGGATTCAGATTTAGGTTCAACCTTAACTGCCTCCTTTGGCTCTATTTCGACGGCCTTCGTTTCAGCTTTTGGAATTGCTGCTGGTTCAGCCTTAGGCTCTTCCTTGACCTTCTCGATAACTGGCTCCTTGGTTTCCTCTACAATTTCCTTTGATTTACTGAGCGATTCTGCATCGGCCTTTTCAACTTGTTCCCACTCGTCCTTGTCATCGCTTGCTGGCGGAGCCTCGTCCTCGTCGTCAGATTGGTCAGCTACTTTATTCAAAAGGTTGTTAACGTCGTCAGAGGACTTTAATAACTCGTCTACGTTCTTGGTGCTTGCTGGAGTGGACTCCTTGGCGAATGTTTCCTTTGGCTTGGCTACTTCTTCCTTCTTCTTCTCTTCAAGCTTGACCTTCTCTTCCTCTTCCTTCTTCTCGGCTTCCTCCTTGGCAGCGGAGACTACAGTCACCGATGGCGACTCACTAATAGTTGGTTCCGAGCCTTCATAAAGGGCCTCCATGCTCATTAATAATGGCCCGTTGACGTCTTTTCCTCCAAACCATTCTTCGGCAGTAAGAGCTGGCTTGTCTGATGGACAGTCAGGATAGATATCCTCTTGGAACAATTCCGATCTTCTTGGAACAATGAACGAGATTGGCTCAATGGAGTGGTCGTTGACAGTCTTGAATGACTTCAAGACTTCGTTTTCTTTGACATTCACAGCCGACTTTGGAGCTACAGCGAAACCTCTTTGTGGGTCTGTGGAAGCATATTGTGACAATTCGTGTAAGTAGTCGTTTTCATATTCGTAGTAACGAATGTTACCGTCACCCTTACCAGCAAGGAACAACATGTTCGTGGATTCATCATAAACCGGAATCAACACACCAGAAGAGGCGTCGATGACCAAAAAGCCGTCAATTGGACCCTTGTCGATATTGTTTACATCCCAAATACCGACCTGTCTGTCGGACAATCTGGAAAATCCAGTGGTGAGGATTCTGTCGGTGTTACCTAACCACACAACTCTCGATGGCTTGGCACCAGTGTGACCAGCACCCTCTGAGATGATTTTACCCGATCTGATGTCCCAGATTCTCAATTTCTTGTCCCTGGAGGTGGTAGCCAACAAGGAACCGTTGTAGTTGAAGGCGAACGAAGTCACGAGGTCCTTGTGTTGCAAGGTGATTTCGGCCTTTCCTGTTTCTACGTTCCAGATCTTCACCGAGTAGTCCAAAGACGACGAGGCAAGGACGTTCTCAGCTGCTGGGTGGAATTCCACCAAACCCACCTTTCTGGTGTGACCGGATAATACTCTGACTGGCTCGGTGATGTCCTTGATGTTGTCTTCTTCGTCGACGTACTTGTGGAACGAGAAGTCCTCGGGGATCTCCCAAACCAAGATCTTACCGTCGTCGGAACAACTGACAATCTGGCGTTTGTTGAACGGGTTAAAAGCCGTGTCCAAAACAGGGCCCTTGTGGCCTCTAAACAACGGAACGGTATCAGGGGCCTTTCCGACCTCGCTGATGGGAATCACGGCGAAGGCACCACCGCCGGAAGCGTCCCAGTTGACGGCCAAGTATTGACCATTGCTCTGGATGATGTTTGAATCCCAAGCGTTCTTGGTGATCTTCAAGTTCTCGTAACTCAATTCTCTTTTGGCTGCTTGTCCGAAGACATGGCGATACTTCGAGGCTCTTACGAATTTGCCGCTGTGGAAGGGTTATTGTTAGTATGGTTTGTTTGTTGGATATGGCATTGGCTGTTGGACGTATGTTGAGTTGTTGTCTTGTTGTCTTGTTGTCTTGTTGTCTCGGTGTCTCGTTGACTTGTTGTCTCGGTGTCTGCTAGTGGAATATGGTTCATCTATTCATTTATTCAGTTCTTCATCTATTCATTTCTTCATCTATTCATTTCTTCATCTATTCATTTATATCATCTGTTTCATCTCTTTCTTGATCATCTATTCACATCTTAACCATCTGTTCTCTCTTCATTCTTGTTGGTTATCAGTGTTATCCATTTGTTAAGTTTCATGGAATTGCTTCTGGTGTTCTCGTATCTTTTTTGAATAGCAGTTTACCATTTCTTGTTGTTCTTCTTCGTCATAACTTCATTTCGTATCATTCTTATCCATTACTTCTTATCCATCATCATCATCATCATCATCACTTCTTCTTCTTCTTCTTCCACAGTTTTATCAATCACCATTCTATCATTCTCCACTCACCACCACCATTTTCCATTCAAATTCACTCCTTCTTCTTCCACTTCACCATATAATTCCCCACTCACCCACCACAACTCTTCACCACAACTCTTCACCACTCTTCACCCACCATCATTCATTCATCCACTTCTTTCCACTTCTTCCACCACTTCCACTTCTTCCAATCACACTCTCCAGTCCAATACTTCTCGCCCAATTGCCGCTTTTTCTCCCTGAAAATCACGTACCTCATTTCCTCTATGTTTCTCGACACAATGATCCGGTTTCTCTACCAATAGCCCAAGATCCGGTTCCTATAACTACAAATAACACCATCTATTCTCCATCAACACACCGATGGAAACTCCACTTTTTGTTTTTCGTCGGCTTGGGAGGGTGCGGGTTCTCTGCAGGAGTGAGATTTGGCAGAAGAAGCGGAAAAGAAGGGGATGGTAGGGACACGACCCGATGGTGGTATGGGGAGGGAGAGCATTAGTGGGTATAGTTGGGGGAATTTTGGGTTAAAAATGGGAAATAGTGGTTGGGGTGGTGGTTGGCGTTGTGCTTGGGTAATTGGAACAAGACTAAACTGAATTGTAATAGCAAATACACCCTGTGGTCCTCATTCTAACAGTCCCTCCGTTGCATAGTGCTGGCCAACACGCCATGTACAGATACGTCTCTCAGAGACAAAATATGACATCGCTGCAGGAGGTGTGTATTTGATTATGCACCGACGTCAGATAATACCCGAAATAGAGTTTTGCAGTGAGATCGAGATTTTGCAGTCTATATGATGGGGAAAGAGATGGGGAACTAGTGATATATCAGTGAGCGGAAGGTGGAGTGTCCTGGGAAACTACAAGAGGTAAAGCTCTAGGAAATGCGGCTCCGGTGGCAGTTCTCTATTTGGTTTTCTGATAGTTGCGAGGTAATGTAGTGTTCTATCTGCGACGAAAGATCTGGACTCGGCCTTCGTCTATTTGAGAGAATCCTGGGGAAGAAAGAGTCATAACGGCTTAGAAGGGAACCCTCTCGGGTTGCGATATCAACGGCAATTGAGTCATGTAGAAGGGGTACTTTAATGTTTATTAGGTAGTCATTGGGAGAAAGCAATTCTGTATCGGTCTTAGAATTGATAAAAGATTTTAAATTACGTTTGCTCAAAATCATGAATAATTCTCCAATTTTTGCAATATCAATACAAAACAAAAAAGAACCTAGCCACCGTCGACAATTACCATCATCTTTTGAAAACCCCAGAAATCGAATTTATAATACCCAAAAACCGTCTATTTATAAATCAACTGCAAAATCAGTGCAAGCACCACTGATTTCAACATCTTCCCACGTCGTCATCACTTCAATTAAATGAGTAAACTATATCAAAAATTAAGAAAAAACACTCCTAAAAAGCCCACAGACAGACAGCCCAACTCACATAAGACACCTCCTACACCCCCATATCGGCCCTTTCCCTCCATTTCCTACCCATTCCATACACCTTAAACAAGTTGCAAAAGCCATTTTATCCCTCGCACACGACCCGATTTCTGAAAATTTATAGTGTCTCTTACCAATTAAGAAATGGTGATTAATCATCACTATTTCTCCATACAGTTCAGGTAATAACTTCATTCTTCGGTCCACAGTATGTTCAGAGGTATCGTAAGTAGACTGGCACGCGCTGTCCCAGCCAAAAACTGGGTTTCTCCCTCATCTATACAAGCTGGAGCAGCCATTGCCGTGCGATTCCATTCTAGTGATGTTCCTCCTATGGATGAATACGAGAACAAGATCTACAATATCTTGAAGGAGGAGTTCGATCCAAAGGCATTGCTGGTGAATGACGTTTCCGGCGGCTGCGGTTCCATGTTCGCTATTCTGGTAGAAAGCGAGAAATTCAAGGGTAAGCCTATGATCAAACAACATAGACTAGTGAATGAATTGTTGAAGGATGAGATCAAGCAATGGCACGGATTACAGCTTCAAACCAAGGCAGTATAAAAAGTAACCGCAGTTGTCAGTTGTCAGGAGTACTCAGGTCACGGAGGGAAACAACATGTTTGTAAATAGTTTAATAGTTATCAGTATAACGATAGATATAAATAATGTTCATTATAGCCATCAGATCTGTAGATCAATATGGTAGAAGATTGCTTCGACAGTATCAAAAAACAAATGAAACATATTAGTAACATAGACTCATTCATGAATAAAACAATTAAAATGATCCTCATATGCTCCCCCATCCCATTTCTATATCTTCTTTCTCTACATCTTTTGAACCTAATATATATATTAATTATCTATAATACATCTACTCGATGATCTCTTCCTTCTCCTCGATGATCTCCTCCTTGATCTCCTCAATTACTTGGTCTTGCACAACCTTGGCCTTTACAGCCCTACCGGCGTACTTGGCTCTGTATTCTCTCCAAGCTTCCAAGGATTCTCTACGGGCCAAGATGACTTCTCTGAGGGCAGCATCGGCCTCCATAGCATCGGTCTCTTCGAATTGGGCACTGTATTCACGCAAGTTAGCTCTGACCTTCTTTCTGTCAGCAGCATTCAACAATGATTGTGGTCTTGGTCTCCAGATGAACTCTCTGAATTGGTCAACCAACTCGTCTCTCAACAAGTTACCAGTGAACTCGTACAATCTGTAACCGTTCTCAATGGTGTGCAACCACGACGACGACCATCCAGCAACGAAACGTCCAGATGGATCCCAAGCCAAGTTGGTCATACCAGAGTACTTGTCGGTCTTCAATAACTTAGGGTTAGCTGGAAGACCCTTATTCTTGTCGTCGTCGAAGGAGACATCGAAGAACTCGAGCTCACCAGAGGATCTGGAAATAGTGGCAATGACAGCGTATCTACCCTTTGGTGACCAGAACACAGTGTTGGAGTGCTTGTTTGGAATGTCCTTGTAAGACTTGTACACGGAGGTGAGATCTTTACCCTTGTTACCACTGGACTCAATAGCATAGAAGGAGATGGTATTCTTTGGAATAGCAGGGTTGAGGTTACCGTCGTCCAATCTAGAGATGATGATGAAACGGTCGGATTTTGGTTCCCAAGCGAAGTTGACAACAACTTCCTTCAATTCAACCTTTTCAACTGGAATGTCCTTTTCGGTGGTCTTGAAGAATTCCAAGTTAGTGAAGAGAGTCTTACCGGACTTGGTATGACGGTCGACCTTTACACACAAGAGCTTACCCTCCGATTGCCAGTGCATCTTACAGTCACTGACTTGGAACAAGTTTACGGTTCTGAGAACTTGTCTGGATGGAATTTGCATAACAGCGACTCTAGCGGTCTGGTTAGATCTTTCTGGAGTCCAGTAGGACAAAAGATGGTCACCTCCTACAACCTTGGAGTTGGCAAGCTTAACAGCAGCTGGGGCCCATTCGAAGTCGATAATGTCGTCGATCTTAACAAGCTTCTTGTCCAACAATTGGAAAGATGGGGTTTCGTAGATGGCCAAAGCACCTGGACCTTGACGGGCACAGTACTTGTCGTCGTGAGACCATTTGACCAAAGGCCAAGGCATCTCCTTCTGGCCTTCTAAGTGTGGTGGCAATGCAAAGGTTCTGGCTGGTTCACCGGTAACCAAGTCCCAGATGACCAACTTGTGGCCTTCGCTTTCTGGGCCGAATGGGAAAACGGCTCTCTCAGCAGCGGAGTCTGGAACTGTGATAGCAAGTGGGGACAAAGTCACCATGTACTTCTCGTTAGGGGAGAAGTCGATCAAACGGACCTGGTTGTGAATGAACTTTCCAATGCTGGTGAAACCATCACCACCCCAAGATTGGACACCTTGAGGGTGGATGGAGAACAAGAAAGTACCCTTTGGAGAGAACTTGGCATACTTGGAGGTGAAAGCCTTTCTAGGCTCAAAAACTGGCTCAGCGTCGTTCTTCTTCTTGTTCCAGTAGACACCGAAGGTCTCAGAGAAGTGTAATCCGAACTGGTCTCTTCCAGCTGGGTCTTGTAACCAAGATTTCAAGTAACCGTGGCTCTTGAAAGGAGGAACTTCTGGTGCAGTGAATTCGGAAGGAACAGCACCCTCGGCACCGTATTTCTCGATGTCAGTCAATCTGTTGACCAAAAGTCTGTGCTTTTGGTCCAACTTCTTACCGTGGAGTTGTTTAATAGCAGCATCAGCCATTTCAGCCGTTTCAAACTGAACGAATAAGTAACCCTTGGACTTACCGTCTTCAAGAGGCATGTAAATACCCTCATCGCCCTCAACAACCTTACCGACGGTGTTGAAAAGCTTCTTCAACACTTTGATAAGCACTGGGACCTTGGCTTCTGGCGCAATTGGTGCTCCGTCTACGACAACATAGTTGTCCAAGCCGATGTCGACTTCGTACTTTTCTTCGAGATCGGAGAAGTCGATGTCATCCAAGGTGATTTGTTTCTCGAGCTCGAGATATTCTTGTTCGGATAACGACATTTTGGGGTTGTTAACTCGGTGAATATCCACTTTCTACTGCAATAACTGCCTTTCTTTACTGTGTAAACTGGTCCTTTAAACAAACAATGCTTTCTTTAACCGTTGATCTGAAGAAACTGAAAAATTTTCAGGTTACGAGACGGGTCGTGTGCGGTGGAGAAAAACCGTAGGCTGCAAAAATCGAAGGGAGGAGGGAGATGAAGAAGGGGAAGAAGGGGATGTGTTGTAGGTATATGGTGGTGATGGTAATGGTGATGGTGTGGTGGTTGTAAGGGGAAAGAGGGTGAATTTTGTATATTTTTGTTTGGTTGAATTTTGGAGTTTTGTTTTGTATTTTCTGTGTGGTATAATTGGTGTATATAATTGGTGTGTATAGTTGGTGTGATAGATATGATGTTCCAGGGAATAGTAGGAAAGTGGTGTATGTAAGAGAAGATCAAGGAAGACTGCTGTTTGAGGTAGAAGTGGCAAGAATGTAGGAGAATGGGTGAAAATTTTGGATTGGGTGTTCTCTGGATGTTCTTCTTGTGTTGTCGTGTTATCGTATTGTGCTGCTGTGATGGATATATGGTCTTCCATCGTTACTAAAAAAAGTGTCATAGAAAAGGTGGTGGTGGACAAATAGTACTGCTGGATTTAGCTACGAGCCATGCCAAAATACCCATATGAAAAGCATTCAATGGGAAACTTTGAAAGAAAGAGTCTATCAAGTAGAGATAAAATTATTTTCTTCGTATTTCGCTCTGTTGGAAAAATTGGAGCTTAAATCATTGGTATGGTCTACCCAACAATGTCAGGGGCCTCACCAAACAAGCCAAACTAGTCTGCTATTACTGATTTAAAGTTGCATGCTCATCGTTCTGACTTTAGAGTCAATTTATCTATCAGAGTCACGTCTAATAGATGACAGCATTCCGTCCTGAAGGAATTATTTACTAGTTCAAATCACTCAGGTGCAGCACGACGTTGAAGTAACTTTCAGAAGTTGGGATTTTAAGATACGATTTGCTAATGAGCAAATTGCTGAATACAGCTGTTAAGAGGTGGGACTTTGTTTTATCTTGCTTTTCATCTCTACAAAGATTCTATTTTTCAGGAAGAACACCGGGAGGTGATTTCACGAACTCTCAATAGAGTCACGTCTTTCCGAGTATACGTCCTATCTTATCTTAACTATGCAATCTTTATAACCCCTACAACAAATCCATATATACTCCCCACAATCTCGGGGATCCCACATTCCGAAGCATATCCACCAGTCTATTGTGATACGTAAATCCACTCTTAGACCGCAATTGAATGGTTGCGGATTTGGTTGCAAATATCAAAATACAGGTCAATATCTAGTTTGTACATATGTAGCGCTTGTTATAAACCGTAAGTAAACTTAAAGCTATATGGTTCTCTCATTTATTGATGTAATTACGATTAAAGCTCAAGAATAAGAGGTCGAACTATATGTATATTGATATATATATATATATAACACTCAATAATTTCATTGCCACTGAAAGAACAAAACTATAGACTTACTTGAAATAGAAGAAAATCAAGATATCAACTCTTAAAATCCAAGCTCAGTTCCGTCATAGTTATAAATAAGACCGTTATTCTTGGCCTCTATGGAGTTCACAAAGACTTTCAACTTGGAGGCACTGTCTTGGGGAGTGATGATCATTGCTTCCAATGCCTTGATTACCTCTGGAGCCTTTTCGGCCATTTTGTTCACTGCGACTACACCTCCCTCAGTTGAGACAGCTCCGGGGTGTACTGCAACTACAGTAAAGCCCTCTGGTGCATGTTCAAAGCTCAACTCTTTCACGGTGTAGTTAAGAGCTGCCTTAGATTGTCCATAAGCACTAGCACTTAATGGGAAGAATTGCGTGAACGTACCTGCAATCGAAGTGATGAAAACAGCGTGTTTCGTACTTCCCTTTGCTAAGTACTTGTGCAAATTCTGGAAGACAAGAATTGCACCCAAAACATTTGTTTGGTAGTGACTTTCCCAGACTTTAAGAGGAGTATCAACAACCTTTTCAAAGGAGTCAGCGATGGCCGCGTTGGAAACGAAAACATCAACATTGTCAGTGATCTTGCTGAGCTGAGAATCAATAGTTTCAATTGACGACGGCTTGGACACATCTAATTGAATGATGTGCAAATTCTTATTACTGGAGGCCAATTCTTTCAAAGCATTTGCCTTGGCCGGGTCACGAGCAGTAGCAATAACAACATTGTCAGAACTCTCCTGAAGGAATTGTTTGGCAAGTTCAAATCCGATTCCACGGCTGGCACCAGTGATGAAGTAAGTTTTAGAAGACATTATTTGTTAATTTGTGATTCAAGTTTAAGTTGATGATACTATTTCAATTTTAATCGGTTTAATAAGGCAAGGGAACCGCCTCCTCTTAAATAGTTTTTCAAAATTCCATTGAACATACAACTGGATAATGGGTAAGACGTAGTAGAAATTTCAGAAGAATTCTATGGGATATAGTAAGACCCTTCTTCGAATACTACAATAAATTTTGCAACAATCATAGTCTTCAATCACAAATATACCATATACACCACATGATCTCAGGAATCGGAATCTCAGAACCTCCGACCCAGAGAAAGTTGTCTTCGTATGGTAGCACAACGCCGAGTTTTGGCGGTGGATTTAATCGAAAGCTTCTCCATTTTAATTCCGAATTATGAAGTCCGCAATTCAGTGGAGGATTTGGATGATACAATACAGGAAGGAGGATTTAATGCGGACTTAGTATAAATGATGTTAGCTTGGATTCCTAATCACAATAGTATGGTTAGTACCCATGGATCTTTAACGTCGTTTGATTGAAACTGGCTTTATTGAGAGGGTTAGAGAAGGTTAGAGAATTTTAGTGATTTTGTAGAATTT
This sequence comes from Scheffersomyces quercinus, assembly GCA_030556775.1. Classification (NCBI taxonomy): domain Eukaryota; kingdom Fungi; phylum Ascomycota; class Pichiomycetes; order Serinales; family Debaryomycetaceae; genus Scheffersomyces; species Scheffersomyces quercinus. The sequence continues at coordinate 1,038,350 of JAKTUQ010000002.1, read as the reverse complement.
AATTAAACACTTGTAATTGTAATAACTTCGGAAATATATTGGTTGTTTGATGTAAAACCCTCTACAAAGAAAACTATTTATCTTCATGAGTATGAAATACTAAAAAGCAAGCTCTGAACCATCGTAGCTGTAAAAGAGACCGTTGTCCTTGGCTTGCAAACCATCAAAAAGGATCTTCAATTTCGATCCACTCTCCTGTGGGGTGATGATAATAGACTCTAAAGACTTGACCAATTCAGGATCCGTCTTAGTCATCTTCTTCACAGCATACTCTCCCATATCAGTACTAACAGCACCAGGATGGACTGCAATTACGGTAAAACCTTCCTGGCCATGCTCAAAACTTAATTCCTTCACAGTGTAGTTAAGAGCTGCTTTGGATTGTCCGTAGGCACTAACACTCAATGGGAAAAACTGGGTAATTGAGGAAGCCAGGGTAGAAACGAAAATGGCTTGTTTAACGCTTCCCTTAGCCAAATACTTATATAACTTTTGGAAGACCAACACTGGTCCCAAAGCATTCGTGTAGAAGTGATCCTCCCATACCTTCTTTGGAATATTAATTACCTTGCCCAAAGAATCACCAATTGCACTATTAGACACGAAGACATCAACACTATCGGTGATTTTACCGAGTTGAGAATCAATGCTATCAATTGAAGCATCACTAGTTACATCTAACTGGATGATATGCAAGTTCTTGTTAGTCGATGCCAATTCTTTTAAAGCATTTGCTTTAGAAGGGTCACGGGCGGTAGCGATAACAACATTGGATGAACTACCTTCAACGAATTGTTTAACGAGTTCAAATCCAATTCCACGATTGGCACCAGTGATGAAGTAAGTTTTTCCTGACATTATTGTTTTAGCTATTGGTTCTATCAATATTCAATAGAGCGATACTCATGTAACCAAATGCTCGGAAAGGCAGGTTTCTATAGAGGTTTATATAACTTTCAACTTGCAACAATTGAACCCCCTTTGGTACAAACTGCGTCTTTCAACTACCTCTGTGAGTGGAATCATATTACCAATCGGGTATCTTGCACTCTTCAAGTTTGCAGCCATAATGATAAAATGAGGACAAAACTATGTACATCCACGATTGTGAATCACCTCGCCTGTGCTGACTCACCAGATATGCTCCACCTCAGTAGCATATTGCGGTTCATATAGTATTTCGGTCTTGGAGATAGCATGGTGTCCTCCCGAGATTTAAACAAGAAAATGGCCAAGAAAGGAAATTAGCACCTGCAAATCCGCATTATAGTTCGAAATTATATGGGTGCCAAAAATGCGTGCTTACAAAAAGAGTAACCTTACTCCGCAAATTGGCAACAACCAAAATGGATGCGAAATTCAATAAACGGTTTAAATCCGAGAAAAGACAATATTCGTTTCGGAATTCGGTAGAAGATTTAGGCATTTCAACCGAGACTAACCCTTATTCGTTTCGGACCGCAGTATGATTTAGGTATTTCATCTGTCAAGGAGGGTTAATTGTGTTTTTAGTCGTTTCCAGTCTTGTCTTTTGAAGCAAAAGTATTTCTTTACCTCGAATACGGCCAGCATGATGTAGGCTTCTTGCTTACAGTTCCAAATAAATAAGTTTATTCCTTGACTTACATATTTAACAAGTCCCGGAGACGAGAGTTTTCCATTTCAAGTTCTCTGAATCTTCTCTGTGCCTCTTTATCTTCGTAAACACGCCTTTCTCTTTCAGCTTTCCATTTGTTCCTAAGATCTTCTATACGCAATTTCGACATTGGCGATTGATTGGCCATTTCTAAATTATGTTCCTGTTCTTCATAAGAATCAACTTGCTTTTGGAGCGAGTCTCTGTCAAGTTGCAAATTCCGTATTTGTTGGCGCATTTCTTCTACATTGCGATTGCCTTCTGACTGAATCTGTAAATCGCTTTCTTTCAACAAAAGCCTAACGTGATCATTCACAAGAATATCAACAGCTCTAGCAAAGTATTCAAAGATAGAGCGATGTTGATCACGAATAGACTCTACCTCAGAGTTCTCCCAGAGAGTGAGGTCTCCTTTGCCTATAATCTTCATCCGCAAGAGTTCAAACTTCTTCTTAGGATCCTTCAAAGAAACATCATCTGCAATCTTATTGAAGGACTTTATGAACTTTTGGAATTCGATCAAGTCGAACAGGAGTAATTCTTGAAGCTGATACTCGAGAACATTAAGTTTCCTAGTCATGTTTACGTCCTGCGCATCACTGTGACCAGCTACAGTCAATGCAGTGACTTTCTCAGATAAACTTTCTATCGTAGTTTTTAAGCTAGATTCTTTCTGTTTAAGCGATTCAACGGTATACGAGAGCTTGATTTTCTCCGCATTTAACTTACGTTGTTTCTCAACAGCTATCTCCAAATCTAATTTTATTTTCTCATTGACCTTCTCCTCAGCACGGTATGCCAGAACCTCCTTCTGCTTAACATTCAATTGATTGGTCAAAGAAGATATCGTACTTGACGATGCAGTTTTGAGCTTTGCATGTTGTTCAGTTAACTCATTGAACTCTTCACTGAGATTACTATATGCTTGGCTCAATTCTAAGAGTTCTTCTCTTATACTTTTTTCGTCTTTTCCGAAACTCACTGATGTGGGAGATTTATTCAAATTATTTGATTGCAAAGGTATGGATTTATCATTCTCTTTTTCCTCCTCGTGTGTATTCTCCAACCTTGCTTGGTATTCTTCTATTTGTTTTGAGAGACGGGCATTCTCTTCCTTTAAAATATTCCTCTCCTGAGAAGAAGCATTGGGAGTCTCGTCAATTGTTTTGCAGAGTTGACTAAATTTCTGAGAAATAATTTGAAAGTTCTTTTTTATCTGCTTCGAGTCTTCTACCTCCCTTTGTAGGTCTACTTCCAAGCGTTCAGACTCACGTTGTTGTTTATGGAACTTTTCTTCCAAGGTAGTTACTGTGTCAGTCAAGCTTTCCACTATGCTGATGTAGGTATTGACATCCTCGCTCTCGACCTTATCGGCACCATGATCTGAAGAAGGAGGCGTCGCGTACTTACTTGTTGCAGCATTTTCTTCGAGTCTTGAACTTACCTCTAGCTTTAAAACCTGCAACTTTACTTCGAGGGGAGAATTTGAAACCAAACACTTCTGTAAACCTTGTCTGGCTATCAGCGAAGTATTCGGATCTACGATAAGTTTTTGTATTATTTCATCAACCGTACGCCTGTACAGTTCGATACACTGCGTTGCTGTTTGTAACTGTACTTCTTTGTCGTGCAATTGTGATTGGAAGCTCTCAAGATTAGCGAAGAGGTCTTGATTTAGCTTAAAGATTTCATCGTATTCTTCTTGTAGATTGTTATACTCGGCTGTACTTCTCTGGCTTGGAGCAGGAGACAATCCATATAAATTATTCTGGAAGTACTGGAGTTCGTCTAAATCGATCCCAGGTTGGTTGAATTCCCTTGTCTTATCAATTAAATTCTGTAGAAACTGCTTGAAGACCTTAAGCTGAATTTTGTAACTAGTAACCTTCTTGCTCAATTCATCAACTTTAGATTCTGTGGATATGTCTGTTTGTAAGTTTTTTCCATTAAACTTCGAATTGCTAGCGAGCATGGAACTACTTGTGAAGGGCAATTGGGGTAACTCACTCGTATTACGGGTTGGTGTATACATTGAAGCAGTTCTTAGGTTCCTCCAAGGCGTGGCAGGCATGCTCTGACGCTTCTGCAGTCTTGAAAATTTGCTTGGACTAATGTCAAAGTTTAGGTCGTGGTCTAGTTGTGCTCTTGTGTCGTTATAACGTGTGGTGTCCATAGTGGAGTTGTGGAAGCTGTCATTGTTGTGATCGTTAAAGCTTCTATCTCTTTCCGCCATCGCAATCTTTTTGGGGGACTTTAGCCTTATTTGGGAGAGGTTCAATCGCAAATTCTCCAAATTTTCATCTAACTCATCTACAGCGTAGCTGCTATTGTTGTCCTGGAAGGGAGAAACTTCTTTTTCCTCTTCTATGCTATTATTCGTTAATGGTTCTTTCCAACTGGCGCTTTCTATGCTCTTCTGGTTTACGTCTAGTTCTGGGTGTGATATGAACGGACTCGACGAACGCGTTGTATCGTTACTTCTATTGTTGTGAATGTAGGAGTCTGCAAACCTGAAGCTTTGCGTTGTGTCTGCTTTCAAGTTCAAGGAATCCTCAGATTGCTTCGTAGCGTTGTTTGTTATTTCCAAGTTTGAACTTTCTATGTTGGAGATATCTCTGCTACTGGAGGTTATATTCGCTGTAGCAGTAGCTGGTGTCGTTGCTGTCGTTGTTACCGTGTCGGCTATAGACCCGTATCTTAGTATTTCGATGTTATTAAGGACCTGATTTATGACCCTATCCGAAGTTGATACCGAGCCGATTTTCGTGGTCGAAGTGGTTTCGTGGTGGTCTATGCTATTTTCGGTAGTGACGTCGTTGTAGTCTTTGTCGTTGTCGATCTCCTGGCTATTCTTTCCGTTTCCAAATGAGTTCTTCTGTGATACCTGTTCTTCTTCATCCTCTTCGTCTGAGGGATCGAACTCGTCTGAAAGACGCAGCGAATGCTGGTATTTTTCCCGAGAAAATGGCATTTTGCGGTTCCAAAAGCTCAAAAATGCTCTTCTGGCAACAGCTCTGTTTCAGGTCTACAACAGAACTTCCTCCTGGTTCTTGTGTACCACAATTGTCTGGTGTTTGTTTCACCGTGCAACCGTTTTGCTGCCACAAGAAATATTTCTGTTTACGAAAAGACGATTTGTTCGCTACGCGCGTTGGTGCTGCGTACTGCGGTGTGGGTGTGGTGGTGACTGTTAGAGCTTAACTATGGTGGTTAACTATGGGTTTTACTATGGAGAATTAACTATGGAGAATTATCTATGGAGTATTATGTATGGCAGTTGACTATGAGTACTAACTATGGAGAATAACTATGGTGGAATAAAGATGTGTACTAACTACGGGGTTAACTGTGTAACTTAACTATGGGTGCTAACTATTTAGAATTAACTATGGTGGTTGACTATTATTTCTAACTATGGTGGTTGACTATGGACTTAACTATGTGATTAATGGATGTCTATGAGTACTCACTATAGCTTAACTATGCTTAATTATTGAGATTGAATATAGTGGATAAAATGAAGTAAGTTTAATTATGGCTTAACTATGGGGTTAACTATGGTGGGTTAACTTTAGTGGGATTACAATAGCTTAACTACGGAGTATTATCTATGGTGTATGAAAGGGCAATCGTTATGAAGTCTGGTAAATTACTTTTAAAGCTGTACTATGGAGTTAGCTTTAGCTTACTATACTGTAGATGCTAACTATACTAATTACTAAGATGAGAAACAAAAGGATTATGTGTTTGACTATGGACGTGACTATGGAGATACTAAGGAGTAATTAACCAGGTAATTATAGTAGTAGGTACAACGTCATCAATGAGTGGTTACCGAAGTGCAGTTGCAATTAACGCACAAAATTTACATTACAAAGAAAGGCTATCCTCATCTTCCCACTGCCCTTCTGACATCTACCTCAATAACAATTCGACTAACTCCTTTTAAAGTTACCTTCATCCTCCTTCTTTCTCTTCCCGCTCTTCTACTTGTTGCTTTCACAAACTACCTTCTTTCATTTTAACTTGTATTTGTGCTAGCGATCTAATCTGTATGAATGCTACATAATGAGCCCACCTACGACTCCATCTCTTCATCCTCGTCTTCGTCCTCTTCTTCGTCTTCCTCGGCATACTTCTTGGCCTCTTCCAACAAGTCCTCAGGAATGAACTCGTGCCTTCCCTTGGTCTCATCAAGAGAAATCCAAGAGATTTCCAACTCGTAGTCCTTATCCTTGTTGTCTTCATGTGCCTGGTGGATGATCTTGGCGGCAGCCTTGACAGCTTCTCTGACTGTCAACTCTTCGTAGTTTAACTTCTCCAATTCGGACTTGGCTGTTTGACGACCCTTACCGGTAGCAGCACCAGAGTATCCCCAACACGTTCCACTTGGTTCGATCATATACAAATGAGGACCATTGTCGTCGATTCCTCCCACAATTGAAACAACACCAAACGGTCTGACTGAGTTGTAACAAGTATAGTTCTGGACATAGATTCCCAATCTATCCATCAAATGTGGCACGGAAATCGGCGTTTTGTATATGGACTTGAACGATTGGGCTTCGTCTCTTCCTCTATTTACGAAATGACGTCCATCAGGCAAGAGACCAGAGTACACCACTCCGATATGTCTGTCGATAGTCTGAATACGCTTGTTCTTTCCTGGTACCAACAACTTGGAGTTTATGATTTTCTCGACAGCTAACACTATACCATCCTTACATTTGAGCCCGATGGATGTACCACCGTTTTCCACTGCCTTCATGGCGTATTCGACTTGGAAGTTTCTTCCATCTATAAGAATATGGTTAGTATACTTTCAGCGTGTCGACGACAACGGGATCCAATTGGACTTTTCGATGGTTTTTCATCCATTTCCACCAAATCACTACTATCCTCGATATTCTTAGTATCCTTTTTCAATCCCGCTGTGGCAATTTCTTCCCTTTCTCCTTCAAATATACGTACCTGGAGAGAACACACTATTGGATAAATCGTATCCAGTACCAATAGACGTCTAGTTAAAAGTTAGTAATGGCTCGTTTCTTTCTGCTTTTTCCGGCTCAATGGTTAATTGGCACTCCCAACATACCATCTTGATGCTTTTTCTGATATGATATTAAAGTCTGGTGCAAATACTCGACCAATGCTACAAGTAACACTGATCACCATTCTTAAGTATTGAACAGAACCAAAATCATATTGCCACCGCTGGGAGTGAGGGATTGGTAAGCGGTTATGTAATCCGTTCTATTTGTGATTTTCTGTATGACATAAGCAATGACGTAATCCTCTTGGAAGCCCCTTAAGAAGGGCTCTGTCTTTTAATATGGTTAGTAGATCTCTTTTGATATCCACCAAGGTCGTGTATTTCATAGTCCTATTGCTCCAACATGGCCGCAGAGTTGAAGTGGCCCATTCTCGGGATCATTGTACGTCTTTTTCGCCAGAAATTTGGAAAGGAAGAGCGACTTTTCATGGGACTAATATCAAGTCTCAGGCTCGTAGTCTTACAGTTACTAACCGATTGAAGATACCATGTATATTGATAGCAACACTAGGCTATGGATCCCACTTTTTCGTGTTCAGAAAGCACATGGCCGTAGATGGCCAAATCCGGTTCCAGATCTACCTCACAATGGTCTGGGTATCGTATCTCTTGGCCATTATAACCGAGCCTAGATCTCCACCAAAGAACTTCGAACCGAACCAAGGTGAATGGCGTAGATGGTGCAAAAAGTGCAAGAACTACAAGCCAGAACGGACCCATCACTGTAAAACTTGTAATAAGTGTGTGTTAAAGATGGACCACCATTGTCCATGGACATATAATTGTGTGGGCCATGGTAATATGCCCCATTTCATACGATTCTTGGTATGGGTGATATTTGCTACCGGGATCGTGATGGTGGAGTTGAGCAAAAGAGTAATTCAGTACTATAATGACAGCGATTTACCATCGTATTTAATTGACAAATCGGAGATGTTTGCGGTGATTTTCTTATTGCCCGTCGATTTCTTTGTGTTGTTCTCGATCATCATACTTCTAATCAGATGTGTAAAGGACTTCGTATTCAAGGGTATGACCCAGATCGAAGTTTGGGAGATGGAAAGAATCGAGTCGCAATTCCATACGGAGCGTATGTGGACACAGATCAAGAATAATTACTTCAAGTTGCATGGAAAAGAAATGCCTCGTTTGACGTCTTGGAACAGACCAGATAGATATTATGAGGAAGATGCCAGGGAAGAAGAGTCCTTGCAGGAGGGTGGTGAAGAGCAAGAGAGAGTACAAGCAAGTAGTGAAAACGAAGAATCAGCAGTTCCACAAGAATTCACAACTGACGATTTAATTTTCCCATACGACAGGGGCATCTGGCTGAATCTTGTGGATTCTATGGGGCAACCTTGGTTGTGGTTATGGCCATGGGGTGGACCGAAAGGTGACGGGTATCATATAGAGAAGACAGAATTTATAGATGAGGACCAATTAGGCTTACCATGGCCGCCAGATGGGGGACATCAAGACGTTGTAGTCGAAGAACCCGATGCTAGCAGCATGGTCATTGGCAACCGAACCAATATCAAGTTATTGAAAAAGAGACTCGATCCAAGATCTACGATGAAGAGGAGTGAGTGGATGAACGATTCCGGCGAGACGTTGGACGACTTTGGAGTAGATGTGGATGCCGAAGATACGGATGAAGAATTGATAGTGAGGAGTAGGTAAGGGTATATATAAAAGGCAATTGGATAGAATTAGAAATGAAGAATGTTTCTATGAGAAAGGGAAGTTCTGTAATAATTGATAAAATAGAGATATTTATGCTGTTTCAATGGATAGTATTGATTGCAAATTCTAGAAATGAAAAATTAAGTCAAAAGGACTCTATCGATGCAATAACGCTCTGTCCATGTGAAGTTACTTATTGGATTCATATACATAAAGAAAATAATCTCCAATAGATGAGAAATTGTCAACTATTAATGAAATTTGGTTCATAATTAGAGTTGTGTTTAGTTCAGGAACTAGAATTTCGTGGAATATGGCGTAGTTGTGCTGCAACTGGAGTGTAAAATAGCTTGAAGAATTAGGTTAATAGCAGTGGGCATGTATAGATACAAAAGTAGATGAGAGAATAATTAGCAATTAATATTTAGCCAACAGGTATTACCAGGTATTTCAATTGTAACAAAAGTCATGAGGATAACGATAATGATAATGATAAAATATAACAAAAATAACAATAATAATAATAATTAAAGATAGTGGTAATAATCTACAGATAAATTGCAATTCAAGAAACTATACATGGAATACATAATGCCAGTAGACCAAATAGAAAATACAAAATTAACCACAGTCAGAATAAATTCGAATTAAATTCAATACGAAACAGGTACAATAGGACGGTAGCTAATTCAACTACAACTACAACTACAACTACCGACCGAACAGTGAGTTAATCTATAGTTTGGCATAATAACTGATAACGCTACTTCAGATCCAGCCTCCTCCACACTTTCGCAACCGGTAACGGCACCGGTTAGCGATTTCTCGTTTAATTGCAAACCCCCTCAAACTCCGAATAGAGTAGTTGTAGCGGAGTGGTTATAGAAACTCGTTCCCAATGGCATATGTGGTTACGAACTGTTCATTTATGGTGGAATCATGAGTATTTACAATAAGAAAGAAAGGGAATAAGGGAACAAATGATACACCAACATGGATCGATGTCACCTCACGGCAGATCGTGAACATCACAGCACAATGAATAAATAAATAAACCACACTTCCTTCGAATCAGCTGAAAATTGGATCACTTTTCTTGTCGCCCCGATATCACAACCATGATTAACTATCTACGTCTAATTATCTACTCACTCTCCTTAGAAGTGGAATATTGCTAATAGTCAGTGTCAATCGCTCGTAGCACCTTGATGTAGGCTTTAGACTTTAGACTCTAGTAGTCGACGGTGTAACCACTTTTATTTAATTGACTGACTGTATTCGGTACTGAATGAAATTCGTATGGTATTCACTGATAGTATATGCCTATAGAGTCTATATTCTTATTATGCCCATATTCATAATTATCGGTACTAAAGTCGGTCCTATTAATATTAATACGTAGACACTGTGCGCTATAATAAGCGAGGTCTCACAAACGAGTCACAGAAGTCAGTGCTCACAGTAGTCAGTGCTCACAGAAGTCAGAGCACTCAGAGCACTCACAATAACCATTGCGCACAACACCCTCGCAACCAACCAACCAACCTCACAAACTAATATCAGTAGGTGGTACACACTACCCACTGCTCACTACCAATTATTCCTAATGCGTCTAATCTACTCTCCTATCTAAAGACTCTACTCTCTCCCTAATCACTACAATCCACTCTAATTACATTAATCACAGTAATCACTACAATTACTCTCCAATCCACTCTCCCTCTTAATTTCACTAATCACTATAATCCACTCCCCTAATCACTACAATCTACTCTCCAATCTACCTTCCTCATTCAGTACCCCCCATACTTATCGACTATGGCGTCACCCTCGCTCACCTTTTTTCCCTCTATTTCCCTCTCTTTTCCCTCTCTTTCCCTCTCTCCACACACAACCCTCCCCCCGTAGCGCCCTGCACACCGCCGCCAGTCGCGATGGTTCCGCCAAATTAGAGCCATATCACGTGAGAAGTGGTGATTGACTTCTTCAGCCATTCTGGAACCCGATCCTGGGCTCCATGGTGGAACCGAACCATATAAATTGGGGCCAAGTTCGCTGTTTGTGCACTGAGAGTTGAGTGTTTGCAGTTGTTTTCTCTCCAGTTTGCTCAATTCTTTTTGCTCAATTCTTTGCTCAATTCCTCAGTAAAAATGGCTCAACCACAGACCTTAAGATTAGGCTCCACTGCCCCAGACTTCACCGCTGAGACCTCCAACGGCCCAATCTCGTTCCACGAGTTCATTGGCGACTCGTGGGCCGTCTTGTTCTCCCACCCAGACGACTTCACCCCAGTGTGTACCACTGAATTGGGTGCCTTTGCCAAGTTGGAGCCAGAATTCGCCAAGAGAGGCGTCAAGTTGATTGGTTTGTCCGCTAACAACGCCGACTCCCACAAGGCCTGGATCAAGGATATTGATGAGGTTACCGGCTCCAAGTTGACCTTCCCAATCATTGCCGACCCAGAAAGAAAGGTCTCCACTCAATTCGACATGATCGACTACCAAGACGCTTCCAACGTCGACGACAAGGGTGTCCAATTCACCATCAGATCCGTCTTCATCATTGACCCAAAGAAGAAGATCAGATTAATCTTGTCTTACCCAGCTTCTACCGGTAGAAACACCGCCGAAGTCTTGAGAGTCGTCGACTCCTTGCAAACCGGTGACAAGTACAGAGTTACCACCCCAATCAACTGGGTTCCAGGTGATGATGTTATCGTCCACCCAAGTGTTTCCAACGAGGAGGCTAAGACTTTGTTCCCTAAGTTCAGAATCATCAAGCCATACTTACGTTTGACCCCATTGGAAGTCAAGAACTCCAACTAAGCTGGCTAATTAGTAATAAAACTCCTCTTCGTTTAGTTCTTCCGGTTGTGTATGTTTATGAATGTAAGATTATTCAGAATGGAGAGAATGTAGATTCGGCAACTGAAGGATATAGCTACATGTCCATTGTATCTGTATCAAAGCAATTGACCCAATACCTGGCAGTCTTCTGATGGCTGCAACCATCATCTACTTATTGCAGGCTAGGAAGTGAAATAATTCAATTATTAGGCGGTATTTACGTGTAGGTTTAGGTCTTAGGGGGTAGTACTACTTAAAGTAGGTAGTAGCAATAACTACCTTCTTCTACAACTAATGGCAGCTACGTTAATATGATAATTAGGCTGTTTTATTCATAATACATACAGACAGGGAGAGAAACTTTTGTAATATACAATCAAGAAATGAAATAGGACTATTGCAAGTTGAGTTTGTCGAAGTACTTTCCAGCACTTCGTTGTGTGAGTCATGAGAAGGATTGGTCGTGATTTTGGACGTTTACTGGGCCAGGTTGAAGGGCTTTCATCTAGGAAAGTACTTTACATCATGACGTCGTCGTCGTAGTTGGGAAGATTACCGTAATGACGTACCACTTCGTCGTTGTAGTCGAACTCCTCCTGGTTCTCGTTCATGCCGAAGTAGTTTTCCTGCTCTTGCTCAAACTGGTGGGTGACGTTGTCGGACAGCTGTGGAGGAGGAGTGATACCCTTGTATCCTTCAATAACGTAGGATTCGGCCTCGTCGTTGGGGCTGATTTTGATATTTGGCGTGGGGGAGCTGTTATTGTAGTTTCCAGCGCACCGCTGGTTCTGATGGTACTGTTGGTTATTGTAGAGTGATTGTGGAGTCGATGGGAGCGATGTGTTCTGTGACACGTCGTACACGTCGGTATTGGACGGGTTGAACGAGTAGTCGGTGAACGACATATCCTCGAACTTGGTTACCATTTCACCGTTGTCGGGGTTGGTGAACTGGCGCAATGAGCCCCAGGGAGTGATTTTCACGATACCGCCGTCGGGATGGGAGTAGACGGGCCATTCGCTGGAAGACGAATACTCGGCCTTTTCCTTGTCGGACAACTCGTTCTTGACCTTCTTGGTGTCGGGGTCGGCGTCGTCTCTCTTTCTTTTAGATGCAAAATTCATAGTGCAAAATTTTTCAGATGGTAGCACGTCTGGTAGGACAGTAGTGGTGATGGAGGTGTAGTAGGAGTAGTAGTAGTAGTAGTAGTAGTGGGGGTAATAGTGGTGCTAATAGTAGTTATACTACGAGTCTTTTGGGATGCCTAACGAAGGTGACTGGAATACTGCTGGATGGGCGAAAAGTCGGCTGGAACAACAAATCAATGTGTTCTTTTGGTATACTATGTATGGCAAATAGTTCTTTGCACAGTTTTTCAACGCTGGAACCAGAAAATCCAGATCGACGCTTATCTTAATATGCCCTTAGGAAGTGTGCCGAGGACGAAGAGGGTTGCAGGCGACTGAGAAAAATAGTAGGACGAACAAGAAGTAGCAAGCTGAGAGCCATGGAAAGAAAAACAGCAGATCTGGGCTACTATATAACCCCAGCCGGAAACCACAGGACTCCAGGGCAGACAGCACAGGAACTACAGGAAGACAGGAAGACAAGCACAGAGCAGACTGTACCATCAAAGAAGGCCCAGGACTGTACTGTGCCATGTCGGAACAGTAGAACTAACCCTCTTCTTTGGGTGAAAAAAAAAAATCGGGAAAAGGAAAGGAGAGAACTGGGCCTGTCCGAATTGGGGTTATTGTTGGAAGGAAGCCTGTGTGGTGGGTGGTATGGTATTTATTTCAAGTATGGTATGGTAGAGGTGTTTTGTGTAGATTGCCTGTGTAGACGGAGTAAGGGCCGGATAGCGGATATGCTGAGTTGGTGGAGGTGGTATAAGGCCAGTAGTGTGTGATGGATGGAATGAGTGATGGAATGAGTAATATAGTGAGTGAGTAATATGGTGAGTATATGGTGTATATAGTGTATTTAATGTATTTAGTGTATACAGTGGGAGGATATATTACGGTATACTACGGTAATATGGTATACTGTAAGACGGTACAGAATAGAGTGCAAGGACATAAAGCAATAAAACAATAAAACAGAGAGAGTGAAGTATAGAAAATTCCGGATATAATACAATAATTGGTGGGTTTTGGCTTGTACTGTCGGTCATTGACTATGTGATACACTGTGTGATAAAATGGATGATACACTGTGTGATAGAGTGATAGACTATTTGTGTGTAAAGAAGGCGTAATACTGAAATATGAGAGAGCATGTCATATGATACGGCATACAAAAGCCAGCAAAAGGTAGACGAGTGTGCCGGAAATTACACTGTGAGGGTAAAGTTTACACTCTGAGAGAAAGTCATGTGGTGGTGGTGGTAGTACTGGTGGAGTTCTGGTGGAGTACTGGTGTACTGGTCTACTGGTGTACTGGTCTACTGGTGGCTACAGAAATGGCAGAAGTTGGCTCTACTTCAGTGGTGGCCACGGGAAGAGCAATACGAAAAAAAGGTCGTTTGTGTGACCCCCTGCCAGACCATACGACCCCTGAGAGACCATCCCAGTCTGGGCCAACCAATGATAGCTGACAAACCAAAGGCGGGTGAAGATAACTATCTGACCGTCTGATTCAGTGACACCAGTGACACTCAATTGAACACTGAAATTGCGAGCGCTGGTGCAAAATGAAAAATGCAAAGAAATTTGGAAATTGGGAAATACAACGCGAGTAGCAGATACGCGTCAACATACAGGAAACGGAGTTCCCAGAGAGATGACTCTGACTCTGAATTTTTCTGGTTTTTGGTTTGTTACGGTCGTGCGTACGGGGAGGCGGGGCCAGCAACCAAACCTGTAAAATAAATTAGGAGATGTTATATACAATACACTTGTTCTCATATCACGTGCGATAGTTCATGTGATTTCTTGCTTATGTAAACAATTTCTGAAATCCGTCCTGTATAAATCTTCCATCACGTGATCCATTTCTAATTTACACGACTTTTGCTATTTTACGGTCTACGCACGACCTCTAGATTTATCACTTACATCATACATTATGTAATCTTCAACTTCCACCCATTTCGTTCGCACAAAACGTGACTATGCCCACCTGACACACCTCAAACCGTCCAATGAACAAAGTTCATTTTATAATGAGAAAGCCAGTAGTAAAAAAATGCTTTACAGCCAAAGATCTTAACCAATACAAGGCACCACGCTAGAAACCACTAACGTTGTACGATAGCAAGCCGTGACAACTGTATCAGCACGACGCAGGTATTCGATTGACACATTTGGATTTATTCAGCGAGTCGAATTGCACGAGAAATCTCAGTACTTTCAGTGTCTTTTTTCAATAGTGACAGGTCGTTTTCACAACCATCACTAGCCGCCGATACAAAAATCGCCGAAAAACGGTCAAACGACGTCAACAGTCTTGTGATAGCAGACTAGACAGCAGCTGTAACCCTAGCTCCACTTCATTTCTTGCATTTTAACCGGTTAATTATCGTTAATTGTTTGTGTTTTTCCAGCTTCTGGTAAACTCAACTGTCATAACTACATCATACTCTCCACCATGTTGAGAGCCTCCAGAATAGCCAACTCTGTGCGTTTGGCCGCCAAAGCCAGACCTGCGGTCTCTTCAAACATACCTATAAAATCATTTTCCTCGGTTTCTAGAGCATTCGCTGCCCACCATCCAGAAGAGAACAAGACCTTCCAAACAGCTCTTGGTAAGCCTGCCCAAAGATACTCCGATGCTCCAGGAACATTCGGTAAAACCACCTTCTCCGAAGTTATGGACGAAGTCGATATGGTCTGGGGAAAGGACGATGATCCACTCAAGGTCGCCAAACAAAATACCAAAATCAGACATTTCACCATCAACTTCGGTCCACAGCATCCAGCTGCCCACGGTGTGTTGAGATTGATTTTGGAATTGCACGGTGAAGAAATCGTCAGAGCCGACCCTCACGTCGGTCTTTTGCACAGAGGTACTGAAAAGTTGATTGAATCCAAGACCTACATGCAAGCATTGCCATACTTCGACAGATTGGATTATGTTTCCATGATGACCAACGAGTTGGTCTTTGCATTGGCCGTAGAGAAGTTGTTGAATGTAGAAGTGCCACTTAGAGGTAAGTACATCAGAACTCTTTTCGGAGAAATTACTAGAATCTTGAACCATTGTATGTCCGTTCTTTCCCATATTATGGATGTCGGTGGTTTGACCCCTTTCCTTTGGGGTTTCGAAGAGAGGGAGAAGCTTATGGAGTTCTACGAGAGAGTCTCCGGTGCCAGATTGCATAGTGCTTACGTGCGTCCAGGTGGTGTATCCCAGGACTTGCCTGTAGGCTTGTTGGACGATATTTACATGTGGGCCACTCAATTCGGTGACAGAATTGATGAAACCGAAGAATTGGTGACAGACAACCGTATCTGGAAGGACAGAACCATTGATGTTGGTGTGGTTTCCGCTGAGGATGCCCTCAACTACTCTCTTTCCGGTGTGATGTTAAGAGGTTCCGGTATCCCATTCGATATCAGAAAGTCTCAACCATACGATGCCTACGACTTGGTCGACTTTGACGTCGCTGTCGGTATGAACGGTGACTGTTACGATCGTTACTTAATCAGAATGGCTGAATTCAGACAGTCCTTAAGAATCATTTTCCAATGTATCAACGACATGCCAGAAGGACCAGTTAAGGTCGAAGATTTCAAGATCTCTCCACCATCCAGAGCCTTAATGAAGGAAGATATGGAGGCCTTGATCCACCACTTCTTGCTCTTCACCAAGGGTTTCGCTGTTCCACAAGGTGAGACCTACACTGCCATTGAAGCTCCAAAGGGTGAAATGGCCGTCTACGTTGTCTCTGACGGTTCCGAAAGACCATACAGATGTAAGATCAGAGCTCCAGGTTTCGCACACTTGGGTGCCTTCGACCACATCTCAAGAGGTAACTTGTTGGCTGATGCCGTCGCCATCATTGGTACCATGGATTTGGTGTTCGGTGAGGTCGATCGTTAGACTAGACTAGTTAATTAACTAACAATACAAGCTGAATTAAATGCATATCATCAAATCAACCCATGTTGCCATCAGCAGACTTCCACACTTGATAGTTGGTATCAAAAGTTACGAGACAAACAACGCCTGTCCATATCAGTAATAGCCCATTTTTATATATTTGTTTATTTTCGTTCTAGTACCATACCATTCAGTCTTATATATTCATATTTATCATATATTATAATCGTAAGTCCATGCAAATAGAATATATGACATTCTATCTATTTGTACAATAAATAATAGGGTTCTCCATAGTCCTTCAGAATAAAGCCTTGTACAATAAGTATAGCGAACCGCCTGCTCCACCCAACAACATGAATGTTTTGAATGCTCCCGATTCACTATCATCGACCTGTGGTCCATGGTACATGTGTGGGTTCCTGGTATTCGTCTGATTTGGCTGTTGTGGGAAAGAAGTAGTTCGTACATGGCTACTGCTGCTGGTACCACCTCCGTAGTTATTCGTATCGCTTCCTTTAAAGTGATGCACATGTCTCATTAAATGCTTTGTTATGAGCTCTTCGCTCAAGTTCTCTCCCAGTTTGCTTAATTGGGCTATGATCTTCTCTCTGTCTTGAACAGAGATATGCTTGTTAATCATCCGTTGCTCGAACTTCAAGTGCTTTGAAAGATGTTCATTGTAGTCGAAATGCGGCACATCGAAGCGGTCTCCATAGTTGACATGTTTACCACTGAAATGGGAGTTTTCGTCTTGACTCGAAGCGTTGTATACTCTATGCCTTTTGCTGTTGAGGCCTGATGCAGAGGTGGTTTGACCACCTGAACGGGAATAGTACTTGGCCTCACCATAGTACTTGTTATCCCATTCGCTTCTCGCTGATGTAGGCCTATTTGAACCATGGCCACCATGCAAATTTCCCTGTGATTTGAGTTCTATATCATATTGTTTCTTCTTCTTAATGTCCTTTAGCGTCTCGTAGGCCGACACGATCTCCACGAATTTGGAGTTATTGGCTTCCTTCTCTTCCGGCTCGAGATGAGTGTTGAGATCAGGGTGAAATTTCTTACTGAGCTTCTTGAAACTGACTTTAATATCCTTAATTGAAGCGTTTAGCGGCACATCGAGTATGTCGTAGTGGTTTAATGTAGAACCAGACGATGTAGAGTACGACCGGCTCGTTATATATGATGGATAAATCGTCCGTCTAAATGCGTACATGGATGAAACATTCGAACCTGGTCCTTTTATCTCAGCTAAAGTGAACACGTAAATACTGACCAGCGAATAGCGGTTGCTATAATCTCCAAGGAAAACCTGCTACGTCTATTGCAACCCTTCAGATTAGTTGCTTTCTGTCACAATACGATAAAGAAACAGTGGTGATACGGAGTTGTGTATATGATTGAGGAACCACTACCGCAGTAGAGTGGTATGGATGGGAGCCCGTTATCGGAGTAGATGGAGTATGGAGAGAGCTGATTTGCAACCGCTGGGGAGACACTGTGGTATTAGGGTTGGGTTTTACTGAGAGTGGGGAAGTGTTATAGTGTTAGAGGTGATCGTTTTATGGATTTTTGATGAGAAGTGGAGGGATGAGGATACCTTTTTCCAAGTGAAAATTTATGGATATATGCTTTATAGGTGGGTAGGTAGTTGGTGTTGTTCTAGTTGGGGAGTAGAGAATTCAGCCATGTATTCAGGCTGAATGATTACACTTTTTCTAATAATAGATATACTATAATGGATCGTAGGTTCTTTCCTTCGCTTATTCGTGTAAATGGTTGGTCATTATTGTAGAAAATGGAACTAAAATGGAGTATTTCGAGTCCATACATAAAGCATACAAACCATGTAATCTTCAAGTCCAGATCCTATTTCAAATCTACAACTCAACCCACATAAACATCTCCTCTCTCTGCATTATCACTAAAGTCTACACTCTTAAACCTTCATTTTGTTTCTCTCGCTTCCAATAACGTATTGCTGCAAAAAATGACAATTTCTAACCTTGGCTATATGGACCTCCTTAACTATGACAGCCGATACCAAATGCCAACATCTACGCTTTTCCTCTACACGACAGTTAGACAAACCAAACCCAGTGCTTTGTGAACCCTGGTCACTTCGTATACTCTTTTGTTCCACAATAACCAAATTTCTGCCGAGTCCATGTCGTCAAACTACTTTTTGAATCAGACGATAGAAACACCATCAAAATAGAAACATATGCTTATCTGTACTACCACTACTAACACTACCACTCTCTCACCCAACCAAACTTTTAAGCTTTTCAACTTCCTCCTCGAATGATCTGCAGAAGCGATTCTTCTCCTCTTCGCTAACACACCTAGCACCGCCATCATTGCTCTGTCACCCTCTTCCTCCTCCTCTCCGGTCGATCCCTAACACCACTGTTCCCCCACTGATAACTGCAAATTGCCGTGAATGCTGCCGCATCACATGATAAGATTTACGAGACAAACCCAGAGAAAAAAAGCAATGCCAAAGCCAAATTTCTTTTTCTTTTTTCAAAATGATTTGTATTACACCCCTGCCGCAGTACGATCCAGACTGCCCCATCGTAACCCACTCATTTTGTTGATTTCTGTTTCGTTTCGATGCTTCGGTTTCTTTTTTTGCGGCATAACCCCCCGCAGAAAGGCCCGTGCCGCAACAATTTCTCCCGTTTAGGCAGCACAATAATTGCGAATCAATGATGTTGGTAATGCCCCAATGGGTTATACCACAACAGTCGAATTCGAGGTTTTGGGGAGTTGAAGAAGGGTATTTCTGTGATTTTTCATCTTTTCTGAAGTGCCAATACGATCTAACCTCCATTCCGACATCTTTCATCCTCAACTCACATTATCCACCCCAGTTCTCTCCCTCCTCTCCCTCCCCGTCTCCCTCCTCTCCCAACCCCGTTTCGCATCTCACTCACCGTTCTCACCATCCTCACCATCCTCACCATCCTCACACTCTGTGGTGCACTTCCTGCACCCACCACTCCAGTTTTTCTGAGTCTGTCTCATGGACAAAAACAGCAGTGAAGTTAAAGTGACAACCACTCTTTTACTGGCAGTAAGTCGATACAAACAGTACTTGCCGGCCCCGCAGCGAGCTGATAATAGGTTCATCAGAAAGATCTGCTTGGTAAGAAGCGTGTGAGCGATTTTCAGCACCCAAACCCCAGCCGAACCCCGTTTTTGCTTAGCTGGCGTCAAATTCTCCTGGCAGCCTCTCTTAGTGTTCGTTAGTGTTAGCAGTCAGCCGTTGTGACTGGTAGTAATAGTGACGTTGCTACATCAAACGAGCCAGAAAAGCGTCCAAACAACCCAGAATTCGGCCTCGGACTACTGCTAGTGTAATACCATCCTTGCTAGTGTCAGAAACGAAGTGAAAATCCGGTATCTTGTTGGTTATTATTACTAATACCCTAATCCTTTAAGATTACCACTGGTTTGCACCGTACGATCCCATATATTACCCATCAACAGCCTTAAACCACCCGTTTTGGCTTTCCCACTACAGCATACAAACCACCACGAACCCTACTTCCACCATGTCCTCTAAGTCGGCCGCCGCCATACTCCAGCGACAATTCAAAGACCTCACCGACCCCAAAAAGGGCATTCCATCGTTCAACATCGAGCTTGACGATGACAACATCTTCCTCTGGAACATCGGCATCATGGTACTCAACAAAGACTCCATGTACCACGGCGGATACTTCAAGGGCCAAATGAGGTTCCCATCGGACTTCCCGTTTGCCCCACCAACCTTCCGCTTCACCCCTGCCATCTACCACCCGAACGTCTACCGTGACGGGCGTTTGTGTATCTCCATCTTGCACCAAGGAGGAGACCCTACGTCGGACGAACCAGATAGCGAGACATGGACTCCGGCACAAACCGTTGAGAGTGTCTTGATCCTGATCATCTCGTTACTTGAGGACCCAAACGTATCCTCACCCGCTAACATCGACGCTTCCGTCGAGTTCAGAAAGAACCCAGACGCTTACAAGAAAAAGGTCTTACAAGAAGTTGAGAGATCCAAAACGGACATCCCTGAAGATTTCATCATGCCTGAAAGCGAGTTCGCTGCTTACAGCAACAGTACCAGCAAGTCTAGAGAACACGAGCAAGAGCCTTTGGACGAAGACTTCTGGTATGACAGCGAGGAGGAGGAAAGCTTTGATGAGGAAAGCTTGATGGACGACATGGAAGATCGTGATGAAGATGATGACGAGGAAGAAGAAGAGGATGACGACGTTGATATGGTTGGTAAATAGACAACCATATGAAACAGCCAGAGAGAACTGTGAGAAAAAGAGAGATTCTTCAAAAAGAAAAGTTTTGAATAGTGCATTTAGAGATAATCAAGAAAAGTCGATAATGACAGAGTCTGTTAACAGCTTCTACGACTACAAGTGATGTTATTCTTGTTACAAAACCAGTGATGTTCCTTCTATTTATTTTTATCTTTTTGCCCGATGCCTTATGTTTTTTATTAGTTTTATTGTGGAAACCCCGGACGTCTTTTGCGGCTTTGGTCACGTCCGGATGTCTTACTTCGTATGGTTATACTAATTCTTTTCTTCTCCTTATGTTATTAATGTTGGCTTATGTTAATGAGTTTTCTGGTTAAAGTCTACCATCACGTCATCTGTTTTACGACCCTCCATTCGACAATCTCATGCACTCGTTATCTCACTACAATTATTTTGATTACTTATATTTAAGAATACTTGGTCTCCTTAAATCTCCCATCTTTTCTGGTACCTCATGTTATCCCATCCCCGATTGTCATTCGATTATCGATTATTCCGATTAATTTTGCATCTTTTTTTATTGAAAATTCACTACAATCGTCATAGTTTTAGTTTATTGTTCTCTCATCTATTATTAGTCTGTCCGTGTTCACTATTCATGAATGAATATAATTAAATGAAATATATTAATGTAGAACTACACTTCCAACTATACTCGCTACATTTCAATGTTCAAACGATCTGAAATTGATACAGCATTAGAATTATGTATATCCAGTAGTAAGCATAGTCTATTCACTGATATCTTTTGCATCTATGTATTAATGTTTCTTATCATCATTACTATCTTCTAATGCTCTTTATGCATATAATATCTACTTCTTCAAGTAGTCATTTTATCACCCTCTAGTATACCCCTTTAAACCTTCATTCAATGTCTTGGCAATGTTGTCCAACTTCAATTTGGCGACAGCATCGGGAAACTGTTTAGCATAGAATAGAACCACGTACAACAGATTGGCTTGCTTGCTGGTGTTATTCACCAATGCATCGTCGCCCACTTCTTCGCCTACAAGCACGTCCTGGTTGTCGCTAATTGCTCCGGAATCGACATTTAAGCTCTTAATGACCAATTTCAAGCCGTTCTCCAATTCTATCACTTCCCAGTTCTTTAATTCTGTAGACTGGTTCTGTTCGTCACCTTGAGGTTGTTGGGCCAGAGTCAAGTACTTATACCCTTGAAGTGAGTAAATCCGGAGATTGTCCGGAGCCACTTTAGTTTCCTGCAACACCGACCTGTTGAGCACAGTTGTGAGCGGTATTCCTTCGTGGGAAAGAAGCGATATGGATAGAGGAGCCGATCTTCTGGTGAGAGACGAGGACGGCTGAGACTCGGGGACTCCATTGGAATTGCTAGGTATAGGTGTCAAACCCTGAGACAAGAGTCTCGATATTTGTTTCAGTTGTAACATACTATTATATCAGGCTTCTCTTTCAGCGTGAATCTACTGTTATCTGAAGACTTCGCCTATCGAGAGAGTTAAACCAAGCAACTTAATCCAAGTCAACAGTTGAAAAATGTTCAATTCTTCAATTTCGTTATCGTCTTTGGTGGAGATCCGGGGTGAGGGTATGGTCGGAATGTTATAAACCGAGAAGTATGCTCTGGTTAGGATAATAGAGTATATGGTACTATGGATATTTCTGTGTTCTACAATTGCTGAAGAGTATTAGAGTGCTTAATACGGAGTCATGTAATGTGTCATGTGTCGTATCACTATATATTTGATGGTTTCAACTGAATTTTTCACCTATTTCAGTTGCAGCCACTGGTATTTCAGTCTATAAATATTCTATGAATAAATATATACAGACCGACTTTATACCGAATCTTCCCCGTAAGTACAGTAGAGCATACCATACTAGCCATTAACAGATAACCCCATCACTTCTACACAAAAACCCGCATTTCCCTATTTCCGCTGCTTGGCGGAATAGCTACCCTTTTGTAGCGATATATCTTTAACGACACTCAACCAAAAACAGCAAGAGACGTAATTTTCACCTCGTCTAAACATCTCATAGTAACCTCTTTCTATAGGTCGGTTCTGCAAAGTATGTTTTTGTTGTGGTTTTGTGTAAGGTGCCGGATTTCCTATTCCAGCGCATTTCCCTTTTCATCCATTTGCTGCAAATCTCCATAAGGAAGGCTCCTTCGAGGAGGTATGTTGGTTGGTTTTAACAAGAAGGAGATGGTTAGAGCGTTGTGTTCAGTAATTGTGTTTTGACGTAATTGTGTTTTGACTACTTGCTTGTGAAGTACTTGCTAATAAGTTAATTGAATATAACTCACTTGGTAGTATGTTGTATATTCTATGGCCTACCTATAAACTGTCTATAAACCTGCTACTTGGAAATGAGAATAGGTGGTAGGTTTAACTACCTTGAATGCAAAAAAGAAGAATGGTCCTTGGGGATAAAAAGAGTAGGATGATATCGTTTCTTGTAAAGGTGTATTTTCTATGATAAGCAAACCGCATGATGTGCCCAGTGTCTATAACGTGAAGAGACCTGTCTTCTTCTTACCAAATGGATACACTACTAAAGCGGCTGCAAATAATCCCACACTAATACCAATGGATACTTCAACCATGGTGGCACCAAAACTAAGAGAACTGGCATCAAATCCGCCATCAGATGCATTTCCAGATGTCGTTGAGTTACCTTTGGTGATTTGGTCGGCCGTTTGGATACCAGAAATCAACGATGACTTCGAAGCGATACCGGATGGCACCTGGACGAAAATGGCTGGCAACATAGCACTGACAGCCATTCCCTTCCAGATTCTAGAGTACAAATTTCCCAAGACACCAACTATGAAGGCACCTATACATGCAGTGAATTCGGTGACTTGAGAAAAGTGCTTACCAGCAAAGTAATTGCCAATATAACCTATACTTGAAATGATAAGCATAGCTGGTAGTTGTTGCCATCTAGATTGATTGATAAGAGCTAAACTCACCGAGAACATAGGAACAAACAAGATCTTCCATTTGTCGTTAAGGGAGTGGCCAGCATCACACTGGTTGGCAGAAACACTATGCTTGTCGACCCAGCCGTACAATGCTGCACCCAAAGTGATACCAAAACCTAAAAATAACGAATAGATAATGGCATAAAACATTCTCACCGAACCTGCTACTAAATTTCTGGACTGCAACTCTAGCGATCCACACAAGATAATATATCCTGGTAAAATTAACGCTAGACTACCTTGGGCAATAGCTGCAAAACAAAAGATCTTGCCTCCTCTAATGGAACCAATTCCTCTAGAGATAAACGAAACAACAATAGAAGCAGTCACTTCGAAGACAGAGGAATACAAGTTCGATATAGAAGCAAGATAAAATTGAAGGTAACCTACGCAACATCCAACTCCAAATGAAATAGGAATGTCCACCCAACCGCCTCCGAATGCAAAGGGACAGACAGCTGCGGATCCCAAACCATATATGATAACACATAACCATGGTGGGTATAAGTTCTTCTTCTTCAATAATTCCTCGATTCTTTTTGATGCATCCTCGACTCCAATTAAATCATGAATAACTCCTTTGTAAATTTTGTGGGTATCGGATAATTTGGACAAGTTCAATCCCTGAGCACATCTGACTAAATGAACTTCAGATGTTCTAGTTGAAGCATCACCAAATGATACAATCATACAACCAGGGAAGTAAATGAACTGTCCGTCAATTTCCAACACTCTACTAGTCATGATCATGTATTCCTCCAATCTATGTGTTGGGGCACCGAATAACATCAAGGCACGACACATTCTCATTATGAATCTTTGTCTTTGTAAAATATCAGCAATATGGACAGTGATACGAAGCTGTTGTTGTTTTTTATGGTTTGTAAGCTTCTTCAAGTCAGAAACCTTTGGAACTGGGCCTTGTCTTTTTGGTTGCTTGGGCTTTGCGTTTTGAAATGAAGGTAAGCGAACTCCATCTGAATCCTTCTCGTCATAGACTCCTTGGTCCTCGTCACTACTGTCTTGTAATCTTTCCCTATTCTTCTTGCCACCCATTTTGTGAGAAGCCTTCTGTGCTTTCAGCGAGAAGTTCTTGGGTGCATTTTTTAAACTGTCTTTGAATTTAGAGAAATCCATTGTGGAAGCAGACTTTGATCCAATCAAGTTCAAATTCTCGTCAAACTCATTTTCTTCAGCCAACGTTGGTACTCTGGACGAGTTGTAGCTGCTGGCCCCAAAACTTCTGCTCGTTCCAAAACTACTGGCAGATTTGGATGCTTGTGGGTTCTGGTACAACTTCAAAAGAGAAGACAAAACACCAGCATGCACTTGTCTTGGTGGTGGGACGTATGAATCCTCGTTTTCATCCAACAAGAAATCGTCTTGGTTATCATACTCCGGTTGGTCGTCTCTACGAAGGGTAAGGTCTGGGTTTGGCGCATAGAATGAAAGACTGCTCTGATGGCTATTGTGCCCTTTGTTGTGAGGTTTTGATGTGGGGCTGGAAGATGAATCGCTATCATATTCTTTATGATTCAAGAGATCTGCCTCAGGGTTATCTGTTGATCCTGATTTAGACATCTGGTCGCTGCTTGAACCCTCTCTTATCGTAGACATTTGTGCAGCATGAGGAACATGATTATAGATAAGATTCTTGGCTTCATCATTGAGCTCGTCAAAGTTTAACTTCTTCATCTCTATCTGCTCTCCTCCATCAGTTCCAACTCTTTCTTCTTCATCCAATTCCCTTTCTCCAGATGCTCTACTAGCTCCCGGTGCCAAACCACCTCCACTAAGACCCAACTGGCCGCCTGACATGCTTAACATTCGGCCAATGAAAGTATCTGAAGCTGAAGCTTGTGGCTCTTCTATATACCCAGCATAACTGTTATCTGCTAATGACATTTTACGAAGAATACCTCTTAGACGTCCCGGTTTTTTGTCTTCGCTTTCGCCACTTTTCAGTGAAGAGATAGATTTTCTGGCAGATTGATCTGTTATGTCAATGCCATCTACAGCCAGGGCTTTGGACTTCTTTGAGGCCTTTGAATGGAGATCTTCGTCTTCGTCCGATGAATATTGCATACTTTGGGGCTGATCTAGGATATGACTGAAGTCCGGAATCGAGTCATCATCGAAGTCGCTATCGTTATTGTTATTCTCCTCATCATCTGAGCCTAATGGTGAGTGAATATCATGTGCTTTAAACTGAAAGCTGGGCAATACAGACCGGTCGTCTGCTGCATTTCCAGCGTCTTCGTCATCACTAGAATTGTTGGTGGTAGACGAGTTATTGGAGATTATGGTATCTCTTGGGGTTCTCATATCGGGGAATCTGACGGACTTTCCCGTGAGCTTTTTACCAGCTTTAGCGAGGTTTGGTTTCGATCTTGCGGCGTGCTGTCTTCTGATGTCTTCGAGGTTTACGTTAGGGATCCGGACGTTTGGTCTGAATGAAGCATCGTCCTCATCGGAGCTGGAAGAGTCCGCTGCGGGAGGGTAATTAGACATGGTAACGACTGTTCAAGCGGGTTTCCGGTGGCGGGACCTTGGTGGTTCAGTTTTGTCCGTGGAATTGAGGCTTCTATCTCAATCAAGACGTGGTAACACAGCAACTGCTGTAGGAATAACTAGGCGGCTTTTACTGATAGCGAGTAACAAGCCTGGATCAATGTATGATATATGCTATGGGGAGTGAAAAATGCCCCTTTCTGGCGACTTTTGTTGGTCAAAAACGATGCAAATGAACAGCGGACTACAGAAACAATGTAGAAAAGAAGTTATAAGTAAAATGTTCCGTTATTGAATGAAAACCCATTCATAAGACGTATTCATGTCTACTGCTCTTCTTCGGCCCAGTGTGTCACTAAGTTATCAGTCCAGATTAGCGGGAGATTGTGTGCACACGGATCAGTAAGGAGGCTGCAGGCTTGGCGATAGCGAGAGAAATGGAGAGAAATTGAGAATTAGTGGGACAGGAAAACGAGCGTTAGCGACGGAGTTTGAGGTTCCAGAGAGAGAGACGATAAGAGAGGAGGGACGAGGAGGCAAGAGGAGTTCCGTGAGGGCAGTATTAGATGTAAATTAAGAGCATATTTGTTGGTTTGTGGATTCTCAACTTTTGGTAACGATTTTGATGGTTTGATGGTATTAGGGTGATTTTCTGGTAATTTCTGGTAATTTTCGGGTTGTCGGTTGGTATTTCTTGTCTTTTCATTGTGTCTATGTTTGCTGCCCTTCTTCTGGTGGAGTGTGTTGTCTCATGTGTGGTTTTAGTGTTGCATACTTAAATTTTTATATGGTGCGTCTAAATTTAGCGTAGATTTTTTTTTTTATGACGCGACGGTTTTTTTTCTCGCTATTTCACTTGCTTTTGCGAGGAGGCGGGCCCTTTTTTTCGCATTTTTCACCACGAGAGTCCCACCGCGAAGGCTATGCAAAAAGATGAGCCAGTGAGCCAGTGAGCCCATTAACACGTAGTGTAACGGTAACAGTATTTACCAGTTAATAGCCATAATTATCCAACTAAAGAGTGGATTTTTAATCGGTTTCGTTCTTTATGCTACATATCATACATAAAGCACAGAACGTCACAAAACCAAGCCCCGGTCCCCTTTTTCACCTTCACTAAATGCCATAGTTATACTACAGACATGACACATTCACAGGAGTAACTCGCACATGTACACTTACGTCATATGACAGTTCTGAGCCGGTGAGTGCTGATCTCTCGCTATTTCATTCACTGAGGGATGGAAGTTCCATATGGTATCCATGATATATGCCCACAAGGGGTGAAATGTTCATATTCTTCCTATTCCGTCGTCCGTTTGTCGTCTTCCCTCATGCTTCCATCATCCATCTTCCATCTTTACACTTTTATACTTTAACTCGTTTCCTGAAACACACAATCAAAGCCTACCTCGCCAAAAACCCAAAATTCTCTTACTTTCATTCCGCTTCGATACACCGAGGGTTCCTGTACCGGTCCCTTTGCGACGTCATTTCGCAGCCAGTTTAGAAGGCTTTGTGTAGAGTTAACTCGGGCATTAAGGCATTCGGATTGCCGGGCATTTCGGCCGGTGGTGGTAGTTGTAAGATAGTTGGGTTGGGTGGGTTGAGTTGGTGTTGTTAAGTTGCTTGGTGATCTTGGGCTTTTTTTATCGGTTGGTAGCTCATTTACGGCTACTTCTCAGACTTAGTTTGAGAGTAAGAATTTCAATAATGAATTCGTAGCTATAGTTGCGGCAATAGTAGATAAACATTCTTATTTAATTCCTTATTATATTCTCCATAGTTACGAATCCATAGTCACGACAATAACTAAGTATATCAATTTATTCTCTTATTATATTAATTTCATTACATCGGAAAACCTACATCTATACACTCTCCTCCCATTGAACTCCACACCACTCCTCTACGTAAGCGACCTTATTGTCATCAAATGAACCCTCTGGAACATAGTCATCCACATCAGTGCACACAATTATTGTTCCCCACGACATACCATTAAGAATATCGTTGATTTTGACATCCTCGTCGTTGATTTGCTCCAAGTCCATGATTGCTTTTGGCATCAATTGTAATTCGAATTGACGCTCGGATGAAGGATTGAATCCTGGCTTAGGTACATTGAATCCTGCTGCAAACTTCTTTGCTATCTCATCTCTACCACTGTACAATAAGGGGTTTCCTCCAAGGTTATATCTCAATACCTGACCTGGGTTATGCTTGACTGTGTTGGAAAAGTTCTCAAAGTACTTGTCGTCCAACATGCTAGAAATATTGGACGTGCTTGGGTCTAAACCAACACCGGAAGAAGATGAATCTCTTCTCTTACCGCTGCTGCTTCCCTCGTCTTCTTTATTTACGTCCATGTCAATCAAGTGTCTGTATTTCTCCAACTCTGGGTCACTGGTCTCCTTTTTGAAGGTTTCTGGATCCACATACAAGAAGCTTCCGCTGTAGAATGGGAGTACGTATTGTGATTTTTTTCTCTGTTCCTTTGGTTTGCTGTTCTTGGATGCTATGGTAGCGTATGACTCCTTTGGTGGCTCTTCTTTCTTTGGGGTCTCTTTTGGAGTGTCTTCCTTTTTAGCTGCAAATGGATTTCCACCAAATGGGTTTGAGCCGCTAGAAGCAGCAAAAGGGTTAGAAGCGGCAGAGGAACCAAATGGATTGGCACTCTTTTCATTATTATCGCTTTTGGTGCCGCTAGAGAAAAGGTCCTTTGTCAATTCGATTTGAAGCTTTTTCTTATTCTCAAGTTGTAATTTTGCATCCAAGTCTTTGCTGACAGCTTCCTCTTGTTCTTTTTTGATCTCAGCGACTCTTTCTGGATCCTTAGAAATACCTCTTATAGCCTTGATTGAGCCCTTCTTTTTAGAGCATTGGCTGGTATTCTTGCATCCAAATATATATATGACTCTATCGTATAACTTGCCGTCTATGGGTGCAAAAGCTTGTAACAACAATGCCATTTTTTTGCCACAATTGTCACAACTGACATACTTTTCATCCGGTAACGAGTCTGGATGAAGCCATACTGGCTTTCCGCCTATGAAAGTATCTTCTATTGTTGGTTCTTCGGCATCCTCATCGTCATCTTCATCTTGCTCATCGATGACAATAGGAGCGTCTACAAAGCCCAAAAAAACGTCTGATTTCTGGTTTTCTTCCACCAAATCTTCTTCGTCTGAAGAATATTCGTCGTGCGATGACATCTCTGTATGTATATCTATCCAATTGACTACTTTATATAACTATTAATCACTTCATGAAAATCATATCGAAAGAATGAAATATTTATTTTTTGGAAGATGAGATAAATTTTCAGATGCATCCATGCCGCATATATAGATGCAAAAAAGCGACGACTGCAAAATTGCAACCGTTTTCATTGGAATGGGATTTAGATGTTAAGTATGTTTCCGTATGATTTGTGAAATTGGGTTGTGGGTATTGGTCAGAAGAAAGTGGTGTGGAGGAGATTTATATGAGTTATAGAATTTAAAAGTGGTGTCTAGGTGTATTGTGTATTGTTGTACCTGTACCTCCTATCTCTCCTTTTTCATCTCTTCAAATATGTCGTTATGTTCTATTCCTGTTGCTATATAATTTTTCTATTTACAGGTTATATACAAAATAGCCTACAAGAATCTTTGATGCTCTACTTCTTCATATACTTGGATAAGATCTCCAGCTTCAAACTTATCCCATCTTTCAAATGCTAAACCACACTCATTGCCCTTTCTGGCCTCCTGGATATCATCCTTTCCTCTCTTCAAAGACGACAAGGTACCCTCGTACACCATATCGTCTCCTCTAAAAACCTTGACCTTGGATCCACG
The DNA here is from genome assembly GCA_030556775.1 of Scheffersomyces quercinus. NCBI lineage: Eukaryota > Fungi > Ascomycota > Pichiomycetes > Serinales > Debaryomycetaceae > Scheffersomyces > Scheffersomyces quercinus. The sequence goes on along the minus strand of JAKTUQ010000002.1, from coordinate 1,008,428 downwards.
ACTGATACTACCGTTGGAAACCTTACATCCAGCAATCTTAACCTTGCTCTTTTTCACACTAACTGTGAATATATCCTTGATCTCAATGTCTCCACTGGTTTTGATCTCAATTCTTGGCTTCAAGTGTGATTGCAATTCGTCTGTGACATCCTCGATAAGTCTGTAAATAATATTATGTTCCTTAATGCTAACTCCCTCTTGGTCTGCCTTGTTGGCAATCGTCTTTGGTACCTTAATGTTAAAACAAAGAATCTTAGCTCCTAAAGTCTTAGCTAAATCAAGATCGGATTCAGTTGGAGGGCCAGCTTCATGAGAAATGACAACGGATTTAACCTCTTCATTACCCAATCCATCAATACTTTCTTTGATAGCTTCAGCTGATCCAAATACGTCTGACTTGATAATATATTTGCAATTGATAATAGTAGGCTCGTCGGATACTGGAGCCGACAATCCTGCTTTCTTCATCTCAATGATCAAGTCATCCTTCTTGCTTTGCTCTAACTCTTCGTGTCTCTTCTTGTTGATAGTCTCTATATCTCTGGTCATTTGCTCCTCCTTGGCTCTTGTTTCTCTTACTTCAGTGACCTTCTTTGCTATCAGTTCGGATTTAGCTTGCAAAATGTGATCACCACTGTCAGGTAAGTCTTTCCAGCCCCAAATTTGTACCGGAGTGGAAGGACCAGCCGATTTCAAGACCTTTCCATGCTCATCTTTCATTCCTCTTACTTTACAGTATGTGGTTCCAGCAACTAAGATGTCACCTGTCTTAACCGTACCCCTACGGACCAATACAGTGGCTATGTTTCCCATTCCCTTCACAATTTGAGATTCAATGACCCAACCTTCAGCAGGAATATTGGTGTACTCTGACTGGAACTCACTCATTTCACTCAAAGTGATAACGGCTTCTTCCAACTTATCCATGTTCAAGCCAGTTTTTCCTGAAACTCTGACGGTCTGTGTATCTCCACCATAGTCTTCTATATCTATATCTTGAGCAGCAAGATCACCCAAGACTTTGTCAATATTTACACCATGCTTGTCGCATTTGTTAATGGCAACGATGATTGGAACTCCAGACTTCTTTGCATGTTTGATTGCTTCTATTGTCTGCGGCATGACTGAATCGTCAGCTGCTACAACTAAAATCACAATATCAGTGATAATTGCACCCCTTTGTCTCATTTTCAAGAACGCAGCATGGCCTGGTGTATCTAAGAAAGTGATCTTCTTCTTCGAGACCGGAGTGAATACTGTGAAGGCACCAATGTGCTGAGTTATACCACCAAATTCTTGGTCTACGATGGTCGATTTACGTAAATAATCAAGAATTGTGGTCTTTCCGTGGTCAACATGGCCCATAATGGTTACCACTGGAGGCCTTTCCTTCAACAATTCAGGCTTGATTGGAGCAGGGTATAAATCATACTTATTCTCTTCAGCGATGGTAACTTCGAAATTATACTCATCAGCGATAAGAGTGGCGTTTTCTTTGTCTAGAATATAATTATGTCTCATGTCTTCGTATCCAAGTACTTCTAGTCTCTTCAATACATCGTTCAAAGGTACATTCATGGTGGTAGCGAGATTTGATACTGTGATGAAAGGAGGCAATTGAATCTTTACTTTCTCTACGGCAACCTTCTTGTTCTTTCTGTGGTTATGAGATATCCTCTGTTGTGTGAATTTGTTCTGTCCTTGTGCCTTGTTCTGGTTACGACTATTACTATGAGCTTGAGCTTTTGCTTGAGCCAGTGATTGGGCTTGGCCTTGAGCCTGTGCCTGTGCTTTAAATCTATTCAGAATTCCATTTGAACCAAATGGTGTCTTATTCCCAACCTTCGACCCGGAAGCTCCATTGTATGGTCCTTTGGCTCTATTCGTGTTGGTATTGTTATGTTTGTTCGAGTTGGAACCATTTGACGAAGACAGAGTTGGTTTTGCTGTAGTGCCTTTTACGTTTTTGTTTCCATGTTTTTTGGAGCTTGATTCTACAGAGCCTGTTGTTTCTGTATTCTGTGTGGCATTATTCACCTCTGGTGTCTGTGGCGGTGGTGGTGGTGGGTTCTTTGCAAATCTGGAGATTCCTCCGCCTACTCTCGGTAGTTTACCTAAGAAGTCAGAGTAATACCGTACAGAACCCGTATTTGAAGCGAGTAACTTGCTCCGTACACTTCGGCACAGGCTACCGACTATGGGAGCGACTTTCGAACCGGAAAACATACTTTCACTCCTAAACTCTGTGGTTTAAGACTTCATTAAAACTATTTTGCAAAAAGTGAAAATCTGAAAATTTTAGTGTAGAGGTTCATTGTCGCAAAATCTAAAATGCGACACTGTTGCAGCTCAGTTTGCGACAGAAAGATTGCGTGGTGTAACGTGGTAGCGCATTTGTACTTGTGATTGCAAAATATGAAATGTATTAAAGGATGCAAAAAAAGAGTGACTAATCTAAATATAGGTAGAGGCACAAGTATGGGAGGAGACTTGTGACAATGAAGTGGTTGCTGTTCTATATAATGGGATAGCTATGCAAAAAGGTTGTACATGAACGGGGATGCTCAGGCGTACTTGTAGTCTCCATTGGAGGTAACGTAACCAAGGGATTTACTCTCGTTCAAGGTGAAAATCAATTTGTCGATATCCTTGAAATTAAGGTCGTTGCATGCAAAGTTACGGTGTCTGTTGGAGACGATGTGATCATGAAAGTTATCATATTTGACACGGCAGTTCTCACAGTAGCCTGGAGTCTGTTCGTCCTTCTCTTTTTCAGAAGTTCTACGTTGTTGCTTCTTCATGATAATTCTTCTCTTCAAGTTATTGAGGTTTCTGGAAGGAACTTGCGATGTCATCGGACCCAAACCATTTCCGGGACCCGGTGCGGAATTGGAGTCAATAGAGAAATTGGCTGCATTAGAAGCTCCATTATAACCAGAGGCAGCAACATCAAGTACTCTTGAATTTGAATTTCCTTGGATGCATGAGGAGTTTCTAGTCAAGGAGATTCGCATGTTTGGTTGCTTGAAGTTGTACCTGTTAGGTTGGGTTAAAATCCGCGTGGTGTCTTCTTCGTCAAACTCGTTCTCCTTGTTCTCGTCCCTGAAATTGTGCTTCTCTCTAGAACTTGAAGAGTCCTGATCTATGGTAGTCTCCTCGTCGACAACTTTATCCGTACTAGTGCTGGTTCCGCTGAATCCAGCTGTGGTTAATTGAATACTGCTTTTAGTAGCATTCATCATACTGTTAGTGGCCAATTTCAAGAGATCACGATATTCCTGAGAAGCCTCAAACTTTTTCAATCTTCTCAATTTCTTCCTTTCGCTGTTGACATTATCATTAGCATCGTTAATGAACGGACACTTTCCGTCGAGAGTCAAATTAAACACAGGATAGTTTGTTTCACTCCATTCTCTTATGGCAATTGGTCTTACTTTCTGCGAGAGGTCGTAAACATACAAATAATTTCTATCGAAGTAGTGCATGTCATCACGCTTTGCATTAGGATCACGGTCAGTCGATCCAAAGATCTTTTCTTGGTTCAACAAATTATACAAATTATCCTTATGCTTTGCAGATTTATTTGTAGAGTCCACTAAAGCAGTAGCTTGTGCTGATTCATCAACTCCAGTAACTATATTTATTCCCAAGTTCTTCAAGAAACGGAATACTTTGTCATAATCCCAAACCTTTATTTTAAGAACAGGAACATTGGAGAAGATGTCGTTAGAAGGATATTCCTTCTTTGAGTTGTACGGTCTTCTAGAGACGATGATTGTTACGTCATTATCGTAGAAAGGAGTTACTTCACAGCCGACTTGTTTAAGGAGCTTGGACGCTCTCTTGTACTCGGACATCTGCAATCTGTTGTACTCCTGCATGCCTTCAAAGTATACTACCGACTCTTTCATAATCTTTCTCCATGACTGTTGCCAATTGTAGAGTTCCTCTCCGGCCAATCTACTTGTTTTAGATTGCTGTTCGGTCTTTGTCTGTTGAGGTGCTACAACAACATTTGCTACAGTTGAGGAAGGGCCTAAAGCTGATGCTGCAGCTACCTGGCGACGTGGATGATGGAGCACAGGCACATGATGAATATGTTGTTGGTGCGGTTGTGGTGGGGGAGGAGGCTGTTGATGAAGTCTTTCCTGGATCTCCTCGATAGTTCTTTTTGTTTCTCCAGATTTGAAATATTGATCCTTGTGAACAATCTTCGGTTCGTCTATCTGTTGCTCTTGAGTTTTTTCCTCTTGTGGAGCCAGTTTCGACTGTGAAATATAGATGTCATTTGTTTCTACTTTAGTCTCCGCAAATGTTTGCTCCTCTTTCTCTTCGAACGCGGTCGTACTTTCTGCTCTTTCATCTTGTGTAGTTACTTGAGTGCTTTGAGGAGCATTTTCAATACTCTCTTCTAGCAAATGAAGGGTTTTTGGCACTACATGTAATATTTCTGCCTCAGCAGGAGACCTCACAGTAGCAGGAACATCTTTTGTGAGGTCTGCTTCTACCTTCTTGGCTTGTGCAAGTGAAGATTCTTTCTCTTTTGGAATGCAATACAAGTCTTCTCTAGTCATCTGTTTCTTTGCCTCTTCCCTCACTGGCTTCACACTGAGCACTTCCTGAGGTCTCTCGAGGTTTGTTTTATGGCCCAACTGCATGCGGACATTGTTGATGCTAGAAGTCAGAGGTCTATCAATTGACTCCCTACGTCTTTTTACGACATGACTGGGATCTATTTTCGTCAGAAGTGGTGAGATTGGGTTCTTGTGGAAGCTCTGGCGGTGCTGAGGGCTGTTTTCATTATTGCTACTGCTATTGTTGTTGGCTCCAAATCGCTGGGGCGATACTCTTTGGTTATTGAGTTTGGCCTTTTTTAGCACGGGCGATGGGATATTGGAGTTCGTTTCCTTAAGCGGGTACCTTGGCTGGTTGAGTGAGTTGAACCTTTTCTTCAAGTTCGTTGCTGTTCTTGGCGGCGCTGTAGGCTCGCTGCCAGAGGGGTCTATTGCGGATTGGCGATGTGGATCCATTGGTGCATTCTAGGGAATTTCGGGGTTGAAGTGAGGCGAATTAGTGGAATAGATGAAAGAGAGTTATGACGATTGATTTGAGGAGAATACCGCTTTCAATTGGCACGGAAACAGCTCCAGTTTTTATGGTTGTAAAATGGGAAGACGGTTGGTAAACAAAACGGTGTTGTCACAACACAACGGGAAAACGAAACTGATGGGTTTTATCAAAACAATACAGTCTGATAGTGTGATATAAAGGGATGGAATAGTATGTTGTATATGAAGTAAATATATTATACTATAATATAATATAATACGGAATAAATGTATATCACAACAAATATAGAGTGTAGTACAATTATAAGAACAAACTTCTAAGGAATTGTTAATAGTGAGAACTCTCTTTACTGAGAAGAAGAATAAATTTGGTGTTACCGTGAGCGACGTAGTGAATAAAAATTGTTAGGCGTGGTGCGAAATGAGGATCCAGCGAGAAAAGCGAGAAACTGTCGCTATTTTCTGTATTTTGTTAGTAGAAGTGGTGAGAATTTGTGAGATCTTTTACTGTATTCTCAGTGTTCTCAGTGTTCTCAGTGTTTTCTTAGACTTAGTTACTATTTCTCGCTAGAGTCTCATTGTTTTACTACGTTTTGTCTGTCTCTCTACACAGAATACACTCAAATGTTACCGTTCACCTCCTGCGAAAAAAGCCTCTGCGAGTTAAGCGCTGGCGGGAAAAAAAGACACGAAAAGTTGATGTAAACAGACCTGAAATTGGCAGGGCAATTAAGACGAAACGGGAACGGACTGTGTATTCAAGAGATGTAGTGTCCGAGAGAAAAGAAGGAAGATGACATAGATATAGAGACTTCATTGCCATTTGAAAGAAATACCTTTTTTGTTGTTCAGAGGAGTTAATGTTGGCGATATGACTGTGGGATAATCTAGTACTTTTCACAGTTACTGGCGATGATATTTTAGGCACGCTGTTTGGCAGGTAAAATAGGCGCGTTTTGTGCTATTTACTGACAGCTTAGCGAGTGACACCAGAAATGCAGCGGGCCTGTGAGAACAAGGGAATGCTGACAACAATATGTATGGGGACGATACGGTTTGATATTGCTGTATAGTCGAGCTTGACGAGGTAAGAGATGATCTTGAAGGCGAGCTATGGCTATGGATATGATACCTAGCCGATAAGCGACTCGAATATAAGGAATTTCTGAAAAACATACAATCATAAGATTTGGCTGCGAAACTGATATTTGGACATCGAATAGGATTATTATTCGACACCAAATAGTCTCTATTTCGCTGGTAGAGATTTGCAGTTATTATCGATCAAAAGAACGATAATTTTCTATTCTGCTCGTAATATCCCACCATGTAGTCTTATTTCCATCGCTATAGACTACCATGGTGCTCCCCTCCCACTTCTCTGATAAACTCTTTCCTGAAGAACTTTTAGATAAAGCTAAGCTTCTATCGAGATCTTCATTTCTTTTCCTCTTTGGTTATATTGCTGCCCAAGAAACGCGTTTTCCATATGAATTGTTGTGAATTTCACAGCCAAAAGCTAACCGTACGTACGGCTGCAACTCTTGAATTGACAGTACTTTTGATAGATAACATACTCCAACTTATCGCACGCCACTTTCACATCTTTTTGTGACCAGCTATGTTATCAACTTGAATACCGATCCCAGATCTGATGGTATTTGTACCCCGTTGAATACTAGATCACACCTCTACACAACTATCCATCTACATACTAAGCAAACACAGCTCGTCCCGAAGAGTGCTAGACGCGCATCTGTTGTGCAGCAACGAGCTGCAGGGAGCGTATTCGGTAATTCTGCGGCGCAAGACTTTTGGGTGCAAGGGAGAACCAATGCCAAGGATGATGGAAGAGAGTAAGAGAAACAGGCCAGTGGAAGCAGGAGGAGGTTACATTGGGTGGAAAAGATGACTTGTGAGATCTACAATGGATATTGAACGTGCGAGAGAAATAATTAGTGCAACATAGATTTTGGTGGGTAGATGCTGAAAATGATGCCCCAGTTACATAGGAAATGGGATCGTCTGATTCTCCCACCACGCTTTAACTCGCATGCTTAACATATGACCATCACATCTCAGTAGTAATTTGAAGCGGGATAGAATTTCAAGGAGCGGTGCTTCCGTTAAAGTAAGGGCAAAAGATGGAGATAAAATACTGGAAATTGTTTGGATTGTTGGTTTAGACTCTAGACAATCTTGATCTCACCACCAAGATATAAATATTAGTATGACTCGCAAGTTTCACGTCATATAGCAAGTAATATATAGTACTAGTGCATCAATGAGATACTATTTTTGGTAAAACCCTACTCTGATCTTCATTGGTCATAAGTTCGACTCTGTTCTATCTTTCGCCATGCCATGTCTTGAGCTGGTTCAAAAAAAATTCATTCACATATCCATGACTCCAGTCTGCCTACAACTATGCTCTCTATATCTTCCGTTATTCTCCCTACCACGTCTTTTGCTCTCCCCTGCCTTCGCTTGCTCCACACTTTTTTCTCCCTGTCGCTCTCTCTATCTCTCCTTATTCTTTCCCTTCTTGTTCATCCTCACCGCACTTCTCATCACACTTTCCCACCACACTCTCCCTACACACCCCTCCTCTATCCTCCCTACTCTCCTCCACACTCTCCCTACGCTCCCTACACACCCCTCCACACTCCCCCCCTACTCTCACTAATCTCCTCCCATCCCCACCACACTCTCCCTATCCTCCCTATCCTCCCTATCCTCCCCTCCTCGTCTAATCTTCTCTCACGAAAATTTTTTTGCTCTCACTGATCTTCACCACTCGTGATCCTTACCACCACCAGTAAGTGACCACAGTGTTAGCACCCATTACATCGCCAGAAGCCCCCAAACTTCGCCAGAAGTACCGTAGCACTCACAGGATTAGTTATCACGGCCCAGGCTAGTTGATATCGCCGGAACCGTCCAATTGTCTATTGAATCGTTCCTCTTCTATCCAGTGCTGATCCCTACACGGTCACAGCTAAAGTTGCGAATCACACTAGCATTGACAGTAACACCACTTTGCAATGGGACTCACGGTCCAGATGCTTGATCCGGCCAATGTGCTATTCATCTTCGTTCTGCTCTCCATAGCGCTCTTCTTGGTGCTCTTTGTGTGTGCCTACAAGTTGTTCTTTGGCAACTCCGAAAGAAGCGAATACACCTTCATCGGATCTGACTTCATGGGATCGAACTCAAACGATGTTCCCCACGAGTTCTTGAACGACGAGGAAGCGTTGACCCACTTGGCAGAAACATACGATTTCTCCAATCTCTCTCCGGAAGAACAGTCTGCTTACTTGAAGGGAGAAGAGTTCACCAAGACCAACCCACCAAACTTCCAGAACACCAAGGGGAAATCATTCTCCACCGAAGACGACAAGATCATTAAGGATTGTGGTACTAATGCTTTCTTCTTTGAACCAGAACAAGAGGTCTTAAGCTCAAGATACTTGGTAGCAGATAGAACAGAATTGAACTTCCACAATAACGATGCCCCTTACTCCACTGCTACAGCCGTTCTCAACTATGCGTTGCCTACTAAGAATAGGCTCTATTCGGATACCATTTACTTCGAGACGAAGGTTTATGAGTACAGCAACGAAGGCAACCCTAACGCACATTTCTCCATTGGTCTTGTCACTAAGCCTTATCCGTCATCATTCAGATTGCCAGGATACAACAAGTTCTCAATTGGATACGAATCGACAGGAAACTTGAAGATTAACAAGCCATTCCCTACCCCATTACAACAGCACCAAGGAGAGCAGAGCGAATACAATGCTTTGGTATTGCCTCCTTTGCAACAATCAGATGTCGTCGGATTCGGTTATGTAGCTTCATCTGGAACAATTTTCATTACTCGTAACGGTAAGAAGATCTTAGACGTCATGAGAGGTTGCTTTGTGGACTTATACCCTGCAGTTGGTTGTTTCCTGACCAACGCAAAATTCCAGGTTAACATTGGTCAATTGGGCTTTGTCTGGATTGAAGCAAATGTGAGGAAGTATGGATTTGTTTCGACAAGTGACTACAAGAAAACTGGTGGTGACAGAGGTTTAGCCTCTTTGCCTCAGTACAATAACGTGGTGGAGAATGATGAAGACAAAATACTCGATAAGGGTGAAGAGTTGCCTCCAAGATATCCAGAAGAAGAATTGGACTTTTTCGGAAGATCGAGTAAAGACATTGTAAGATTAGGTTCATCGTCGAAATCTCAGGCACAGCAATTAGCTGAAAAGGCTAGTAATGAAAAGCATGGCGATGAAGATGATGAAGAAGAAGAATTCAAAGAACCCAAGAGTGGAGATTCAGGTCCTTCGTCGGAAGTTACCAATGAACCAGAGGAAATCATGGACTTGAGGGAAAGAATTTATGAGCAACAGATTGAAAATACTTCAGAGTCAACACCATTATTGGCAGCCAATAGTTCGACTGCAGCCTCAAACCTTTATGAAAGCGTTGAGGATACTCAAGATGGTGGAGTGGAATCTGCCAGTAAAGACAACACTCCAGATGTTCCTGTTGAAGAGGATCACCTCGAACAACTGGGTGAGCTTTCACAACTGGGTGAGCTTTCACAACTGGGAGAGCTTTCACAACTGGGAGAGCTTGAAGGACCATCATCTAAAGAAGGTTCTCAGCCTGCCTCCAAGGAACATACACCAACATCTTCACTGGGAATAAGGTCCAACAAGGCAAAAAAGAAGAAGAAGAAGACCTCCAGCAAGAAGAAGAACAAGAAGAAGTAGTCAATCAAACTAATGATACCCAACTCATGAAATTCTTATGTTTCATATAGCTCATACAATTTACTAGTAGTCTTATTTCTGACACATCTTAATATATCACTTTAATCATCACATAATATTAACATGGAACTTGTAACCATACCAGAAGAAAGTTAATAGAAACAAAAATACATTGCTATCTTATGATTGCAAAAAGTAAAGCGAATCTAGCGCCGCCCGGTTTCGATCCGGGGACATCAGGGTTATGAGCCCTGCGCGCTTCCACTGCGCCACGGCGCTTTATTCATGTATTAAATGCATCATTGCTTTGTTATGAGCTTTAATTTAATTTTTTTTGAAAAATCCGTGCCGCAAGCAAAATGTCCTTCGGGATGGTACACTTGTCAATTTTAACAATACAGAGAAGATTAGCATTGTCCTTGCATAAAGATGACACGCCTTACAAAGAGATTGATATACCCCCTTAAAAAAAAAAAAAAAAAATTGAATCCAGTTGGTGGTTGTATGTTATAGGCTTGATATTGGAAATAGAGTCTTTGAAAGGAAGAGAAGTTGTTCTTCTTTGTCTGTCAAAGACAAGGGGCTTTTATTCTTTTTATTAGAGGTGACAAGATTGAAAATGTGAATAATGTGTTGTACCGAAGATCATCAATTTATTCATACATATTGTGAGAAATAAGCCAATAAGTTTATATATCTACACATCAAATCTATCTCCATACAATTCAGCTAATTAAGGAAAAAGCCAACATTTAAGCAAAGAGATAAATAAACTGAAATATGAAGTAACCTATGAAAGCTGACTAAAAACGTACATTGCTTTCATCAAAGCATAAAGGAATAGAGGCTTCGTGATTTGGGTGCAAAAAAAAAGACTTTCTTAATATTTAATAGTAATATGCGGTTACTCTTTACCATTTCAATACCTTTCATATCTTATGGATACCAACGACTTCAAGAAGAATAACATCAAAGTATATCACTCCACAACTATACACATACCAGACCATCACTTACCCAACTTTCATATCATATCATATCATATCATCTTCCCTCTTCATCGCCCTTCCATTCAACGTCCATCCCAAAATCACGCACGTGACCCAATTTTTCAGGTTTAATTTCTCTGGTCAAAAACAGCATTTCAAGAGGTTTTCATTAGCCCTTTTGTTCTTCAAGAGAGGTCCACAAGTAGCTATGTCACTTGTTTACAGAGGAATAGTGAAGACCGGAATCCGTTCCGTGTACGGTCCCGTTTTTTCAGTGAGAAATTTCGCCTCCAAGCCTGAAACTTCACAGACTCAGCAGCAGTCTCCAGAAACCAAAGAAGCTCAAGAGACTCAAGAGACGAGCACTGAAGAGCCAGTCGGAAGACCTATTCCTGTCAAATCACCCGAAGAAGCCAGAAGAGAAGCTCAACAACTTGCTATACAATCGCTTAAAGATGTTGGTTCGCTCTTTTCCTCGGCCGGTGATGAGGCTACTCAACCAATAGATACTTCTCCAGTGTATAAGGACAATTCATTGTTTGGAACTTTGAGTTTGTTGCACCAGGGCCAAGTATTGAAGGAACTCCAAGATAAGTACGATAAGAAATGGATTAAATTGACGTTGACTGAAAAGAGATTGGGCTATTATATTGCTTACGGTGACTGGGGAGTTCGTGAAGAGTTTAAGAACTGGAATACTTCAGAAGCTCCACACGATTTACCTTTCACAGTTCCATCTCAGATCAAGACTACGAGTCCAACGAAAGACACAATTATAAAGAAGCTCGAGCCTGTGATTTTGGGCGAAACGCCAATCAGAATCAAGCAGTTTGACTACAAAAAAATGGATGGTGTCACGAAGTTTTTCATCTACTTGACTTTGTTCATAATTGTAGCTGCTATTTACAGAGATAAGAAGATTGGTGAAGAAGGAAAGCCAGTAGAGATTATAATAGAAGACCCGTACGAGAGAGACAGATTGTTGAGAGAGGAGAAAAGGAAGGAAGAGGAGATGAGAAGAAAAATCGAGGAGCAAATTGCTTTGGAGAAGCTGAAGAGAAAGTGGTATTACTTGTGGTTGAGATAAGATAGAACGAGAAGACAAAGATGACCATTGCTAGCTCTACCAGATGGTTACTATAGTTGTTAATAGCGAGAGCTGGACCCCAAATACATAACTGTACATAGTCACTACTTATAATATAGATTATATCTTTGAAATACTTTTCTGTTATTACCGTTCATTAATGTATTACATATATACAAAGAAGCCAACCAGGCGTTAGAAATCTCTACTTCTAGTGCTTGTCACCTGTGTGACTTCTGATTGCAACATAGTTGTTCTAAGTCAGAGGGTATATATGAGCTGACCAGGCAACTAAGATGGAAGGAGCAATGAAAATCCGAACTCATTGTGAAGTTTCAGGACAACCAACAAAGCTATGAATTTGAAAGTGATTCTTCAAAGCGAATAGATTGATCCTTGACTGAACCATAGCAGATTCTATTTCACAATTACTTATAGTTTTGCATCCTTCTATGTTTCTCCTCATCGTCCTACACCTATCCACTCTATTCGTCGTCTTCATCATCGTCATCGTCGTCATCAAAATCGTCTTCATTCCAACTGTTCTCCACAGTTTCTCTGACACGCTTCACATATTGGGAACGGTGATCTTTGTACAAGTTGGCAGCCTCAACGTTGGCTGGAGAGCTGATATTAGGGTCGTTAAGCAATGACTGGACGGATGTAAGAATGGAAGAAACGTCGTATGTAGGAGACCATCTATTCTGGAGGATGTCTAAACATAACTCACCAGAAGCATAGACATTTGGATGGAACATTTCACTGATGAACTTGACGGTTGGAGGTTTGTTAGGGTATTGTTCGTCGAACTGGAGGATGAGACGGAACGTTCCATCCTCAAATGGTGTATCCGAAGGACCTATGATTACAGCGTTCCTATAGAGTTTTTGTTAGTACTTGTTAGGGGTTTTTGGAATGTGTGGATCGTAAAGTTGTAAGAATAGTGAGTCTCATACCACCTTTCATTGAGAAGTGTGTTATCAGTGAAAAAACCAATGTGGATATACGGGAACACTATGGAACTTCATGGAATATAATTTCTTGCCCCTAAAATCATCTTCTTTCATTATTTGACGATTTCTGACACCATATCCTTAGACCACAGTTGAGAGAAGCGATTTCGATGAATTTTCACCGATGATGTATCCAATTTTACGCACGACAACACGAAACACAGCAGCTCACACTATGGAAATATCACTAGATTCCATCTGTGCTGTTTATTCACTAAATATTCACACATTTTCTTGATTTTTCAATCTTTCTGAATAATGACAAATCAACATTTTGGCGGCACTTCAACAATAACAACCTTAACGATCACCTTTACGCTCCACACTTCGTTCCTCTTTCGTGCTTTACATACCATGTCATGACATTATCTGGCAACGGCAGGGCCGAGACTCCACTAGGAGCATCTTGTTGCATACGCTAAACGCCCATGTTAGTAATCTTTCACCGAAACTCAAATACACCGACTATTCATCCCATTCCATATAGTCACTGGCTCCAGAACAACACATACCTTAAAGTCACGCATGAGTCTTCTCTTGGCGGGCGTCGACATCTTGATTTTTCCGGCTTCTTCTTCTTCTTCTTCTTGTCTCTATATTCACACTATCGTCTTGTTCACAGCAAAACTATCTGATATCACTACCATACAAACACCCTAACAGAAAGACTAAACTAATCACTATATACTCCATAGTTAAGCGGAAACATTCAGATTACGGAATTCGCATAATCGCCACGGAACTGCATATAGTCCGAGGAATAGCTTAGAAATGACATTTTTATATGCAGGGAACTTATATGGCGACCATTTGGGGGCCGGGCGAAAGGGGTTGAAAGGGGTGGCAGTGGGGAGGTAGGGAGTTGGGGTGGTTGGGGAGGGAGAGGGTAGGCGATGCAGCCAAAAAAATCGGGAAAAGGAGCGGATTTGGGGGGAGGGAAAAATGGTCTATCAGTTTTATCGTTGTATCACGTGATTTGTGGTTTTGCGGCACGGGTGTTATATTAAGTAACGTCTCCCATCCATTGGAATATGATTTGGTAGCGCTGCTTTTTGCAGCTTCTTTTAAATGTTATACCACTAGTTTGCCGAAATTGCTAAGACAACTGTCCTGGGAGGATAAAGGCTTGTTTAGGAGATGATTAGAGGTCTCCATTATGAAAGTTTAACATGATATCAAGTTGAGGGTAATGGTTTCTTGTCAACCAACTTCACCTGGTCAAGGTAAAAGCTGTAGAATAGCGAATTAGAACTAAAGAGCTATGTGATAACGTAACGAAGAAACAGTAGTATTATAAATATCATTTAACCTAATAGATCTATGAAAGTACTTGAAAAAGAGAATATCATGCATGAATAGTTATTTAAGTGGAAGAATTTTTATCATGGCAGCTTCAAGAATGAAACTTGGAGATGATTAGTTCTAGTTTTTAGATACACACATAAGCCGTGTTACTCTACTTACAATAAAGTCTCTCCTTCTCTTTATCTTCATTCAACCCACTTAGAATACGTTGTCTTTGACAAGTCTGTGCTATACTATCCTTACATGATGAAATAAAATATCTATTTGACACTAAATACCACAACTAATAAGATGAATCCATTGGCGAGGATAACACGAAATTATAGTAGAACTCAGCGCCAGCTAGGAAAGTCAACCGTAGTAATTCTGTCATCAATGATTCAGACTGACTGTCCTAGCAAGACTCACGGAGGCGGAGTCCGAAATTAAAGCTGAACGTCAGGGATTTCTCTTTGTAATCGAGTGGTTATGTTCGTCAAATCATTAGCCAAGTTTCTGAAGAAGCTTTCGCAATCCTTATATATTTGAAATTCTATCTCACTTAACAGGGTTTGTAGTTGGCGGGAAGAACAGACGACAGAATAGTAATTGGCCAGTTCAATAGATCTGGAGATTTCGTAAGCCATAACAATAGTATCCAAAGGTAGACCAAGGTTATAACCATTTGATAAAGACTCCATGCTGCCTTGAAGAGTGAAGTAGAAGAATTCAATCATGGTTAAACAGTCTCTAAGCACAAATTCTGCCTCAGGTCTATGTTCAAGCTTCATCTTGCCGTAAAAAGTACACATTTCCAAATATGTCTTGTTCTTGGAAGTGAGAAGCATTTGCTGGTGACTAGGGCTATTAGGCTTTGTAATTTCGTAGATTGTGGTTACAATTACATGATTTTCATCAAGCTGGTAAAATGAAGAACCAGAGGGCGTGTATGATTCGTCCATAACTAAAATTAGAGGGAGAGCGTTTTGGTTAATAAGATACACTTTCTATAGATTACTTCACTTATGAGACCTTATTCTTTCTGAGGATTTTCTTTATTAGGGCTCCTTTATGAGTAGGGTGAACAATTCAAGTTCGTACTAAGGTTCTGTGGTTGACACAGAAAGAAAGTATATGCCCAGGAAGGTTTCTCAACCTCAATGTATGTTTTCGCAGCTATTTACAACATGGTAGCGTCCATTTATCTGCAACAGAATTTGCAGCAATGTAGTATAAGAAGCGGATATAGATGACACATATGTTACCTTAGCTCAACTTTCAATATAGCTTAACTCATAGCAGATATAACACTTATAAATGTGAGCGTTCTTAGATATTAGTAGACCGGGTTGGCTCAGAGTTAGCAGGCTGGGGATGTGCATGAGACGGATTTTGACGATACTGATTTGATAGACTCTGTTGTGCATACCGAAATTGGAGAAGTTGTTGAACCTGATATTGTTGAAAGTGCCCAAGAGTTTGTTTCGACGGTGTTTGATCCTGGCCTAACTGATGCTGAACAATGGATAGTTCAATTTGTAGATGGGTTGCTACATTTTTCAAATCATCAGCTATGCTTTCGAAGAAGCTCTCGCAATCCTTATAGATCTGAAAACCCTCCAGATTTACGCCATTTTGGTTTTGATGGGAAGAGCATATGGCAACATAGCGATTAGCCAGTTGAACATATCTGGAAATTTTGTCAGCTAGAACAGGAGTATTGAAAGAAGAACCGTTATCAGCATTTGCTAAAGACCTCATGATGTCTTGAATAGTGATGTCGAAGTGTTCAATCATAGTTAAACAGCATTTGAAAGCTAGAACCTTCTCCGGTACTTGTTCAAGCTTCATCCTGTCGTAAAAAGTACACATTTTCATATATATCTTGTTCTTGGAAGTAAGAAGCATTTGCTGAGCAATATCCAACAGAGTAGCGTCTTTGCTGGGTTCATCAATTGCGAAGATTGAGAATTCAATCTCATGGTTCTCATCAAGTCTAATTGAAGACTTGGTGACTGTGTGTTTTTCTACCATAATCTGATTGGAATTCGAGGGGAGTCTGTATCCTTGATGTTTATTGAGATAGCAAACAAACAAGGCACTTTTAAATAAGAGCCTTCGTTCCTGGTGCTTTTATATGTGTCTTCAAATGAATTTCATAGCCACCTCATACTCATGGAAATAATCTGACAAAGGAAAGTCGTATAATTAAGAGTCGAAATTTGTACATCATCGTACATGATTTTGCAGCTATCAACTCCGGTAGCGCCAATTTGCAGCAATTCGAGGCACAGATAGACAGAGTAGTATATATATCAAATGCCCTTATCAGACAGGAATGTGTTGAAGTAGTCATTGCAATACTTCTACAATTTCTAGGAAGCTACAAGCAGGTATTAAACGAGTATAATATATATTGTAACCCTCGGGCCGAGCCAAATAAAAAACGGGATACCACAGGTGACCAGAAGGCCATCAAAACGAATAGAATGTAGATAACTAATGGTAGTTCCATGAGTTACAAGCTACAGAAGACCGTGCTGATTAAGCACAGCCATCTGGATAAAGAATTAAAAGGGGGAATTCAAGTGAATAGAGACTTGTATAATAGCCATATTGCGACAGTAGGTAGGAACGAATACAACGACTACATCTCAATCAATGCATGCGACGTTCGCTCCTCTCTTATCCACACTATTCTATCAGACAGTCTTCTCTCGATGCTGCTTACTTACCCCAGAATTCAGTGATGTTGTGACCAGCACCGTTGAAAGCCAAGATGTTTGGAGTTCCGTCTTCTGGAATGTCAGTCAAGATGTCCTTGGTACCGTAAGCAATCAAGTTCTTCTTCAATTGATCTGGGGAAACACCGTTAGCAGCAACGAAGAACTCAGACTCAGCACCAGGCTGCAAGGAAAGGTAGTAAGACAACAAACCAGCAATGTGTGGGGAAGCCATGGAGGTACCAGAGAGAGTGGCAGTGGCACTGTCACTACCAATGTATGTAGAAACAATGTTCAAACCTGGAGCGAAGATGTCGACACACTTACCGTAGTTAGAGAAGTAAGCTCTAGCGTCGGAAATTGTGGAGGCACCAACGGTAATGGCGTTCTCAGCAGCAGCTGGAGAAGTGTTACATGCATCTTGGTTCTCGTTACCGGCAGCAACGGCGAAGTGGATACCAGCCTTGACGGCGGCGTTAACAGCGAGGTCCAAGGCTGGGGACTTACCACCACCAAGAGACATGTTAGCGGAAGAACCCTTGAAACCCTTCTTACCTTCCTTGACGGCATCCTGGTGAGACTTGGCAGCAAATTCAACACCCTTGACAACATCGGACATGGAACCGGAACCGTTAGATCTCAAGACCTTGACGGCAACAACTTGGGCCTTCTTGGCAACACCGTAAGCAGAAGAAGCAATAGTACCAGCACAGTGGGTACCGTGACCGTTTCCATCGACATCAGCATCACCGTATGGGATGGTAGAACCCCACTTTGCTCTTCCGTGGAACTCCTTGTGGTCGACATTGATACCAGTGTCAATGACGTAAGCAGTCACACCCTCACCACCTTCGCTGTCGAAGAGGTATTGGTTGTAGGAGCTGAGAGAAAGTGGTTGCCTGTGAGAGACTCTGGCAAGACCCCAAGTGGCACCCTTCTCGACTTCGAACTCAGAGGCGTAAACCATAGAGTCCTTCTCGACGAATTGGACGAGTGGGTTCTTTCTGATGAGCTCAATTGTGGAGTCAAGGAAGAAACCAGAGTAACCGGAAATTAAGTTGGCGATGTTGAAGGAATCAACAATACCACCCTCAGTCTTGAAGTCCTTGGTGGAGACAAAGAACTCGTGGTCGTCGGACAAACCAGCGAGAGACTCGGAGTGCTTCTCAGCAACGAGTTCTTGGTGGAAAGCAGCCTCATCGGCACTAACGCCATCCTTGAAGACAATGATGTACTTGTGAGGAATGACGTCTCTGACGGATTCGAGGTTGATTATTGGAGCGGCTTCCTTAGCGGATTGGTCCAATACTGGAGCCTTTTGTTTCTCGAGAGAGAAGGATGGCTGTTCGTCGTTGACCTTCTGGACCTTGTCGAGAGCGAAGACGTCGATGATGTCACCGACGGAAGGGAGAACGAGACCCTGAACACCCATGGTGACCAAGATGGAGAGAGCGACAGACTTGGATAACAACATTGTGGCTGGGAGTTAACTGGGAGTTAATTGCTGAGTTTATAGCAGGCGTTTGTGGGTAGCAATGGCTGGCGATAGAGACACTAGACAGCGATAGCGGCGGCTAAGATGTAGAGCGAGGAAACTGGCGATTTTTGGGGTTTCTTGCGGTGGCAGTGGAGCAAGAGAGGGTTGGAGGGGATTCTGGGACGTTTTGAGGCTCGATTCGAATAGAAGGACTATAGGATTAGAACCAGATGGAGAAAGAAACAAGTGCAAACAGCAAAAGAAACTGGTAAAGAAACTAACTCGTTTCTTACAGCCAAACCAATCCGATTGGGAACCGCCAGCGTAAAAAAGAAAAGGGATGATAGCGAGGAAAAAAGAAACTGGGAAACTGTGGGTGGCGATAAGGCTGTGTGCAGGGGTAGCCAGCGGGGTTGCTGTGGTTGTAGAGAAGAGGAAGTGTAGTGGTGGTAGAGGTGGTGGTGGTGGTAGAGGTGGTAGAGTAGTAATGATAGAGTAGTAGTGAAAGTTGGTATATAATATGTATATATATGAATAGTATCTGTGTGATTGTATGGTATGGTATGGTATGGTATGGTATGGTATACATATATATATAATATGTGATTATGTATGTACGTGATTATGTCTCTGTATAAAATATATCGGAATAGGTATATCGGAAGAGGTATTATTTATATACATAGGTACATATGAATATGTCTATGTATTTTGTATGTATCTTGATATATATGTCTCTGAATACATATCCATATCTATATCTATCTCTATGTAAATACCTCTATTATGACATACTCATTCCCACCGAGTCACATTATTCAGACACTACCGTAAGATGAGCATATCACACATTAAACCAATTACATAACTACATCGGTACATCACAGCGTGTTGTAGATAATCTTGTAGTGTACAATAGCCGTTGGAACCCAACGCTCTGAGCCGACGGTGTAGTTTATCACAACACAATCTGCTTATCAACCTCCAACACGCCAACCAACTCCAACACCTTACTACTCAATGTCTATGTACAATGACCACCACAAAACCAGTCCCAATCTCACTGCCCCTATCTCACTGCCCCACTGGTCGACTTATCTTCTCATACACCTCCCCCGATAAGAGCCGTGGTCGCAGAACACAAAACGTGAGATGGCCAATGTGGCCTGTTGCAGGCTATCATCGGATTCTCCTGTGAGTCAGTGCCACTGTGGTGGTGGTGACACGGGTAGCGAGATCCACATGACACTGGCTACATGCTCGGGTCAAAGTTTCAACCTGAGACAATCCATGCCCGTTCCAGGTACCCGTCTCATGTTCGTCCAATGGGCCAAATGAAATGCGTCGGTGTGGTGGGTCCTGCTTGTGACTCCACAGCCGAGTGTTTCCATTCCCGAGATACACGATAATAAGATAATAAGACGAGAGCAATAGCAACTGATATGACAACATGAAAGCCAAAAACTGTCGTAATCGTGAAATAATACCTCCTATTGTCATCCTCGTCTCACGACTTTCCACCTCTCAGTGTTTATTAACATCTACACCATTACTAACCCCCAGCCATCCAAGTCGTTTGACACCCATACCCCTTCCCGACCTCTTCCCGAGCCCTGCCCCACTTCCTCTCTACACGACCCCAACATATCTCGTCGCGTGAACTATCCCATTGCAATCAGACGACAATAGAGGAACGAATGATAAATGATGACTTCATAGTGCGTGGATATTATCTACAGTGTTCGCCCAAATAGGAAATATTGAAGATTAGGAATCTCTAACACAGCACAGCTAAGCATAGCATAATTTATTAATAACGATAGATGGGCGTCGAGCTGGTGTCTCTATTGTCTCTATTAGTGCTAGGTATGTACCTTAAGCGAAATTACTATACAAGTTGGAAAATTGCCGTGGACTTATATGTCCTCGCTAGTATCATTTTCACAAGTAAATTCATGAAATCCATATATTGCTGCACTCTCTTGTGATGTAATACATTATTCTCTCGTGGAATGTATATATGTGGTCCCAACTTATTTGGCTACCCCATTCTTGGTAAGAACCGATCAGGACTGCACTACTATACCTTCTGATACTCTATATTTGTATATTGTATTCTATGGTTCTATAAATACTTTTTCATCTACTCATTAACTCCCTCTCTAATTGTCTACACCTTCACACCGTTTTCAGCCAACCAGCTCCGAATTCCCTCCTCATTTGTCCTCTCGTTGACAGCCTTATATATAATTTCCTCATCGTACTCTCCCTCACCTCTAATCAAATCCAACAATATCTTTTTGGTGGAGATAGATTCGTTTACGCAAAACCACAATTGATTCCCTTGTACGCTAGTCGACTGACTCTTGTTGATCGGTAAAGACGGACGTGTTATTTGTTTGAAAAGGTACGAATTCAAGAACTGGATCAATTCTTTAAATGGTTTCCCCTTAATTTCACTGGAAACATTATTTGACGATAAGCAGTATTGATTATTGCACCACTTATTTCCACATCCTTTTGTCAATTGCATCATGTACTTCCTCTCGACTCTACTTTGAAGCTTAATGTGATTTGGATCATTTTGAGCGATGTACAATGGTCCATAGCACAAGTCACAGAGATCCAAATCATTCAAGTTATTCTTCAACAAGTTGATGCAATTCTCGTTTGAACATTTTCTGAACGTAGTCTTATTCCATTGATTAAACTGAATCTTGTCTAAGTCATGCATCTTGATGTGCTTCTGAAAGTCCTTGGTTCTAAATATCTTATTGCACTTGTAACATTCTACAGTCTTGTTTCCACATGAATTTTCGTGGTTGGTCAAGTTTTCGAATCTGTCCTGATACGTATACTCTCCTTGTGGTACAATCAAGTGGCAGAAACGACACTGATGAAGTTTCAGAGGACAATCAGTTGCTTTGTGCTTGGTTACAAGGTCCAAGAAACTATCATAAACTTTGGGTGATCCGCATTGATTACACTTATATGCTTGTGTGGTGTGGTATAATCTGATGTGCTTGAATTTCAATAAGTTAGAATCAGTATAGAAGTGATCACATTGATCACAATGCCAATGAGATTGTGGTATGCTTTTCAAGAATACGGAATTACACTTGTTGCACCGTACGTTATTTCTGAGACAGAATGACTCGTGGAGCACTAATTTGTTGCTTGGTATAGATTTCAAACAGTTAGAACAACGAGAATAACCCTCAGGAATCATCTCTATATCATCTTCTACATCATCGTTCAGTATTATGATATCTGTTGTAACTGAAATCTTGAGTTTTGCCTCACTGTCCCACGTGAATGGGATCAAATAGAGGTACTTTTCCGGCTCTTCTCCGCCATCTAAGGTTACTTCTTTCGCCCTATGAAGCTTATTTACAATTTCATCATCTCTTAAATCCACAGTGAAACGTTTTATCCCATCATTTGCTATTCCATGATCTAAATTGTATTGAACTTTGAAGTCCTCTCCCATGGTGGTATACTTGAAGTTTTCCAAAGTTGTTAACTTATCCAACCCAGCAATTAGGTCGACGTTGAAAATGGAATCGTAGTTGCTTGTAGTGAAGTCCATATTTTGCAAGTTTATTTGTATTTCTTTTTCGTATTTCGTTAAGTCGATTTTGTATATCCTAGGGACGAACTTCGGACCTAAAAATGACAGCACCTGTTCGAGAAGCAACAGGTCTTTTATTTCAATTATGTTGTTATGAGGATTTGAATTGAATTCTAGTAACTGCTCGCTTGCCAATTTGTCGTTCAACGGCACCACATCTAGTATCACATCGGTGTCTACAATACAAGCTGTAATGGCCTTGTGTGCTTCATCGTTAATCTCGTCAATGAACAACTCGTACCTCAAATTATCATCTTCTATTACCAAATGCTCCTTATTAGTCAACGTGGTATAGTACTTGGTAAGCTTGTTTTCAAGGAAGAACTTCCAATTAGTAATATTAGAATACAATTGCAATGGCTTCACTTTCAACGCCGTCGCTTTTGCCATCGTTCTGACTAATTGCAACGACACACCCTCCGGTTCGTTCAATTTGCTGAATATGCTGTTTGGAAGAATCACCGTATCGTCCTCAGGTGCTGAAAACTCCTTTACACCTATATACGTGCTCTCGAGGGTGTCATTATTGGTAATCTTAAAGATCAAAGGATGGGGCAAATCCGATTCAGGTATCACGTCTACGATTTGAGAGAGAACAGACGAAGGAAGTATGGCCTTATCGGAGTACGACGGAAGCGAAACCGCTTCCCGACAAACCTTCAACCGAAACTCTGTTAATTCCATCATATATATACACACCTATACTACCTTTTACCTCTTCAACAGCTAAAGAAGAGACATATGTAATCTATAAATCTGCTGCCAAATCGAAATTGCGCTTTTGAAAAATAGATAATGTATGCGACTGTATATAACGACGTCATTTTTAACAGCCATTTGTTCTTTCTTAGTGGAGGGTGCAAAAAGTAGAGGAAAGGAGGGATATTAGGGGGTTAGAGGGGTGTATTCGAGGTGAAAGTTGGTGGATTTGGTGCTGAGAGGCGGAAGAGTATTGGGGAAGCTTTTGTGGAAATTGGGGATAAAAATGGGGTAGAAGTGTGGGACTATGTGATGTTTTAATATAGGTCCCAGAAGAAGTGCAATTGGAACATAGAAATAGCGGAAAATGGGTAGATGGTGAAGTTCAGACGCCAGGACACAGAAAAAGGACACTCTGTGAACGTTAGCAGGGGCTTAGTGGAGTTTCACAGGGGTTCCTTGAATGAAAAGTCTCCAATACTACTTCAAATGAGATACTACTAGTTTGTTCTTACCTTCGTCTATGACTATGTATTAATGCAAGGGTTCTACTATGCTATACTATATGATCTATACTGTACAACACCATCAACTTTATCTCTCTTCTTCTTCTTCTTCTTCTTCTTCTTCTTCTTCTCCTCCGACTCTCTATCTATTACCTCCAGTCAGCTTGCTGTTGTTCATCAAACTTCTGCTTCCTTCTCTCACCATAGGACAGTAATGCTTATCCAACAAGACATTCTCCCACAATGTGGCAGCACCTTCGTTACATCTCTCTAGTTCCACTTCTCTATCATCTCTTTCTATACCTAAGGCATAAGTTCCCTCTCCATTGATTCTCTCTTCAGAGTTCCACAACCCCTTCAAGCTCTCATCATATCTGCTCACCAATTTTCCTATGAATTTCAAGGTCGCCAATGTAGTCTTTTCTGGCGTCTGAAGTGTTGCTATGTACAATCTTTTGGTGAAAGCAGCAGCTCTAGGAACAGAACCATTCTTAGAACGGAAGAATATGAAATCAAGACAACGCAATAACAATTCCGCTTTGGTAGACACATTCACAGAGGGTTTTTCTGGAACGGCAGAGATTGCCATAGGATCAGCTAATCTTAATGTTTTGTGACTGAACTCCAAATCACAATCGTTTGCTAAGTCGGCCAAAATTAAGTATAACGAAGAAACGAACTTGGACAAGTCCACAGCTATTGGTAATTTACCAGTAGCTCCATGGTTCAAAAGTAAGGAGAACGAAGTAGCAATACACAATAACACTGTTCTGATCTGTCTACCATCGTACATACCACCTGACTCATCGTCTATGTTTGTATCGAAAGAGCCAAGGTTGTGTTCTTCTATAATATCACTCATGATCTCACGTAACACTTCCAAGAAGTCTCCCAAAAGGTCGAAGTTGGCCATTTGTCCAAAACGGGATAATCCTTCCAATACTGGAGCCATTAGAAGAGTAGCGTCATTTCTACCCGACTCAATAGTATGCGAGCCGGCTTTGAGGATCTCCAAATAGAGCATCAAAAGCATCTTCAATACTTCAGCCTGGTACTTTTCACGTTGTTCTACGGTAATTGCTTGTTCAGCAACTCTCATTTCTTCCTCGATCTCCTTACGTTCCTTTCTTGCTTTTCTCTCCTTCTTGGATAAATGCACCCTGTCTTTCTTTTTTAACTTTCTCTTTGGTTGGTCGTCCTTGTTATGGTTAGGATCATAGTCTTCAAGTAATGACAAAGAAAGGAAGACATTTATAACAGATTCATCGACTCTGAATTTCTTATCACGAAGAGATTTGCACATGAGCTTAACAATGTCAAATGTGATATCTCCATTCTCCTCGTCTTCCTTCAAAAGGTTTTCGAGGACACGAAGAGACTTCGTGAAAACGGCAAGATCATCTTCGTTTGTTGGTTTCTTGTTGAGTCTTCTGATAACGATCGAGAAGATCTCGGCTCTGTAGTTGAAATGACGCAACGAAGAAGAACACAACTCACAAGCTGCCTTGGTGGCCAAAGATCCCTTCTTAAGTTGTTCCTGTGTAATCTTTTTGTTGTTAGCTGAATTCAGGTATGAGAAACGGGCCATCTTGGCCAAGTTATTTACGTATTGTGTGTAGTTGCTGACCAAGGATTGTTCATATTGTCTCAAACGAGCCACTTCTTTGGACACTTTCTCTCTCTTTTCGGTGTCGGTCAAGGGTCTGATTTTATAAGATGGAGCCAAAGACTTGAATACTGGAATAAGAGCCATTATTGCCAACTGACTGGTGACTATGTTATGAGATTCAGACATCTTTCTGAGTCGCGTGAGACAGGCTATGTTCTCTTCCGGATCTTCTATTAATTTGGAGGCCAAGTCGGCGATTTCTTCCTTGATTTTGAGTAAACGTTCTCTAGGAGATAAATGGGCATCCTCATCTTCTTCTTCTTCTTCGATGGTTTCTTCAGGTTGTTCAGGCTCTTCTACGGGCTCCGGTTCTTCTACAGGTTCTGGTTCTTGGTTCACTTCTCTGACAACTCTTTCGATTTTACCTTCAGAAGTTTTAATAGGCAAGCCCTCTACCACGTTAGCTGAGGAAGCGAGTTTTCTAGGTTTCAATTCGTAGTCCTGCTCCTCGTTTTCCCAGTCATTATCCATATCATTGGCACTTTCGTCATCGCTGTCTTGGACATTACTGCTAAAAAGCCCGGTAGAAAGCTGGTTATCTTGGTGTTGTTTCGCCTTTTTTCTCTTCTCCAAATCCTTGGAGCTATTCTTTCTTTTACCCATGATAATTCAATGCGGATGACTGGACCTAGGGCGTGAAAGGTGTTCTAGGGACTGCTAAATTTGATCTTGAAAGATAGTAGTTAAACTAGTTTGGTTGAAAAATTCAGCTCATCCCATATTGCGACATTTGGAGAAAATCATCGCGACATTCGAGGGTGACATTTGTTAAAATTGATCACGTGTAATATGTCATGTGCCGGTACTTGGAACGACATTATACATCCAACTTCCAACGCGACATTTAATCAAATTTGGCGGTTCGGCGACATCGTCTGGAAATTTGTTTTCTGCTTCGTTCGTTCCGAAGCGTCCGTGAGGGGCGGCATCGGCAGGGGGAGATTACGGCGAATTTGAAGGATTTTTAGTGGGAAAAAGGAATTTTATACGAGACCGGGGAGGGAAAATGTGGGAATAGGGAGAGCGATGGGGTGGATGGGGAGAGCGATGGGGAGAGATAGCGAGAAGATAGGGAGATTTGGAACGACAGCTACTCTGAGTGAGGGAACGAGGATAACGAAAGCACTGTAGTTGCTCTTCATTACCAATAGTGGAGGAATCAATCAAGACTACACTACATTTTTGGGTGCCACAAGAAAACCTCGAGATACCAATAGAACATCGCACAAGTATACGAAGCGTACGAAGCGTACGAAGCGTACGAAGCATCTGGAGAGATCCAAAGTGCCAATTACAAAATTATCGAACATTGCAACAGCAACAGCAACAGCAACAGCAACAGCAACAGCAGCAACAACAACAGGGCCCCCTTTGCCTTGTCTTGCTACCATTCTCTCCCTCTCCCTAGCATCTCTCTCCCTCTCCCTAGCATCTCTCTCCCTAAGCGTACCTCACTAAATCATAAAAGCACACCCTACCACCACCTCGTACCCATGCACCGTACCGATGCACCCACCGTCCGTATACCGGCACGGGGTGGGTCTCTGTTTACATCACAAAAATTTTTTTTTCGCTCCGTATACGATCGTTTAGACTGAAAATTTTCTCGTTTTCGGATTTTTTTTCTCACTAAAATTGGACACAACATCCGTGCCGCAGTACGATTAGAGGCATATTTTGGGTGCAAACCGGGCGATGGGTGCAGAAAAAACCACAGTTTTCTCCCGTAGCGTAGTGGTACTATAACTTTGGCTAGTTTCTGGCTAGCGAGGGATTGAGTGGTGGAGCCATTGACTAATAGCGAGCGTCTCGTTTGCTGATTTGCAGCGGAGGAGTCAGAGGATCAGTGGGTTGTTGTACCTTTTGATCCAGGAGTGTGATGGTTTGAGAGAAACAGCCCCTTTGATTTGCGGGCAGCAGAGAGACAAAGACAGCAGGCAGCAGAGCAGAGAACAGAAAGCAGAAAGCAGACAACATTGACGTTTATGTTTGTAGGTTTGTTTCTTTGTGGTAATCACACCATTCTGAGTTTATTTCCTGTTAGTATGCCATTTGTATGCCATTTGTATCCCGTTAGTTAGTTGTTACTGTACCACTCTCTTCACTTTCACTAAACCGCTCACTATTATCTCTACTACCACCACCACCAAAACCTCGCTCGCACCCGCACGCCCTCGTTTCCTCGTATACACCATTCTCATTCTCTCTCACTAACCCTTTCCTTTACCTTAACTCTTTACTCGTAGTATTATTATTATTATCATTCTCACTCTCACTCTCACTATTGTTATCATAACCAGTGCTGCCAAAAAGTTTTATATTCTTTTTGTTATTCCTCTTCTTTTGCTCGTTTTCGAATTTTGTTTTTTATCTTTTCACTTTTCTCTTTCTCTTTCTCTTTTGGTGTTTTTCTTCAACAAGCAGTTGGTTGTCTTCCATCACCTCTCCGTTCATTCGCCTCACCACTCGCTAACTATCTCAATGAGTGTGAATGCTACTTCTCCCATCGCTGCGGGCTTGCAACAGGCCCAGCAGTTGGATTTGAACTCGCTCGTGGCCACCGCCACAAGCTTCTACCAGAGCCTCAGCTGGTTGCAGTTGATCGTGTCGTTGATCGTCATCACCTTGACCTACGACCAGCTCATGTACCAAATCAGAAAAGGTGTTATCGCCGGACCGAGATTCAAAATCTGGCCCATCATCGGTCCATTCTTGGAGTCGTTGGACCCTAAGTTCGAGGAATACAAGTCCAAATGGGACTCCGGCGACTTGTCGTGTGTCTCCATCTTCCACAAGTTCGTAGTCATTGCCTCGTCTAGAGACTTGGCCAGAAAAATCTTGAGTTCGCCAAAATACGTCAAGCCTTGTGTTGTTGACGTCGCTATCAAGATCTTAAGACCTACCAATTGGGTGTTTATGGACGGTAAGCAACACTCTGACTACCGTAGATCGTTAAACGGATTGTTTTCCCAAAAAGCATTGGAAATTTACATCCCAGTCCAAGAGAAATACATGGACATCTACTTGGACAGATTCACCAAGTACGACGGCCCAAGAAAGTTCTTCCCTGAGTTCAGAGAATTATTGTGTGCTTTGTCATTGAGAACCTTCTGCGGTGACTACATCACCGAGGAGCAAATTGCTTTGATTGCCGACAACTACTACAGAATTACCGCTGCTTTGGAGTTGGTCAACTTCCCTATCATCATTCCTTACACCAAGACCTGGTACGGAAAGAAAATTGCCGACGAGACCATGAAGATCTTTGAAAAATGTGCTGGTATGGCCAAGGTCCACATCAACGAGAACAACGGTAAGCCAGTTAGTATCATGGACGAATGGATCTTTTTGATGAAGGAAGCCAGAGAGAAACACTCCGAGGACCCAGATTCCAAATTGTTGATCCGTGAATTCACTAACAGAGAGATCTCAGAAGCTATCTTTACTTTCTTGTTTGCTTCCCAGGATGCCTC
Source organism: Scheffersomyces quercinus (assembly GCA_030556775.1). Taxonomy (NCBI): domain Eukaryota; kingdom Fungi; phylum Ascomycota; class Pichiomycetes; order Serinales; family Debaryomycetaceae; genus Scheffersomyces; species Scheffersomyces quercinus. The sequence continues at coordinate 980,039 of JAKTUQ010000002.1, read as the reverse complement.
TTCTTCCTTAGCTTGTTGGTTATTCCAAATTGTCGCTGACCGTCCAGATGTCGTTGCCAAGATCAGAGAAGAGCAATTGCGCGTCCGTAACAACGACCCATCTGTACCTTTGTCCTTAGACTTGATCAAGGAGATGGCATACACCAATAACGTTGTCAAGGAGTCTTTACGTTACCGTCCTCCCGTCTTGATGGTTCCATATGTTGTCAAGGAAAGTTTCCCAGTCACTGAGACCTACACAGCACCAAAGGGCTCCATGATCATTCCAACTTTGTACCCAGCTTTGCACGACCCAGAAGTCTACGAGGACCCAGACACCTTCATCCCAGAAAGATGGGAGAATGCTACTGGTGACATGTACAAACGTAACTGGTTGGTATTTGGCACTGGTCCACACGTCTGTTTGGGTAAGAACTACGTCTTGATGTTGTTTACCGGTATGTTGGGTAAGTTCTTAATGAACTCCGACTTGATCCATCACAAGACCGAATTGTCTGAAGAAATCAAGGTTTTCGCCACCATCTTCCCTAAGGATGACTTGATCTTGGAGTGGAAGGCAAGAAACCCATTGGAAGCTTCTGCTTAGATCAGTAGAAACCCGCATTTTCCAACACCGTCGTGACGCATCGTGTGGTTTCATGGGTATTCTTTACTTAGACTATTGCACACTGAAAAACACTGCTCAGAATGTCCGAACACTTGCAGTTTCATTTGTTCATTTGTTCAGTTTCCATTTTGTTCATCTGTTCCCTTTATTTCGTTTCATAATGTAATATTTATTTTGATATATGATTCTATTTCTGCACAAAGATACCCTTTTCCTGTTCGTCGTTTTCCCTGTAGTAAGAGTCACTTCCCTAAGAATATCCCCAGGTAGTACCACCTATTGTAGACCTGCTTTTACCCTTCTAAACCATCCATCTCCAATGCCATCCATTTAGCTGCAAAATAGAGTTGGTTAAAAGTACACGACCTTTATCATTTCGCACGTGATATATAACCTGCATACAAATACAGTATATAAACCGCCAGAAATTGAAGACGCCAAAATTTGAATAAGAAATGACAACGTATAGTCTTTGTTAATCGGTGGTCTACAGAGTAAAGACGGCGAGTTTAGTTGATAAGACAGTGTAAAAATGGCTGACTTACCATCTGGGGGATTTTCAAGCGCTTCGAACGGGAATTCGGTGCCCAATCGGACGTTTGCTACGTTGCCTCTTTCCAATAGTAATGGTCAGAATCTACCAATGAGTAGTTCGACTACGGCTCTTAGTTTCATGAGACGACCAGTCTACAGTACAGCAACACAGCCGATTAACACCAGCTTGTACCCAATAACGCAGCAATTGCCGCCGATAACGAACACCAAGAGAAAGAGAAGAAAGCAGAGGTTGTTCCAAAAGGATATAGAAAACCTCTTGTTTGCTATGGGAGATCGCCCAGTTTCTACGGATTTGACAGTCCAGGCCTTGGAAGAAATCTTGGTTGAGTACTTGACTGATCTCTCGCGTGATATACTAGCATACGCCCGTTCTCAGGGAAGAAATAGGATAAAGATGAACGATTTGGTATTTGCATTGAGGAACGATCCTGTAAAATTGGCCAGATTTCAGTACACTATTGAGCAGAGTTACAGGATTGAAAAGGCAAGAAAGATGTTTGAGGATAATACGGATGCTACCGAAGCTCAGGCAAATGATCAGGATTCGTCTGCCGAAGATGATGAGGACGAAGATGAAGAAGAGAGGGAGACCACCAAGACAGGAAAGAAGCGCAAGTACAAGAAGAAAAAGAGAAAGGTGACGGGCAATGTGATGTTTAAGAGTGATGAGGAATGAGTAATGAGAAATGATTAAATGAATGGAGAACTGAAGGGCCACTCCTTTCTCTAATGGCGTATGTCACTGGAACAACGAAGAGAGAGAGAGTGAGATACCAATTGTGCAAGAACTTAGAAGCCTTGATATAGATATTGGTGTGGACCGGATGTCCAATTGTTACAGTTTTTATGAGAGAGGCATATTATGTTCGACGTCGTTCTGCCATGTCTTTCTACGCCATTGGTCCCACCAATTTCTAAAAGAAGCAGAATTGTTCAATTGTTCAATTGTTCTCAACTCCCAGGTTATCAGCGATGGCGACGATGAGTAGAATTGTCTGATTCATGAATACACTGCTTAATATGGGTATACAGCGCCTGCAAAACTACGAACTCAATTTTACCTTTTTGCAACTGTTTATTGTGACTATACGGTCTCATGTGTGGAGCATATTCAGTGAGGATGTATGGACTCAACAGTAGCTTACGATACATCGAATCCATTCCTTACTATGGTGGGTTACGAATTGTCTACATTAAAACGAAGAGATAGTAAAGACGATTACTCTTCTAGAAAGCAAGAGCACCTAAGGAACAGAGGTACTATGATCCCAAGAAAGGTGTCTCTTAAGGCGACTTTTAATACACGAATTTCCTCGTTTATGAACGTTTTTGAACATTTTAGTAGTATTTTGTAGTCACAGAACACATAGAAATCCCTTTCTATCCATAAATTCCCTCTCTTGGCCTTCTAATTCTCCTTTAACGGCAACTTAAAGATCTTTCTATACCTTTAACTCCGACCCTTTCATTTCGGAGTTTATATAGTAGCCCTATATATCTAACTGGTAGCGCCGTATGATAACGGTTGCGATTCTTTTTCAAATAAGCAAGTAGCCATAATTCATGTAGATATCCTCTACTTATGTGATTTTCCACCTGATGTGTAGTTTCCCCCTTGCAATTACCCTTCATTATCCAATCAACAGCCCCTTTTCTTTCCACCCAACCACCAATCCATCAAGGTATATATGTATATATATAGCTCTCTCCCACTCCACACACATCACGCGACCTCTTCCCACGTGACCACACTCCCCAGCCAACGCTTTCAAAAGCGTTAACATCCGTAGGTTTGACGACAGATATGTTCCTCCAGCAGAGGTATTCGGGCCTTTTCTTGGATTTAAACAGCTGCGGACGCGTGTCAGAACAGGTGGCAAGCGAGAGATATCGAAGGAATCCGAGGAATTTGCAGCGGAGTGCTTTTTAACTGTGTATATCTTGGTGTTTTGTGCTGTTCATTAGTAGTGGAGCAGGAGCAAATCAACGGAATCAGGTTGGGTTTTAGTGCAGAAACAGCCCTGAAGAACGGAAATTAACGCCGGAGAATAGCCTGAAAGCGGTTTAAACAGGTTATCGTCGATTTCAACGGTTAAACCACAGAATTGCCGACTTTTTCACCCATTTTGCATCATCTTCAACGCCACTATACACTAGTTCTTTGATAATGTCGGAAGACCATAGTTGTAGAATCTGTCGTGGAGAAGCTACGGCATCGCAGCCACTCTTGCATCCATGCAAGTGCCGTGGTTCAATCAAATATATCCATCAAGAGTGTCTTCTTGAATGGCTCAAGCATTCAAACAAATCCACTGAAAAGTGTGATATCTGTAACACCACTTATCGTTTCAGAATCATCTATGATCCTTCCATGCCTCTGAGGATTCCCTTATCGTTGGTGTGGTCAAAACTTGTCCAGATAATCAGCTCGACCAGCTTGAAAACGGCATCGATGCTCCTATACTTCTTTTGCTTGATCCTTCAAGTGCCGTTGTACTGGAAGTTTGCCGGTAGAATCTACACTTGGGCCATTGACGGCAGTATGCCAGTGCATAACCCTTCATTCATAAATGCGCTTGTCTTCGGCGAATTCGATATAGAGACATTCATCCTGGAATCAGCGAGTCAATTGAGCCCGCTTGAAATCCTGTTGCTCAAAATACGCCGTTTCTTCGAGTATACCTACGTTAGTGGTCTTCAGTACATTTTAATCGCGGTATTGGTTCACATAGCGTTGTTTGTGGAACATGAGTGGGTTATCCGCGATGAGGGCTATAGAAAGTTGCTTTTGCGCAAGATTGGAACCGAACCCGTGGCGAATTTGGTAGATATGCTTCAGCAAGCACTCAATGCCAGAAGGGATGACAACGAGGACGAGACGACCAACTTACAGAGGTTGGAGACCATTGCCGCCGCCATGAGAGACCTCCAGGACGACAACAATGGCGCATTTAACAATAATGGAAGAGAAGAATTTTTGAGAAGAGCTATAAATGCTGGTGAGGTGTTCAACGATGACTTGAACAATATCGGACCAATAGCCGAAGAAAATGATTTGTCTGATGGTGAAGTTGCAGACGACGAGGAGAGAAGGACGATATATTTACATCCAGAGGATAGAGAAAGGATAGAGAGAAGACAAGAGGTGAATAATAGCGACAGTGATGCCGAAACAGTTAACAATGGACAAGAAGCAGGGGAGAATCTATTTCATAATGGAAATGCTCATGATCACGATATACATAATCACAATGAAAACGACAACGACCATTTCCACAACCGCAACAATCGTGACCACCATGTTCATGGACAACACCATGGCATTGACGGTGATCATGGCCACATAATTAACCGTAATCATCATGCAAACGAACAGAACGACCCTCCAATAATGGATAGAGACAGAGGGTTTGACGACTTTTTCCAAGAAGATGCCATCGACGAAGATGACGTAGAGGCTGAAGCTTTAGCAGATGCCGCCGCCAACGCGAATGCCAATGGGGGAGGTGGATTTGCTGAGTTCTTGGAACTCTTTGGCATTAACTTCAATATCAAAACACCTATTTTCCTCATGTTCATCTGTGACTTTGTCATCTCTGCATACTTGTTTGTGATATACTTGATTCCACACATGCTAGGAAACTTGTTTTTCTCCCTTACTGGAATTGTTGTGAAAGCCATCGACGCCACGTTGATTAAACGTATCTTAGCACCTGTAATAGAAACCTATGGCCCTACTAAGCAATGGAATACGATAAGGGCTGCCACTAAGGGTATTCAATTCGTTGATTTTGCAATAATAACTGCTCAGGAGTATCTTGTTTCTCCAGCAATCACTACTTTCCGTAATCTTTTCATCGAGTTGGAGAACTCTCTGTACTCCTTGGTGGAACGCATAATACTCTTATCAGTTGGTTATGGAATCATCGCCTATGGAATCTATAAGTTCATGACTTCATTAGTGTCTGGTAAAAAACCAGTGAAAGGAACACCACGTAAGATATATAAAGTTCTTTTTGAGGTTAGTTCGACAACCAAAGTGTTCATTGTCTTTGCCATTGAGATTTTCTTCTTTCCAGTCTATTGTGGTTGGTTACTTGACTTCTGTGTTGCACCATTAGTGTTGCCCGAGTTTACAAAGAGAACTTCTTCTGGTCTCAGCACAATTGTCCTCTTAACTTCTTCGTACTACGAGGTGCTGACAATCCTTTTCTACTGGAGTTTTGGAACATTATACATGTTATTGTTTGCTTTATTTGTTGGCATGGTAAGAAGCAGTATCTTGCGCCCGGGAGTTCTCTTCTTTATTAGATCTCCAGATGATCCAAATGCTAGATTGATACACGATGCCCTCGTGAAGCCATTGATGTTGCAATTGTCTCGAATCTATTTGAGTGCTAAGGTCTACACTGGCTTTATTTTGGTCGGAATTGGAGGAATTACTTGGGGGTTCAGATACTTGCTAAGCACAACAAATGGTACCATCTTTTTGCCAGTTCAGTCGGAATCTATCATTGTCGATTTGATCATCTCAGGAATCACAGCCAGGATCATCATCCAGCAAACGTGGGCTCTTGAGTACTGTAAGCTCTATTGGACTCGTGTTTTTGAGATTTCTTGCCATAAATTGCGCTTGTCCCACTTCATTCTTGGAAGACCCATTTCCCAGGAAAGAGGATATGTCGTCTACAGAAACATCTTCCAGCAGATCTTGGCAACTTCGCAACCAGACTTTACTAATCCTGTATCATACAGACAAGCTCTGGCCATCTTTAGAGAGAACCATTCTGTTAACGCATGCTTTGTTCCTAATGGAAACTACGTTAGAGCTCCAGACAACGATACTATTTCTAGAAAGTTCATTAAGAAGTTATTTGTCCTGGTCACCAAAGATGACAAATTGTTGAGTGTTGCTGAGAATACCCATACTCGTTCCGGGTATGAAACCCCAACTTCTGAAGAAGAAGAGGAACTTAACACTGACAATGCTTACACCATAGTTTACAGACCACCCAACTTCAAGATTAGGTGCTTTGGACTCATTTGCATGCTTTGGATCTTTGCTGTAATAGCCATTTCTACTATTACGTTCAGTTCCTTGTTCATAGGAAGAGTATTTCTTCAAGCAGTGCTGTACTTGGATCCAACCTTCCACTCAATTGTGGCCAAACGTAACTACAGATATGACGTTGCTGAGGTTGCCATTGGCCTTGGATGCGAACTCGCCTTATTGTACCAGTTTGACAAGGGTCTTCATATACCTTTCTTGTCAAACGCTGTGGAGAACGGGCATGGAGAAAATGAAGTCAATCAAAATAGAAACCAGCCACAAGAGCATGCTGCTGTTCAGCCAGAAGCTGTTCCGCAACAAGAGCAGCCAATAAATGCAGTTGATGAAGAGGCAGGTATCTTAGGCAGATTTGGACTTGGATTAGAGCACCGCAACCGATTGAGAAGAGAATTTGGCTTCTTGATTCCGTGTATATCGTACTCTTTGTGGATTCTTTGGTTCCAAGGTGTTCACCTCTTTGTTGTGGATCGTCCCCTCAGGTTCTATTACAACTTGACAGACCTTCCATATTTGTTGAATAGAATCTCCATCCCTGTCCATTTGGTTGCAACGTTTTGGACATTAATTCCGTTCATGTCGTACGTGTTTGTTGCTGCTCGTTTCTTGAGAATGGACGATGATGCTACAACATGGTCTCAATTGTTGTGGGGATATGGGTTCTATCCTGTTTTGATCAACATAGGTGTAGCCGGACTTCCAGTTTTCACCTATGTTGTGTATTTATTTGCAACGGACATACCAAGCAGCGACCCCAAGTACATCTACGCATTCCCAGTGCTGTTTATGTTCTTCGTGGTGGTTAAGATTCTCTACGGTGCCTATAAGTTGTACACCAAGATCAACGACCAAGTGAAGAGTGAGAGATATGTCAGAGGAAGAGCTATCGAGAATATCGACGTTTCTGAAGACGAAGGTGACAACTGAAGATGAGCTGAGTGATTGAATGCTCGATAGATATGGGGTAGTTGTTGGATGAAGTCAGTAGCATATCATTTGAGTTACCACAGGCAGTATTATAGAAAAGGTTAGCACACTGCACTCATATCAGTATATATATAGTTCAGAGGGTAGAGATACAATGAAAGAGTAATGATATTAATATGAAAAATGTAGCAATTGACTCCATACTTCTTCTCTACCATAAATTATCCAAACTTAGTATATATTTAAAGAACAGGAGAACTCAATTAGTCTTAAAACAACAGAGTTCTCTGCCAACAAGAAAAGAACTAGCAAAATATGAAGTAATACATGAAATGAAATGCTTTCATGAATATGGAGTTTCTATACACAAAAGTCACCTTACTCGTCCTTTACAGACTCAGGCTCAGGTTCAGACTCAGACTCTGGTTCAATTGGAGCTTCGATCTCTTCTACCTCTGGTGTTTCTTCTTCAGCAGCAGCTTGAGACTGTTCTTCTTCTTTGGCCTCTGGTGTTTCTTCGAGTTCAACTGGAACCTGGATCTCTTCAACCTGTGGGGTTTCTTCGAGATCAACGGCCAATGGCGGAACGACTTGTTCTGGGATCACTGGTTCTTCCAGGTCTTCTTCAGCCTGCTCGACTGCTGATTCTTCTTCGTTTTCCTCGGAAGAATCGTCTTGAGCAGGGTATTCTTGGGGCTGTTCATCAACGACAACAGCCTCTTCAACGACAATGTCATCTACAAGCACGTCTTCAACTACTGGCAAGTTCTTTTCAACCGGTTCTTCCTTCTTAGCCTTCTTGACCTTTTCCTCGGAAAGATGGGCATCTTCCTTTACGGCGGCGTTTTGGGCTGCCAAAGGTGTCTCGGCAGCCTCCTTGTTCTGTTGAACAATGCTGTCGACGGAAGGACGCTGGAACGAGCTGGTAGGGGTGTTTGATGTGGCTTCGCTGCTGTAGTCAGCGAGGTTATCATGGTAGTTTCTACAGTCAAAGTCCCAGGTAGACAACGCCTTGGCAGCATTGCACTTGTCCTTGGTCCAAGGCGTGGCGTAGATCAACGACGAGTAGTTGATGTAGAACAAGGTACTGAGGATCACGAAAACAACGACAAAGCCATAGGCGACGTTTTGCAAAGATCTGTTACGAGCAAGCAAGTAGCTGGTGAAAATCTCCAAGAAGTGGCCCAATGCTAAGATACCGAAGTAGAGAGCTGGCAAATAGTGGTGCAAGAAGAGCTGTCTTCCCATGATGAAGAACGGAAGGTAATGAAGGGCCCAACCGAGGACGTAAGAGAAGGTCTGGACGTTGAAGTTGTAGACGTTCTTGTCGCTACCGACCTCGCTTCCAGTCCACCATCTGACGACGTTGACAAGAGCATACAAGATGAACGAGAAGACCGTGGTGGTGGTAGCCCACCAGACAACGGCATTGCCCATGAAGTAGACCTGTTTCTTTTCTCTAACCCAGTAGTTGATACCTCTGAGCAAGAAAGGCCAGTCTTGAGGGTCTGACTGCCAGTTGTGGTGGTTGGTCAAGCCCTGGTTGATCTTCCACATTCTCTTGTGTGCTTCAACGAACTTCTGCAAAAGGGTGAGTTTTGGATAGTTGATAATTCTTGCCTGCTTTCTGTTCAAGTACGGGTTGTTGTTGGTCTCGATGTACCACATGGTCAAAGCTCTTCTTCCGGACGAGGCAGCAGACACTTCTTGCTGGCCGAAACCCCATTCAGGGAGCTTGACCTCGCTGGAGAACAAGTAATGGCCGGTCATGGCGTGCTTGAAGCGGATGATCGAAGTCAAAGCAATGACGTTCTCTTGGGCTTCTCCCTTTGGTGTCTTGTAGTCTACGATTTCCACGACCCAGTCGTCATTGGCATCACCGCCGAAGCCGTCGAATCCATAACAGGAAGCTTCCTTTTGCCAGTCACGTTCAGACACTGGAGGCTTCTCGTCGTGGGAATGGAGTCTTCTGCCGGTGTTGACGTGTCTCAAGCGGACCTTGATCCCGTTGGTCAATGGGACGAAGGTCTCGTTGTAGACGGTGGTGTTCAAGTAGGGCTCGATGAACCATTGGTTGTTGGAGTCCAAGTGAGGATACAAGGTGATCTGCTGTTGCTTGGAACCCGTAGGGTAGTAGTGTTCATGGGAGTGTAAGTAGCCACCCTGGGTGTCCAAGTGACGGATGGTCACGGTCGAACCCAAGCCGACCTGGGCAAGGATGTTCTTGGGGATGGTGTTACCTTCCAAGCCGGCTCTGAATGCTGAGCTCATGAAGGCTCCACCGTCTCCTTCCTTGTACAAGACTCTGAAATGAACGGCGAAGAAGAAGATGTACAAAGCAATTGGCACTCCGAGCAAGATGGAGCCTCTGAAGAAGAAGTGGGCAACGACCTTCTTGGAGCTGACGGAGAGATCTCCGATGATGAACCAGAGCTGGTAAACACACAACAAGCCGACCCAGGCGACGGTGAACAAGCCAACCCACTTGGACGAAAGGGCCAAACCCAAGGCGACACCGGTAGCAAGCAAAGCCCTGAACCAATTGGCCGTGAAGGGGGTCTGGATCTCGAACTTCTTCCAAGCGTAGACAGCAGCAGCGATGAAGAAGAGGAGAGGAGAGTCGAGCAAGATGTATCTGGAGATGGTGACGTTGGAGTTTTCAATGAGCAAGAGGAACGACGTCACGGCTGCAATGACTGGTCTGACACCGGACTGTCTTAGCGTGAAGTAGGCCAAGAGCACGGTGGCTACACCCAACACGGCAGGGAACTGTCTCATGAGGACGTATGGAGTTCCCTCTGGGAAGTAATCACCAATGGACTTGAAGTCGAAATCGCCCTTGAAGCCGCCAAGAGCCCCGACGGCAGCAAAGAGCATCTTGGCCAAGGGAGGATGGACGTCCATGAAGTAGGTTCCCAAGATGTACTTCTTGGAGAAGCCACCGAAGTGGACCTCGTCGAACACCACGGACTTCGGATAGGACAAGTTGTAGAGTCTGATGTAGAAGGAAGCCAACACGAGGCCGACGACGAGGTAGAGCTCGTAGGCGCCGAGGAACAGGCGTTTCTTGAGGACAGCTGGGCTTGGATCGGTGACCAAGTAGGAACGAATGGTACCTTTGGCGTATACGGGGTCGACCAAGGGGTCGAGAGAGAGGATGGAGGGAGTCTTGGATGACTTGAGGGCCGCTGCTTTGGCAGCGGCAGCAGCCGAGGAGGAGGAGGAGGAGGACTTCTTAGCCATTGAGATGGGGGAAGTTGTGGCTAGACCTTGGAGTCAATTGGTGGTTGAAAGAAGTAGAGAAGGAAAGGAGGGAAGGAATGAATGAAGTGAAGGGAAGAAAGAGTTAAAGAGAAGTGAAAAATTGTGAGGGAGAGAGAGAGAGAGAGAGAGAGAGAGTACAACGAAGCTACCAGATGGAGACACTACCAGAGAGAGGCTAGCGAGAGGGTAGCGAGAGAGAGTAACAGAGAGACTACGACTGAGAGAACGGAGACTACAACGAGACTACAACGGAGAGAACAGCATACGGACTACGAGACAACGGCGTACAGAGACAACGGACTACGAGACAACACACACCCACAGCCAATGGACGCAGAATCACAAACTCAGGGTTCACAGGAAAGAGACACGCTATCATTGCAGAGAAGACACGTTAACAACGAAGAAGCGAGAATCGGCAGTTACCACAAAGAGAGAGACACGAATAAAGAGACATGAACAGAGAGACATGAACAGAGACATGAATAAAGAGAGACACGTACAACGAGAGGGAGAATGAGAACAACGAAAGGGACAACAACAACGAGAACCACACACAACGAAGACAACCACTAAAACCACGTATGTGCAAGAACAACAAACCAAAACCAAAACCAAAACAACAGGGTGTTCAATTAACAAATCACCAACAGACACGACGAGGAAAAGACACGACGACACGAGAAGACACGACGAGACACGACAAGAAGACACGACAAGAAGACACGACACACCAACACACCAACACACCAACACACCAACACACCAACACGCGAATGGAAGAGAAGACGTTACCATGCAGAATGGAGAGCATAAAGACAGGAAAGTAACGACGATGAGGCAGGAGAGTAACGACACACGAATAACGACACACGAAAGACGGGGAAGTGGAAGACAGCAAAGTGAAAGACACGTCGTTCGCTATGGAGAGTATGGTTAGTGCAATGAATGTAGTTAATAGAGTGGATGTATAAATGTATATATATATATTAAAGTATTGATTTTATGGATCTTATTGAATATATTGCATGAGTATATAGTATTGAATGAGTAGATAGTGTTGAATATAGTGAATGCAGTGAATTGAGGTGACGTATAGAGAGAAATCATAGACTGTCTTGGTGTGTAGAAAGCATAGAATGGAATGTGTTGAAAACATAAATGAATTGAAATTGTTCTATCTCTTCCACTATTATAGTTTGTTAGAATTACAGACCCCTAAATACCCCCTAAAATATTGAACGTGTAGAGTATTGAATGTAGTGAATATATTATTTATAGAGCACTGAATGTGCTATTGTATTATCATAATTAATGGTCAACGTCCGGAGACGGTACTATTCACAATATTCCATTCATTCTAAGGGTATTGAATGCAGTGAATGTATTGGATGTATTATAGTGAAGATAGTGAAGATAGTGAATAGTGAATATAGTGTGAGTATTCAATGTAGTAATCTCTATCCAATTAAATGGAAGAGGAATACAGATATACCCCTAAACTAAGTATTGGATGTATAGCTGATGGACCTTTTTATACTTCATAAATTATATTCTTTCCATTAAGAAAGCTTGTTAAATGTAGAAGGATTGAATGTATTGAATCTCTCTCTATTATATGATTTAGTTAGGAATTTAGGTTTGCCCCCTAAATACCTCCTAAAATTGAATATCTTGAATGTGGTGAATGTGGTGAATATATTGAATATATTGAAAGTGGTGAATATATAGAAAATAGGGATAGAATAGAATGCACTGATTATTAATTTTTTTAGATGAGACAGTTGCCTCCGCAGAGAGCTTTTACCTACGGTCTTCTCTCTGTAATAATCACTGTGAAACTGTCTTCATTCTTGTCTCCCTATTTATATTATATGATATAGTTAGTTAGGAATGTAGATATACCCTTCAAAAAGTGTTTTTGAATGTTTACAGGATAGATCTTCTTATATATACTTTATATTCTTTCCATTAAGAAAGTGTATAATTAGCAGATAACTTGATTACGTTAAGTCGAAAGAAAATATGGGTAACGGTGGAGTCATAAAGAGAGGCGAGTGTAGAAAATGTAACGAGAAATGTATAGACCAAGTAAGAAGGTATGAATGTGTGAACTCACAGAGAAGAAGGCCTAAAGAGAAATGTACAGCATACGATGGTTTTACAATTTGTAAAGTGACGATATGGACTTATGTGTGAGGGAGAAGTGTATAGTGTATGTGTCTTGATACATGTGCATAGGATGGACTCTGTGAATATCTAGCTTTTGGGCCCAGTCAGCAAAGTTACCTGAATGAGTTTGTAGAGAGAATTATCACAAAAAGTAGAGGTGAAAATGTGTAGAGGCGTATAGTTATTGGAGATGTAGATCGCAATGAAGTGAGTGTCGTTATAATGAAAAGTCATAGATAAACCATATTTTGAGATGAATGGATGCCTGTCATTTGGCCATATTCACATTACAATATTACCACATGATCTGGTGATGGCTATCACCAAACAAGAAGGGATAAACTGGTTAAGGCAGCAAAATGGAGGATTTCATATTTATCAAAACAGATCTATCTTCACTTTAGCTTGGCTTGCCATGTTCATTCCGTACTCTTCTGCCCAATTCTTATATACTTCAATAAATTTGATATTTATGGCTGCGAAATGTTTTAGATCCACGCAATTTATGGGCTTCTATCGAGACTCTCCTTGGATCCGACTCTCTCCGTGAATTGTGAGCATATCCACCATTAAGAAGCAACACCTTCGTTCTCAATTAACTACCGCTCTATCACATCTTCTCCACCGTTACGAAGGATATTAAATTGCGTGCGCAACCACTATAAGCATAGGCACTTTTGCCGCAACTTCGCTCGTATATCCCGTAATTTGTTACTGAGAAATCGTGCCTGCCAGTAGTTACCATGCCTATTTTTGTATTCGTCTATTTAATATCTTAACCAAGTCACAAGTAACCCCATTCCTACAATTTATCTGTCCCAAGCATCCCAGATTTATTCTTCTAATTGGTTCTGTCATAATCCTTCACCATGGTACACTATCCAGTTTTTTATGTTCTCGTTCAATGTGATCACTAACATTCATTTCTAACCTTTTTTGTTTCCATACCTTCGCCATACCCTTCCCATATTCTATCCATCTCTCTTTCCTTTCAACTCCACCAGTGAGCCCTCCCACTCCACTGGAGTTCCCTCCCCACCTCCCACGTTGCACCTTCTCTACAATACTCTAATTTAACTTTATTTCCGTTTTTTCTTGGTCCTCTCGTAGCTCCAATTAACTCTCTCTACTTTATTAAGGCATTTTCACCACGAACTTCTTGGCTCGCTGCCTTTAAAGAACAACTCCTGTACCGCCATATGTCTTGGCGACAAATCTGCTTTCTCTCGCTATTTAGTGAATCTCCCCCGACACGCAGTGAACAATCCAGTGAAATTGCTATGGATTTTCGCTAGAGAGATGATGAACACGATGGACATACTACAAATATATAATATATAAGAATTTCTCCCGAATCAGAAACAATTTCTCCCGTCTTTACCCCTTTCACTCCTTTTACCCAACATCATCTCCACCGATACTACAACTTCCTACCCTGTAACTACTTCAAAGTAACATCTTACCCACCTCGATTATACCCCAATCACGATTACGTAATCTCATACGAAAAGCCTCGCACCTCTTCCAACGGGATTATCTTATCTGTTTGCAACTAAAAATTTTCAAATTTCGTTTTTGAAGTTTGTTTCTTTCTTTCTTCATTAGTAGCATTCCGTTCTCTCTATTCACATAACGTAGTTAGTGTGAGTACTCAGAGTTCACAGCGTCTGCTTCAAGGTACGAGTCTTGTATTTTTGTCCGTTCTAGGAAAAGCTTTTAAACCCGTGGAAAATAAAGTCTTCCAGTTCCGAATTCGTAGTTCACAATGGTTCGCCAATTAGTCAAGGCCATGAAGATGAAGGCAGTCAAAAACCGTCTGAACGCCCGCTTCTAAAGCTATCGGATACCGAAGATGCCTATAGGCTTACTATTGGGCAAGTTGCGCAGAAATTCGAAGTGAATCTTGCTGAAGGGCTCAATGAGCACCAGGTTAAGGACCATTTAACCAAGTATGGTTTGAACAACTTAGGAGCCGAGGAGAAAATCTCCATTACGAAGATCTTGGCTCACCAGATCTTCAACGCCATGGTTCTTGTTCTTATCATCTCCATGGTGATCGCGTTGGCCATTAAAGATTGGATCTCTGGTGGTGTTATTGCTGGTGTTGTTGGTATCAATGTGATTGTTGGTTTCATTCAGGAGTTCAAGGCAGAGAAGACAATGGGTTCGTTACGTACCTTGAGTTCTCCCACTGCCAATGTGATCAGAGGAAGTCATACGATTAGTATTAATGCCGAAGAGGTCGTTCCTGGTGATATTGTGCTCATTAACGTTGGTGATACCATTCCAGCTGATTTGAGACTCATCGACACTGTGAACTTGGAAACTGATGAAGCCCTTTTGACTGGTGAGTCATTACCCGTAGCTAAGGACCACTACCAAATTTATGATGATTTGAGCCAACCGATCCCAGTAGGAGACCGTTTGAACATGGCTTTCAGCTCATCTGTCGTTTCCAAGGGTAGAGGTACCGGTGTAGCTATTTCCACTGGACTCCACACTGAGATTGGTAAAATTGCCGACTCATTGAAAAATGGCGACGATAAGATGATTGTCAAGGTCGATAGACAGAAGAACCCTAATGCTGGGTTCAAGGACTATATATATGCCATCGGCAGATCAACCTATAACATCGTTATGAATGTTTTGGGGACCAACGTTGGAACGCCATTACAAAGAAGATTGGCCTGGTTGGCAATCTTATTATTCTGGGTAGCAGTTCTATTTGCAATTGTCGTTATGGCATCGCAGAAGATGAAAGTTAACAAAAATGTGGCTATATACGCTATCTGTGTAGCTCTTTCTATGATTCCATCGTCTTTAATTGTTGTTTTGACAATCACGATGGCCATCGGAGCACAGGTTATGGTTACAAAGAACGTTATTGTTCGTAAATTGGACTCGTTAGAAGCTTTAGGTGGTATCAACGATATTTGCTCAGACAAAACTGGAACCTTGACAATGGGAAAGATGATTGCCAGGAAGGTATGGATTCCAACTCTTGGAACTTACCTTGTCCAGAACTCCAATGAGCCTTTCAACCCTACGATTGGTGACGTCACTTTCAATTCTAATTCACCTAAACAGATCAAGGATGATGACGAAGAAGCTGACTTCATTCCAAGTTTGCCTAGCCCACACCCTCAATTATTTAGGAAATGGATTGATACTGCAACCATGGCCAACATCGCTTCAGTAAAGGAAGTCCCAGTGCCAGATACTGAAAAATTGGAATGGCAAGCTCAGGGTGATGCTACAGAAATTGCTATTAACGTTTTGACCACTCGGTTGGGCTTCAGTAGAGATGGTATAATCGAAGAACGTGATTTGGAGCATTTTGCCGAGTTTCCTTTTGACTCGTCGATCAAAAGAATGTCCACTGTATTCAAGAGCAACTCCAGCAATACTACTACTGTTTTCTCCAAGGGTGCCGTTGAAAGACTTTTAGGTATCTGTAAATACTGGTACAATCAAAAGGAAGATATCATTCCGTTGACTGAGGAAGATAAGCACTTAATCGAGTCTAACATGTCTGCGTTATCGTCTGAGGGATTGAGAGTATTGGCATTTGCTCAACGCCAGATCAACCCCGACAAGGAAGACGTGAACAATAGAGAAATGGTTGAAGCCAACTTGATTTTCTTGGGCTTGGTCGGTATATACGACCCTCCTAGACCTGAGAGTGCCAAGTCTGTTAAGTTGTGCCATAAAGCAGGTATCAATGTTCACATGTTGACCGGAGATCACCCTGGAACTGCAAGAGCCATTGCTCAAGAGGTCGGAATCTTACCCCACAACTTGTACCATTACAGTAAAGAAGTTGTGGATGTTATGGTAATGACAGCTAATGATTTCGATGCTTTGAATGACGACGAAATCGATCAGTTACCCGTATTGCCCTTGGTCATTGCACGGTGTGCTCCTCAAACGAAAGTCCGTATGATTGAAGCATTACACCGTCGTGGTAAGTTTGTAGCTATGACCGGTGATGGAGTCAATGATTCTCCGTCATTAAAAAAAGCAGACGTCGGTATTGCTATGGGTCTTAATGGTTCTGACGTGGCTAAGGATGCCGCAGATATTGTCTTGACAGATGACAACTTTGCTTCCATTTTGAATGCAATTGAAGAAGGGAGAAGAATGTCTTCTAACATTCAAAAATTCGTTTTACAGCTTTTACCTGAAAACGTTGCACAGGCCCTTTATTTGATGATTGGTTTAGCCTTTATCGACAATGATGGCTTTTCAGTCTTTCCGTTAGCTCCTGTTGAAGTCTTGTGGATCATCGTAGTTACTTCATGTTTTCCAGCCATGGGATTGGGTCAGGAAAAGGCCCAAGACGATATTTTGGACATGCCTCCTAATAAGACAATTTTCACCTGGGAGGTCATTATAGATATGGTTGCCTATGGATTTTGGATGGCTGTGTGCTGTCTTCTTTGTTTCATTGTGATTGTATTTGGTAAAGGTGATGGCTACTTGGGCCATGGTTGTAATACCGAATCTGGCGATGGCTGTAACTTGGTCTTCAGAGGAAGATCTGGTGCCTTTGCCGCTTTTACTTGGTGTGCTTTGTTATTGGCCTGGGAATGTATGCACATGAGATTATCTTTCTTCAGAATGAGACCTGAATCTGAGATGTCATGGTGGAAACAATTAGGAACAGATCTTTGGGAGAACCAGTTCTTATTCTGGTCGATTTTCTTTGGTTTTGTATCTGTTTTCCCTGTGATCTACATTCCTGTCATCAACGACAAGGTTTTCTTACATGATCCTATTGGCTACGAATGGGGTCTAGCTTTTGGCTTTACAGTCTTATTCTTAGCAGGAGCTGAAGCATGGAAGTGGTTCAAGAGAGTCTACATCCGTAAGTCCAAAGCTAATAATCCAGAGTATGAATTGGAAAGAAATGACCCTTTCCAGAAGTATGCTTCTTTCTCGAAGAACAATACCATGGTTGTCGTGGAAAACGTTGTTTAACCAGCGTGTGCTCCATTCTTCATTACTTTTATATTGTGGCCTGTAGAGGTGCAATTGTTTTAACTTTAAATTAAATTAGAAATACCAAAAAAAAGTCGAGGTTTTTATGGGTTTGAGTCCCATCCCACTCATGATGAGTTTTCCTCCAAATTAAATATATATTCAGTTCATTTCCATTTGAAGCTGTATGCTATTGTAGTTGGATAAGAGCAGTAAAAAGCTCTATAAATACTATGTGGTCGTGACAATTTTTCAATTAATAACAATATCTAACAACCCTTCCTTCTCTATTTGCAACAGTTTCAATTGAACTACACTTCTTCGACTCTTTGCCTTTCCCCCATTTTAACCGAACTCAGTTTGTTGCAATTCTGTCGTCTTTTTTTTGCAACTCTTTAGCCGCCCTTGACTTCCCAATCCGTCAGTGACCGCTCGCATGCGCTTCTTGCCAGAATCTCCTCCGACCTCACCCTCGAATCTCCAGCATTTTGCCCTCCTCCTAACGAGTGTCTACGCGCAAGTGCATGCCCAATCCGGAAGGTGGCCCTCTGCTAGTGCTATATAATATTATTAGAATTATTCAAAGCTTAACTAAGAACTATGCGGCAGCATTTATTATTAAACTATTCGAGCCTTAACAGGCATTCATGAAACCCGAAAACCTGCCCTCCTCTGTACTCCACTTACAAGGAAGATACAAAGAAGAGGATTTGGAGACTAACCACCATCTCAATTGATTAATGCTATCAACACTGTCTTGAAGTGTCCAACATTCCAACGAAAGATAACAAACGGCCCGTATATCCTTATCTATTCTTTGTTCCAACTTGGCAACTGGAACCTAAAGAAAGAGACACCCTCGTTTTCCCTCCAAATCAAATCCTCACACTTATCTCTTTGCAGTCTCTCTCTGTCTCTAAATTTCTCTCTCCGTCTCACTCTAAATTTCTCCCTAAAGTCCTCCCTAAATTCCTCTTTCTCTCGCTAAATCGCTCCGGCTCTATCACTTTATATCCGACAGTCCCCTAACCCTCGATTTTCGCCGCCCAACATGCAAACACTCAACTTCGAATTCGCGATTTTCCTATTCTGGAACTTCAACCCGAGTATCTTATCAAACCCCAATTTTCACTTTTGTTGAAACTATATAAAGAGCCCGGTTTCCTGGTGAAATCAAAGGAATATTCAAGTTGAAAAGGTCCCAAGCATTCTTCTTCTCCAAATTATCATAAGTTCGCTTTTTGCAGCAACTTAAATCGAGAATTACCCGTATTTGGTGCTTGTACTGTGTCCATTTCCCCACGATTCGGAATTTTTCACTCAAATCAGTACTATTATCAGTAGTAGTACCACCACAAGAACCCTGCTATATCCCATAACAAGTCTACACTCAGTTCACCTTAACAATGTCGTTTGAATCCTTCTTGGTCCACGACAAGCTCGACAACTACGAAGACCCAGTCAAGTATAAGAAGGACTGGCTTCCTCTTGTTGAAAAATATAGATCAGACCTCGCCAACGCAACCAGCGATGAGTACAAGATCAAGTTGCCAAAGCCAATTGACACCTTGATCGCCGAGCAATTCAATCCTTTAGACTACTTGTACAAGGAGAAGCTTTTGACAAAGGAAGAATTTGAAATCACTGACTCGTCAGCTACTGATTTGGCTGCGAAAATCGCTAAAGGTGATTTAACCTCTGTTGAAGTGTACAAGGCCTTCGCTAAGAGAGCTGTTATTGCTCACCAATTCACCAACTGTGCTATGGAGTTCTTCCTCGATGAAGGTTTGAAGAGAGCCGAATTCTTGGACGATTACTACAAGAAAAACGGCAAAACCATTGGTCCATTGCATGGTGTACCAATTTCCTTAAAGGAACAAATGAACTATAAGAACAAGATTACCCACGGTGGTTATGTTTCGCAACTTAAACATGTTCCAACTGAGCATGGTATTACTATCCAAATCTTAGAGAACTTAGGTGCTGTTTTCTACATCAGAACTAACCAACCTCAGACTTTGATGCATTTGGACTCCAACAACAACCTTACTGGTTTGTCTAAGAACCCATTCAACTTACTTTTGTCTTCCGGTGGATCTTCTTCTGGTGAAGGTTCTGTCGTTGCCTTTGGAGGAAGTGCTCTCGGAGTCGGTTCAGATATCGGAGGTTCCATCAGAGGACCATCAGCTTTCTCAGGATGTCACGGTTTGAGACCAACCACCAAGAGAGTTTCATTATACGGTGGAGTTTCTGCTGGATCGGGCCAGGAATCTGTTGGAGCTGTTGCTGGTCCAATGGCTCGTAGCATTGAGGACATTGATTTGTGGATGAAGGCATACATCAACGAAGGTAAGCCATGGGACTTAGATCAAGCCAGTTTGCCTATGCCATGGAGAGATGTCCCTAAGCCCGCTGCTAAGGAGTTGACTATCGGTGTTTTGTACGATGACGGCTTGGTTAGACCATCTCCTCCAATCGTTAGAGGATTGAAGGACACTGTAGAGAAACTTGAGGCTGCTGGTGTCAAAATTGTCGAATTTAAACCAATCAGAACAAAAGAGGCATATGACACTGTCCACAAGATGTATACATGTGATGGTAACTACATGCAACACAAACTTTTGTCGGAATCCGGTGAGCCATTGACGAAGTTGACCAAATGGAATTTGAACTACGGTGATGGATCCAAGGCTTATACTGTTGCTGAGAATCGTGCATTGAATGTGCTGAGAGAATCTTTGAGACATGAATACACTGAGTTCTTGGTTAACAACAAGATTGATTTCATACTAAGCCCAACTTACAATAATGTTGCACCTAAGTCGGAAGAAGTCTTCAACTGGTCATACACCTCTTTGTTCAACATTTTGGACTTCCCAACCTTAGTCTTCCAAACCGGTTTATTCCAGGACCCAGCAGTTGACAAGTGGACCGAAGAGGATCTCAAGTACGAATTCAGAAACGAATTAGAGAAGTTGGAAAACTCAAACTATAAGCCAGATGAGTTCGTTGGAGCTCCTATTGGTTTACAGTTGTCTGGTAGAAGATACTTCGACGAGGAAGTTGTTGCTGCTGGTAAGACCATTGTGGAAATATTAAAAGCAGACTTGCTCAAGCATTAGTAAGCTTTACTGTGTGACTTCCTTGCATACTATATATGGCTTATTCCTATTTATTATATGGGCTGAATGTACCAATAGTGCAGTGAGTGAGAGAGTTCGTAGTCTGTCCATTCGCTTACTTGGGTGCTTCAATCATAATAGTGTGAACTAAATTATTAGAATTTCAATCAATAGATTATTTGAATACATGTATGCTCCTTAGTGTATTGCTGTGTGTACTTAAAAGAAATGACATTACGAGAAAGATTTTGAAGTTTTACCGTATAGTGGTACTAGTAAAAACGATGAATTCGCTTTCTTTTCAATTCTCTCTATTCCAAGTTTTTCATTAGTACGAAGCGTTGTATATCACTGAACCCATATCTTTGCTATTGCCTCTAAATATTGGACGAAGGTTGAGTTAAATTTAATCAACTCGTCTTCCTTTCCATCTATGACCTCACTTTCGGCACACCAGAAGTATCCCACACATCCTAAAGTTTTGCTTTGAGTCCATCCCGATGAAGGTAGTAAGCTGTTCAAAATTGAAGGCTCACGATGGTTTATAATCAATGCTGCTTCCGGGAAGATAGGGCTCTTGTAACATGTGTCCAATGATTTACATGTGCTGAAACTTGTTTTCAACTCTTTAACCTCAAAATAATCGTAGCAAGCTGTATTCTTTTTACATGTACGAAGACCACCATTAATCCATAGTAACTCAGCATCATCACCGAAATGGGCAACTTGCGTTGAACAAATACTCTTGATTTTATCATTTTGTTGAAGCTTGCCGATAGCAGCTGCGTCTTTGTCTGCAAATTCAAAATCTGTATTACCACTTAGTAGCTGACCGAGCCAAAATAGCTCCTTGTCACCATGTACTGGATCGCTCGTCAAGGGCCACATATGTAGTTGGCAACCCATCAAAAGACCAGTCATATGACTCCTTCTATTTAAAACGACTACCCCACTTTCCATTAGATGTCGCCTTCTTAATTTAAAGAAAGTGCTTTCAAAATAGGGTCTTGTTTCCATTTCCATGCCGAATAATCGTTGTTCCTGTTCACCTGGAAATAAGTGTTTATAAAAGGAAGCCTCCGAGGACCATATCCTTTCTGTAGAAGCTCTGTCCTTGAAAAATAGTGCCCCCGTTCTCTTGTACTTCGAATTCTTTAGAAATTTGCTGGGTTTTACTACTGGCACGGTATCAGCATCCATGAGAATAATCTCTTCAAAGGATGTAAATAAAGCTGCAAGCCATTTGTTCCTATACCTTGTAAACTTGTCCAAATATTCGGGCAGTATGCTATCACTGGAGTCGACAAACCAAATATCCTGCTTTCTTTTACTAGGAATGCTATCAATATCTTCTCTGGCAACTCTAACAAGTCTTTCCTTTGAAGATTGTGTTAAATCTCCTTTGTGAACTATTTGGATTGGTAACTCGTTATCAAGAAATCTGAGAACTTTAACCAACCTTGTGACGTCATTTACTTGAGATTCTCCCACACTTATTACTATTCCAGTACCTGTCATGTTATCTTGGAAATTTCTCCAGAAAGAAAGTTCATTACTTCTGGTGGGAACTGTGTTAGAAGACTGTTTAGATCCTAGCGTGTGTTTGACCTCGTCACATCTAGTATACTTTGGAGGATTCTGAGAAAACATAGGTAGAATATTTTTCTCTAAGATATATATATAATTTGGTGTTTGATTTCCAGTCTGATCTAAAAAGCACTTTCCAAAAAGACGAATGTTACGGACAATACGGAGGATTTCCTGTTTACCTATATATTTCGTCTTGCTGCTGTTGTTGCGCCCTTTAGTCTCCTCTAATAAGGCTGCAAAATACAAGTCACATTTGCAGGATATGTCTTTGCTATCACATATTCTATAATCGGCATCTTTCAAAGTAGACCAAAATGCTACTGGTGTAAGGGATGGTGATATCTCAATATTGAATCTTCCTAGAGCTAAAATGAAAATAAGAAATACGAAACAAAGGGAGACTAGCGCCCTCTTCTTGAAACCGATGTGAGCCATTGCTTACAACTCCACCCGAAAAATGGCATTATATGAATATTCAATATTTATTTGTATTCTTATACCAGTTAATGGGAGCATTCACATTTTTATACAGAGCTCCTCTTTCCCATATGAAACTACTAAAACCTTAATTGTTATTGCTGCTAAATATATATTATTCAAGACGAATGCGCCTACACGCTTCGATGCAGAAGCGAGCTGTCGGTTTACGCTATTTGGAATTTTATTGATAGCAGTTTGGTTAGGGCCGTTACCAAGTCCGAAGTAATTGAGTTATAATTGGAGTAGGTGCCAAAATGGTTCCAAATGATGAACTTTCTCAGATTAAAACCATCTGGTAAGGAGAGAAAATTTTATGGACTAGAGGTTTTAGGTTGGATACCTCTCTGGTTGTGATACCTTTTCCCAAGGCGCGGATTCTGCTTTCCTCGGCCAATGCCATAAGAAGTACATTGTTCAGAAACAGCATGGCTTAGCCACCTATTTGTTACCGAGCCTTAATCAGATCTCGTATTATTCCGTGTCGTTTCGAGTTCGAGTTTGCGGGGTCTTTACTTGCGATAGAGAGAGAGTAACGGGGGTTATAGTCAATTTCAAGACTACTCTTGCAAATAGTAAGTATCAAGCTATTTGGCAATGCCTATTAGTTTGAGCCGAATATAGTCACATGGAGAAAGAAGACGATAAGACATTGGCTGCAGCGGTTCATTATCATGTACTGTTACAATAGTATGATTGTTGCTTCGCCTTTCTTGGTATACCTCTGTCACTGCCTACTTCATTTACATACAGTAGTATATACCACGAGGAGAGGAATTTTTGCGGTAATTGATCGAACCGATATGGATCCCAAATCCATTAAGTATGTTAAATGTCCGCAACTGAAAGATTACAAGGACCTATTATCGAGGGATATTGCTGAAGCGTGGATAGGAGGAACCCATTCACAATGAAATTGATAGAAGTGAAGCAGCGTCGCAGGAAGTCTCTTTCCTCCTAGATTGTTGGAAGTACCAATAGAAGTACAGCCCATTCTCTCTTGTATTGCAGTGTGCTTGTTCTGGGCTTGCTCAGTTGTAATTTCGATCTAAGAGGACCAAAGAGCACAGCATTTTCGAATGCCCTTGCCAATACAGTAAATATGTATATCTAGGAACAGCCTTGTAGTCAGCTGGTCAACACACCAAGAAAGTTTACAAACTACCCAGATGTACAACTCGTGCAAGCAACCATTGCAAATCGGAGGGTTGTGAGCAGTTGACAAGCAACCTTGTTTATGGCCTTAGTAATATGTATATTTTAGAAATTGAAATCGAACACCCAAAGCTTGGCCGGAGCCAAGAATACATCATCTCTGAATGTTAATGTCGAACCGATGCATACAAAAGAAACCATAGATGACGACATATCTGTATTGGGAGATGAAAGAAGAACTCATGCCCGAATTAAGAGAGCAATTGATAAAGAAGACTTATACTAGAAACGAAACGAAGTTTGGAGCCGTCTTTGTTCACAGTGACTCCAGAGAATCCGATGAAGGTTTTGTGGCTACCATGTTTGCATCTTTCGGCTGGTTCCATACCATAATACCGTTCGAAGAATTAAAGTTCCTTGAAGAGATTATTTTGGACGCATGTACAAATAGTAAGGCCTTAGAAACGTTGATACGAAGCTTTGTCTGCAGTGTGAGAGGGGTGTTCATGATCTGAGCTTTCCATCTTAGGAAATGATTGGGGGGACATAGAGGAGTAGATAAAGATACAATATATTTATTTTTCAGTTATCCCCCTCTAGCTTAGTTTCCAATATTTAGTAATTACAATTGCGAGAGATATCGCTACATGATATCACCCGTTGATGCAACTGGCTGCAAAGTGGTGCACTCAACAACATCATTTGGAATGTTGACTTGAAGAAATGCAAAGCAGGGTACCGTCACGGAACTCATTGTTCAATTCATCGGGCTACTGAATACCATGAGAATGGAGAAGGATGCGAATTGAACTCTTCTTCATTCAATGACCAGTTGCACATTACGGTTATCACCATTTTCTGTCTCCCATCGTAGTTGGCGGGGATTGGTGCGCAACTGCGCAGTAGCATTGGATTCATTGAAATATAACATACAAGGGATTGAGCTTTACTCCGAAGCGCAAATACCGAACCTTTGTCTTCCAAGCTTCTATACATTTGGCCCTTCTTTTAGACACGATCAAGCCAAGAAATAGATCTCCAAGATGGTTATGCCAAGTCAATTCTGGCATTGCCAGCCGCATCTACTCGTAGCACTGGCATTGGGTGCTACCAACTCTACTCTCATACAAACACCCCCAGAAACTAGACACAGCCACACCAATCTACAATAAAATAAAATGAAGTAAAGACGTTTTCTTGACTCAAAAATGAAGAGTTAAGTAAGCGCTCTTATGCTCCTTGCTATAGACTTATATAAGCGTATAGTGGATCTTGCTGGTTTTGACCCTGCAACTATCATTCTATGCACCATCTTACCTCTTTTAAGGTTTTGCAAAAGAAATCCGCAATTTTTTGGCGTATCTATTTAACGTAATCTTTACAAAAACCGTTGATGCAGTTTTTTGAACGCATAGACATTACTAATCTCATATAATAATTTCGGATACGGTGGATGTTCCATAAAATACAGTTAAGAGTTCCTGAATGGCTGTGGCTAGTTCGTTTCAAGAGTTGATTTAGGGGTATTTTTTTAGGTCATATGTGATTTTAAAGTTTGCTGATTTGAGCTTTCTTGACTTGGAAAGTAGGGCGTAGTAAGAATTAAGGTTTGCTGCTGTCTAGTGGGCTAAGTAATAATGGACTAAATTAAGGACTTCAACCTTAATTGGGGTATAGAAACGTTGGGATGAGGAGATAACATCAAGCTGGCGAAAACGTATTTATATCTTACCATCAGCCCCTGTAGAATGTCAAATTGAAATCTAAATCATTAACAATAACATCCTCTCCTCTCTACAGCCTTACAATAAAACAATATGAACACTTCAATCATTGAACTCGAAGATTTCCAACACGACTGGGAAGACGCTTTCCAAAAGTTGGAATCAAGCTACATCAAGTACTTGTACGACGACAAGTTGTTAACCGAGAAGGAATTCAACATCACCAAGGCTCCAATGGCTTCAATTCGCTACAAAATCTCTACTGGGCAATGGACTGCCACTGAAACCTTGATTGCCTTCATTAAAAAGTCAATTATTAGTCACAAGGTCGCAAGCGTTAACTCCGTGAAAGATGCTATTCTTCGTGCTCAATACTTGGACTGGTACTACAAGACCCATGGAAAGACCGTGGGGCCATTACATGGCTTACCAATTGCAAAGCAATGTACCATGAAATATAAAGAGTCATATGGAGATAGTTCCAGTGACAGTGGTGCTATTTATGTGGAAAAGTTAGACATCTGTGTCGAATTGAACATTGCACCAGAAAACATGAGCATTAGCTCCGCTAGAGGTTTCGTTAACAGAAGAGGAATGTACAATTACGGTCTCCGTACTCAATTCACCTTTTAAGGATTGATATATTTATTACCGTCACTATCATCAACACTATTGCATAACATTTGTACATAAAACCGGGATGTCCGCTTTAGACTTAACGAATTCAACTTTTCACTTCTCCCATATCATCCTTTTGGTTATTTTTTAGATTTTACTTTTTGGTTTAGCTTTGAGCTCTTGAATAAACATATTACGATACCGTTGAAATTATGAATTGTAAAGATTAACTACACAATACTTTAAAACTCAATTGGATGTAAAAATATGCATTTAGGAGTCTGGAAATTTTGCAATCGCACAGTGGTGCCCCGTTGCTCCCCGTTGCTATACTTGAATGGGGTGTACCGACGTAATAATAATGCTAGATGGATTCAGAATTGTATCCGCAGTTTCCACTTCCTGACTGCTACCCGAGTTCATTACCTTGTAAGGATGAAGGTCTATTTTTGGTAATTTAATGATATACATGTCGATCTATGGTGGATCTCTTCCACCTGTTGCAAGAGTATGCACAGCAATTGCAAAATGAGAATTTTAGTTGCGCAGCAAGCACATAAGCGGCGGAAGTGAGGTCATCATGTACAACAGGTTAAGCTACAGAACTCTCAAAGGTAAGGTTGATTAGTAGGGTCTGGATCACCTACAAATTGCTTTCACTGGGTACTTTTCCAGAACCTCTTCTGCCCATATATCCGCTTTTTGCTCGAATGCTTAATTCATTTCGGTCCGATTTTGAATGGAACTCTTACATTTCGATTGCGATCCGATATTATCATTCTGCCACTTGTCAAGGCGATAAACTGCAACCAAAAGAAGCTCTTAAATCGATTTGTTAAACTGTATAATATGAATTCTTGTAGCATCTGCTATCTAAAGAAAACTGCTGGATGCAAATTTTAACTATGCGCTTCCCGTTATTTGCTCCCTTTACTATTTCTACACCTTACAAATACACAATTATTGAGTCAAATACACCAAAATTTCAACTTTTGATGTATCCAATATTAAGACTCGTTTCTTTTCAGTTTCCCTACAACATTCTACAACACCTTTAAATCCACCTTCTCTTTTAACCTCTCTAATCCCATTTCTTCCATAGTAAATCTCTCGTTATCCTCGCTTTCTCATTCCTCACCAAAAGCCAATTTTTCAGGCTCAATCGCTCCCATAGTTAAGTTTCCATTGGGTCTTTTCTTCTTCACTCCACGCCCACACCCCGTAATAGAGCTGCTTGAGAACCGAAACATGGACTACGACGACGACCTCGACTACGCTTCCCACGAAGATGAGGAGTTCAATGAGGAATCGCTCCCAAACGACGAGTACGACAAGCTTCATGCCTCGCTTACCGAGTTGAAGCTGGAGCTCGTCAACTACAACGATGACATCCCCGAATTCGATCTCAAGGAGGCGCTCTACTTCAATTTCTACGATGTGCCCGCTGCCCTGGCCGAGATCAAGGACAGATACAAGAAAAGTACGTATTTTTAGCCTCCCCATTTATCCCATCTCATCACTGCCTTCACCTCTCTCTGTTATGTCACTCCCCGGTCTCGAACTTGCGATTTCTCGCTGGTGTCAGTTTTTCTGCCGTTTGTCATTTTTGTATGTCGTTTTTTCCCACCGACAGCGAAATGCGTCACACTGAAAAATCGACAGCTGCAAGAATGGAAGAGAAGAAGAAGACAAGGAAAGAAGACAACACGAGAAGGGAACCGACTCGGAAAGAAGACTTCAAAAGAGACTCAAAGTTGACAGAAACGATAAAAATAAGGAAATTCGAAAAAACTGGATAAAAATAGAAAGCGAATCGTAGAAATCATCGCCGTGTAGTGTTATCGTTATCCTTATTGAATAGAGACGTGAACACCAAGAAATTCAACCAGAGAAGTCCGTGTCGCTGTCGTTATCGTGGTTTTGCATAGCTGTCATTGGACGAAATCGGTATTTATTGGAATTTCAGCAAGAAGACAAGAATCGTAGTTGCCTGGTTATTCGTTTGAAGCGCTTACAAAACAGCAAACACGAAGCAATCGTATCACAGCATTAGTCATTTGGTCGGTTTGTACTGCTTGGGTATAAGTGTGAAGTTGTAGAAATCATTAGAATCCAAATAGAGATTGTCAGAAGTGGTCAGAACATCAAAGCATCCACACCATCAGCATTATCAAAAGTGTCTCGTTCTTCAGCACTAAAGCATCCATCTCATTAGCATATAACATTCGCCATGTCAACTAAATTGGCACAAATAGCGAAGCTCCGAAAACAGAAAATACTCGAAGAAGAAGCTGCCAAAGGACAAGCAAACTCACAAATAGACACTCTCAACGGTACAACGTCACATCAGGAATCGTCCCCAATACCGTCGCATCTGGGCAATGATTCACAACCTACAAAACCGGTTTCTAAGCTTGCTGCTATAGCACGAGCGCGAGCTTTGAAACGAGCTGAACAAGATGCAGCTGAAAGCCAAAACAATGAGAGTTCGTCTTTCTCAGAACCGTCTAATGGTGTGCCGAAGTCAGTCGCTATTTTGGACAGATTAACCGCGTCATCTCAGTTTCGGAAGAACCACCCCGAGAAACCAAGCCTGGTGCCCAAGAGAGAACCTCAAAGTAAGCTAGCTGCTTTGAGGTTAAAGAAAGCACTTCAGTCGCAGCAAAAGAGCGATGCTGATAAAGCCAAGGAATTGAAGTCGACCTCTAGTGCTATAGATAGTGGAACGATTACCAGTGACAGTGATGGCAACGATCTCCAAAGTATCGGAACGAATAACGATCCTACCATTTCTCCAGTGTCTTCAACTCAACTGGATTCATCAATTACCATCGATTTCAAGACAGACAACTCAATTTTACTACTAGAACCAAGAACCGAACTTTCCACCTTTCTTTTCGACAGCGAAAACGATATTAGTATTCTAACCACGAACAACAAGAAAAGGAGAGAAGAGTTCAAAGAGCATATTCAAGAGAACAGAACAAAGAGAGTGAAAGCAGACAAGTCCCTTTTTCATACACTTACTAACATATATCTTTCTCCAGAGAAAATCACTAAGGCTAAACAAGGGTTCTCCAGCCCATCGCCAGACGATAAGATTTTGGAAGCTCAGAAACAAGCATTCGAACAGGGTTTGAGCAACTTGAGAATTAGCCAAGCTTCTTCTGTGGCTCCATCTAAGTCTCCAACACCTAACCCAGACTCTAGCTTTACGGAACTGAAGAAGGCTATTAAGACCACCAAACCAGCAAAGAACATTGATCTTAAAAAAGAGCTCTCTACCAACAGCAAATACGCCAAGCAACACAAGTCCTTTGTGGTTATTGGCCATGTAGATGCTGGTAAATCAACCCTCATGGGCCGTATCTTGTTTGACTACGGTATTGTTGACGCTAAAACTGTCAACAAATTAGTCAGAGAAGCCGAAAGGGCTGGAAAGGGTTCATTTGCCCTTGCCTGGATTATGGACCAGACTAGCGAAGAAAGATCCCATGGTGTGACTGTTGACATTTGTGCCACTGATTTTGAAACTGATACAACGAGATTCACTGCCATTGATGCACCAGGCCACAAAGATTTCGTTCCACAGATGATTGGTGGTGTTTCACAAGCAGATTTGGCACTTTTGGTGGTAGATTCCATCAACGGTGAATTTGAAGCCGGTTTTGCCATGGATGGACAAACGAAAGAACATACCATCTTAGCTAAGAGCTTGGGAATTGAGAGAATATGCGTTGCTGTGAACAAAATGGATAAAGAGAACTGGAGCGAAGATCGTTTCGAGTCAATCAAAACACAATTGACTGAATACTTGACAAGTGATGAAGTTCAATTTGAAGCAAGTCAGATTGACTTTGTGCCGATTTCTGGTTTATCTGGTAACAATGTAGTGAATCGTGACGATTCTATTGATGACTTCAAGTGGTACAAGGGCCCCACCTTGCGTAAGTACCTTGAAACGGTGAAGTTATCATCGTCTATCAACTCAGACTCGGTCTCCCAATTACTCTCAGAGGATTTCTTTGTATCAGTGCATGACTCTCACAAGGATAAAGGTGAGTATAAAATCAGTGGTAAGATCAGCAGTGGAGTAATCCAAGTTGGAGAGACTATTGTCGCTGCTCCAAGCGAAGAAGTTTTGCAGGTTCAATCATTACGTGTGGCTAGAAAGCAAGTCGACTTCGCTATCCGTGGTGAATTGGTCGAAATGTCCTTCAAGGCCAGTCAAGTTTCTAACGATAGTACAGAAACTTTCAGAATCGGAGATTTGATATCTAAGGTTGGATCCCCTGCCAAGACTGTGAAGAAATTCGAGGTTTCTTTGCACTTGTTCAACATGGACAAGCCATTATTGGTTGGAATGCCATTTGTGCTATTCAGGAACAACTGTCAGGTTCCAGCCAGAATCTCCAAGCTTCTTGAGATCACCAGTGGTAAGAAAAAGAAGAAGTTGCTCCATCTTGTTTCCAAGCAGACTGCTATTGTAGAGATCGAAGTTCAAGACGGAAGCTCTATTCCTTTGACCAAGTACTCTGATAATAAGGTTTTGGGTAGAGTAGTTATCAGAAGAGAAGGTGTAACCATTGGTGCTGGTACCGTAGTGGGTTTCTGATTCTTTTAAAGATCCAAACAATGTATATACCAAACTAATAATAAAACATACTAGAACATAAAACATAAGTAGCTCTTTACTAGTAGAAAGTACTGTATCACTTCAAATTTTATTATATGTTAGTTCCTATATGTAGACTACAACATTCGGACTTCCTGTTATCATTAGTTGGCACTTATATTTAGAAAGATACACGGTCCACGAATAATATCAAGAACCCCATGATTATACACATCGTTACTATCATATTAGTACCTCTTTTGTTTCGGCTAGTAGCTTTGTTTAATGTCTTATTTCCCATCTGCACATCTACTTGCACCTGATCATTATTGTCCATAAGGCTGTTAATTTGTTCTCCCTGAGTCTGTAATTTAAACGATAACTCGTTCTGGATATTTATGATATCTACAATGGACAGTTGAACCTTTTCAACTTGCTTTAATTGGTTAGTTTTCATGGTCAAAAACTCCTTGTTTTCAGTCTCCAAAAGCAGGAGCTGCTGCTGACTATACTGTGGTTGCTGGTTCTGTAGCTGATGCATCTGCTCTTCTTGTTCTAATGCTGTGCTTTGCTCTAGTATGTTTATAGGTGGAGACGCAATTGGGCTAAGAACATTGAATTCATTGTAATTGAGGTCTTCATCTTCGTCAAAATTCTGAAAGTTTAAGGATTCCAATTGCTTTTCACGTGAATGACGTCTTTTCTGAATCACTTCGAAGCTTTTGTTGACCGAATCAAGCGATTGCATCAAGAAAGTAAGCACCTTTTCTCTGTGAGATCCTATTGTCAATAAGAACAATCTTTGATCAGAAGGCTCGTCATCAAGTATATTTTTGAAAAAGAAACTGGAAAAGCCACTTTCTGGCATCTTAGGTATAAGTGAGTTTCGTTTGGCTTCATAACTCTGCAAAAGACTGAGTTTCTTATACAACTGTTGGATCTTATACTTGAACTCTTCATCTATCCTGTTCTTGTCATCTACAGAGAGGGAATTGGAGGCTGTTTTCGAGATTTGAGGCTCATCGTTGACTGCCAAGTACGGCGACTTGATCACGGCCACAAATTGGTTGAGGTCCGCTATTATGTTGTAGAATTCATAGCATTCTTTGTTAAACGTATCCTTAATGACAGGGTAGTTCTTAGTGTTCTTCTTGGTAGACTTCCTCACTTGTCGTGAGTCAAAATCGTCTTTAACTCCACTCCCAAGTTCGCTCTGGACAATCTCTACACATTTCCTGAAGAGAGGCGTCAAGTCGGTCATTATTTGTTGCTCCAGATAAAGAAGAAAGACATTGAAAAGTCAATTGCTTCTGATTCATAGTCATTTTGTATAATGGTAGGACGACATTGGATGTGGATGTCGTGGAGGATAAAACGACATTATATACCAATTGATTGCAAAATATGGAGTTTCGGGGTGGAGAGGGTATTGTTATATTACTTGATGTTGTTCTTCTATAAAAGTTGGTGATTCAAAGGAAGTCAGTAGTCCTAGAAATTGAAACAAAAATCATCAATTTCTACAGTACTTATAGTAGAGAAGCTGTCTAATATTCACAGTGTCTTTTAACTAAGGAATTACATGAGAATACCAATAGAGTACTATAAAAATCACTTAAAATACCATTTTACCTTCCAGGAATGTCTCTACATTACTGTCTCTCTCCTACTCTCGCAATCTATACCTTCTTCTAGACTCAATTCATGACAAATTTCATACATTTCATATATTTCATACAATTCATGTAGTACATAACTGCTGCATTTGTGCTGCGGTAGGGGTCTTTTGCACCCTTTCCGCTAACCATTAAGATACTCTATACACTTGGTGATCTCTACAGCATCTGTTCTTTCCTTATTAGGCTCTGGAACAGCAATTGTTTTGGATTCGTATAGGATGTTCCATCTTCCAAGATATTCCTGGCCATTGATGTTTGGAACCGAATAATTGTGCTCTCTTCTCTCCTCAGGTGATCCCTGGACATACTTAACGTAGTCTGGGGCTCCCGGGAAATAGATGTTGTCTGCGGCAATCACGGTTCCTGGAGCAATCAAATTTAATGACTCCAAAACCCTAAGATCTGGGACATACAAGTTCTTCCAATGGTCGATGAAGACGAATCCTACGGATACATAGGAATGTTTCTGTTCTTCCCATGTACGGGAAAATTCAGTCAAAGAATTGGCTGCTCTGCCCACCACAATGGTCACCTTATGTTTCAATCCGGCCAATTCAATAAGTTGTCTGGCAATTTTGGCGTAGCCTTCGTTAATTTCAAAACTGTAGTACTTGGCAGCAGGGTCTTCGAGCAACTCATTGGAGAACAATATGGCGGAGTATCCAACGTAGCCTCCCAATTCTATCATAACTTTTGGCTTGACTTCTCTGATTTTTTCTACAATAACCTTACCCTTGAGTGGCCCTATGTTCATGAATGACTCCACATTATTGGAATACTCATCAATTACCTTAAGGACCTCCTCTGGCCTACCTCTAATATAATCCAATTTTTCCTTGGGCAATCCAAGGATATGATCGAGGAGCTTTTGTTCCTTTTCAGTCAGAGTCTGTTCGGCAGGCATTATTGGTGCTATTAACTCAATTGCTATTAATTCAATGGTCTCCAATTCGGTTCTCCACTGAAATATTGTTCTTATTTGAAAAACTCACCTGACTGCAGAATTGGTGCCTTTATATATAGCCGTACATTAGGAATCTCTTATAGATCTGTATATACACCGGTCACGATGCCGTGCTCCGTATAGCTATCATCAAGTGGTGCACATTTTCTGGGGTTCCGAGTCGGACCGTGATCCGCAGGGAGGTTGTCAATTTTTGACACCAACCGGTCTCGGACTACACTTTGCAGATGAGTATGATAGGGTAGTAATTAAGACGATACCCTCAATTGAACGACAATATAGTGGAATTGACCTGTGGCGTTGAATGTAGACAACCATTGTTATAAGCATCATTATAGAGGTGAACGCTCATTAACTGTGGCAGGTGGACCCCCCAAGACATGAGAGAAGACAGTTTCCATGGAACTGGAGGGGAATTTTTGAATTTTTTTGAATTCGAATGAATAATTGAGGAATCCACTATCAAGATCTCTCTTTCATCCTTATTTCCCATTTAAGTAAGCCCATATAATCCACCACTCTATTCCATAAATTCTACCCCAGGTGCTTATGGTCCCAAAAATGTCGTGATGTCGTGATTGTCCCCAAAATGTCGCACTATATGCTGTTTAATTGATGCAATGAGTTTGATTGGAACTATTCAGTTGTTGTATCTTCAGTAAGGACGTTGTATATCTGATTAACGGTAAAAGTAGTACATTCTGTGTAATGAAAGAGACCGTATCTTCGCTTTCCTCGGCAGAAAAATCTGAGTCGGAAACGGCTTCGAAGAAAGAGACGGTTACAGAGAAGTTAGCAAGGCTCAAAGCTCTAAAACAGAAGAAGAAAGAAAGTGAAGTATTGAATAAGCAGGAAGTTATCCAGCACCTCAAAAAGCAGAAACTCAAGTCTGTACAGGCTAAGAAGAATGAAGCAAGTAACAATAATGCCGATGATGGTGGCGAGGAATACAAGGCGGAGGAAGCAAAGGGAAATAGAGAGTATACGATTGAAGAATGCGAGAAGTGGGAAGCAAAGAAGAAAACCATCGGGGAATACCAGCTGAAAAAGGGATACCTGAATCTCAATAAGCTTGTGGAGTTATCGTATAAAAAGGAAATTGGAAATTTGGAGGTAGATAAGGAAAGTTATGAGAAGGAGAAGAAGAAGCAACAGCAACGGACTGGAAAGAATGCTGAAGAAGGTGCCAACGTACCTGTCTTTGATAGTAAGCATTCGCCAGCAGCCGTGGAATCGCTTGTACATAATATTCAAGAATCCAATGAAAGAAGGATGAAACGAAGAAGAAACAAAGATGATGAGGAAGTTTCCAGTTACATTAATGATAAGAATAAACAATTCAACATGAAGTTGAACAGAGAATATGGTTAGAGAGAAGTGATTATAGAGATTGCTAAACTATAGCAGCTAATACCATCAAATGCATATGTGTTGATATAGGAATTCAGGGAAAGAATGCAGATTCCGTGAACCATGGAGATTCGAGTCCTAGTGACTTAGTTCAATTGTTCATTGGGTCAGTTTTGCCAGGTTACAAGAACTTTTCGCTTTCGTGGATAACTAAGCCAACACTTCTTAGTTATAGATATTCCCCCAGAATGGTGTGAACTTCAATCAAGTGAGATTTTGCAGCTTCTAAGCAACATGAAACAAGTCCATGGCCATAGAAATTGCACCCAATGCATAGTTAATCGTAATCGGACATACCCTTTGTACAATAGCATAATGATAATGATAAGAATAATAAGAATAACAATAATTAACAATAATGAACAACTTTACACTTTAGCATTACATTCCATTACTATACTACTCTTGCTACTTGGGCCACTCAAACATCAGTCTCACAGCTTAATGTGCTCGCTTCGTATATACGGAAATTCTCCCATAGTTAAGGATAACATAGCTAATAATACCATAGATAATAATACCATAGAAATAATACCATAATACCATAGTTAACTAGATCAAAGAATAGAGTATTACACCTTTTAATGATATTTCGTATATCATGATCTCAATAACGAACTATTAAATTACTTCTTCTGAAAGATGTGATATCCCTACCATCTAAACTTCCATATTCCAACTCCCAGGCGGTTGTAGCAGCTATTCTTTACTCTACTCTCACTACTCTACTCTACTCTCGTTTTCTCTTTTCATTACTCACTCTCATATTCTCTACTCGCTTTCAATTAACACTCCCAATTAGCACTCTCAATTAGCACTCTCACTACTACCTTACTCTCTCATTCTCATTAGAAGTTTTATTACTACTACTCATTCTCTCACTTTACCCACCTCTCTCTCACTCTCTCTAACTACAACTCTACACACCAACTCTCTCACTCCACTCACCCACTTTGTAATAAATCAACTCTCTCTAACATAACTCTACTCCCTCTAATATAACTCAACTCTCTCTACTATAACTCTACTCCCTCTAACATTAACTCTACATATGTCTCTCCCTAACGACTCTTCTCACCTACTTACCAACTATAACTCTACTCTACTTTCTCTCTCTAACAACTCCTCTAACTACTCCCTCCCATAGTTAACACACCTGCACACTGCTCTCCCACCACCCACCCGCACAGTTACCCGGATCTCAGAGTTTTTCATTTTCCTCCACCAAACGCTAACATTGAAAATGACCGTTTTACAGCCAAGTGGTGGTGGAAACAGGCCAGGAGTTCATCATCACAGAAGGCGTCTCCGGTGAAAAAACGGAGTTGAATCTGTAGCAAGGATTTCGTACGGCAAGCGTGATTTTCGACGTGGATTGGACGTTTTCAGTAGCCTTTGAATTGCATCGATAGTGGCATTAATACAGGTCACAACTCGTACTGACCCAGCGGTTAATTCTGATCATTCCAGAAACCTTCATCTCATATACATAAATAGGTCATAACAGCACAGAATGGCCAGGGAAGAAGAAGAACGTGAGATCCGCGATGACGCATCCAACAACAGCTCGGATGAAGATGGAGATGACGTCCTCGACTCGTCGGAAGAAGACGACGACGACGATGACGAAGAAGCCATCCAGAAAGTCAGAGAAGGGTTTATCGTGGACGATGACGAAGAAGAAGTCCGTTCCAGTAAAAGAAGAAAGCACAAGAAAAGAAATAGAGAAAAGCGAGCTGCTCCTGCTGACGACGATGCTTTGGACGAAGATGACTTGGAATTGCTTCTAGAGAACTCTGGAGCCAAGCCATCGTCCAGTTCTCAGACTGGAAAGTTCAAGAGACTTAAGAGAGCTCAACAAGAAACCGAAGAAGAAACTCAAGAAATTCAGACCAGAGACTCAGAACGTCCTGGAAGGTCAGGATTAAACGATATGTTCTCTGATGACGAAGGTGCTGAGGACGAGGAACTCGAAGAAGAAGAAGCTGGTTCTCGTGACCATGGCAGAAGTGCAAACATTCTCGATGAATTTGAGGATTTCATTGAAGAAGATGAATTCTCCGACGGAGATGATGAAGAAACTCGTCGTGCAAAGACTAAGGAACGTCAAAGAGCCAAGAAAGCTGGTCCAAGATTAGATATCTCCAAGCTTTCAAGTGTAGACAGAGAGAGTCTCCAACAGCTTTTCGAAGTTTTCGGAAACGGAGCTGAATACGAATGGGCGCTTGATGCTCAAGAAATGGAAGACGAAGGAAATGGAGATGCACTTGAACCAACATCGTTGGACGAAGTTTTCGAGCATTCCGAGTTGAAGGAACGTATGTTAACAGAAGAAGACAATTTGATCCGTATCATTGATATTCCAGAAAGATACCAAAAGTTCCGCGCAAACTTAAATTACATCGACCTAGAAGGCGAAGAATTAGATAGTGAAAAGGAATGGGTAGCTGCTATCCTCTTCAAAGAGAAGCAAGGCTTAGTTAATGGCTTTTTGGAGTCTCCATTCAAAGAGGCAGTTGGCAAAGTGGTAGAATTAGTTTCCAAAGATGCATACGAAGTTCCTTTCATCTGGACGCACCGTAGAGATTTCTTATTGTTCTCAAGAGAGGTCGAAAATGCTGACGGCGCAGTGGATAACGAAGTGCACAAGCTTTTGTACGAAGATGACTTGTGGAGAATAGTCCAGTTAGACATAGAATACCATTCTCTCTACGAAAAGAGATTGAACACTGAGAAGTTAATAGATGGTTTGCAACTTGACGATGATCTCGTCAAGGACATAAAGTCGTTGGACACAATGGTTGCTGTTCAAGATCTCCATGACTATATCCAATTCACTTACTCGTCAGAAATACGAGAACTCGCTGCTAAAAACCAATCAGAAGAAGCGGAAGATAACACCGATGCATCAAAACCAGGTAAGAAACACTCCAAATATGCATTGTTTGAGAGAATAAGAGAAAATGTATTGTATGATGCTGTGAAAGCATACGGTATCTCTGCTAAGGAATTTGGTGAAAATGTCCAAGACCAGAGTTCTAAGAAATTTGAAGTTCCATATAGAATTCACGCGACCGATGACTCTCTTGAGTCCCCAGAGGACTTGGTAGAGAAATTATGCGAAGATGACGAGGTGATTTTCAAGGATGAAAAGACAGCTAGAGACGCTATCAGAAGAACCTTTGCGGAAGAAATCTTCCAGAACCCTAAAATCCGTCACGAAGTCAGACAGACGTTTAAGGCTTTTGCCCTGATTAGTGTAGCCATTACTGAAAAGGGTAGGGCTATCATCGATAAACACAGTCCATACGCTGACATCAAGTATGCCATTAACCGTTCTCCTGCTGATTTAGTTAGACAACCAGATGTCTTATTGAGAATGCTTGAGGCTGAGAGTTCCGGTTTGGCCGTCATCAAGGTTGAAACCAAAGACTACGACAACTGGTTCCAGTGCATTTTTAACTGTTTGAAGTCAGATGGTTCTTCCGAGATCTCAGACAAGTGGAATAAAGAGAGGGAACTGGCATTACAATTAGCATTCAAGAAGTTGTCGCAGATGGTTGCTTTAAACACCAAAGAGGACTTGAGAAGGGAGTGTGAACGTTTAGTCGCCTCTGAGGTGCGTAGAAGATTCTTGGGAAGAATTGATCAGGCTCCATACACACCATTCGGATTTGACAAGGGTACAAAGCCAAACGTATTAACTTTAACATTTGGTAAGGGTGACTTTGACAGTGCTGTTGTTGGTGTTTTCTTAAGGGAAACCGGAAAGATTGACGAATACTTCAAGTCGGATGTTAATCCGACTAGTAACAGGGAAAACGAGGAGCAGTTCTCAGGTCAATTAAAGGAATTTTTCGATAAAAGTTTGGTATACGCCAAGCCAGATCTCATTGTCGTTGCTGGATTCAATGCCAACAGTAAGAGACTCTTTGACTGTGTGAAAAACTTTGTTGAAAGCAACAACATCACCGCTAACGTAGATGAACTTCAGGATCAGAGCAATCCTCCTTTACTTAATGTGATTTGGGGTCAGGATGAAACCGCCAGGTTGTACCAAAATTCTGAAAGGGCTTCACAAGAGTTTTCAGATAAGCCTTCTTTGATCAAATACTGTGTGGGTGTCGCGCGTTACGTCCAGAATCCACTTTTGGAGTATGTTGCTCTCAAGGATGATATTCTCTCATTAAATTTCCATGAGCACCAAAAATTAATTCTGGCTGACTCCGTGAGAGAAGCTATTGAATCTGTGTTTGTTGATATTATCAACATGGTCGGAGTAGAGATCAACGAAGCGGTTAGAGATCCATATGTTGCACAATTATTGCCATTCGTATCTGGTTTGGGTCCACGTAAGTCCTCGGGTCTTATCAGAAACATCAACTCAAAATTAGGCTCAAACTTATCTAATAGAAGTGACTTGATTGAGAGTGAGCTCACTACTGCAAACATCTTCATCAACTGCTCGTCATTCTTGAACATCCCATTCGATGAAGGTTCCGCAGTGAGAGACTCAACCGTTGAACTCTTAGATGCCACCAGAATTCACCCAGAAGATTACGACTTAGCCAGAAAAATGGCAGCCGATGCTCTTGACTTAGATGAAGAGGACATGGCTCATATCGAAGAACAAGGAGGTATCATCTACCAGTTGATGCAAGAAGGTGTTAATAAGGTTGATGAGCTTAACTTGGTTGCCTACGGTAAAGAATTGGAGACAAAGTTCGGTAAGAAGAAGTACGCCACTCTTCAGATGATCAAGGAAGAACTTGTGAATAACTTCGAAGAATTAAGAAGAACTTTCCACATCTTGGATAGTGCTGAAGTATTCCAGATGTTGACAGGTGAGACTCAAGAGACCTTCTCACGTAATGTTGTTGTACCAGTAACAGTGGTGAAGGTTGGAAAGAATTTCAGAGACTACGAGCAGGCCAAGATCCGTTTTGCCAAGGTCATTACTTCTTCTTTAGTTCTGGGAAATATCGAAGAAGAAAAGATCCCAGAAGGAATTGACCTCAACCAAGGCCAGATTGTCCAGGCTGTTATCTTGGAAGTGTTCTATGATACTTTTACTGCAACTTTGAGTTTACTCGACTCTGATCTTAAAAATGCTTCTGCTCCTCGTTTCGTCAAGGAAGAAGGTAAGTGGGACTTCTCATCAGAAGAAGAGGACAGGAATAAAGAGCGCGCAAAGGAAAGAGCGAAGATGGCCAAGACAAGAAACGTTCAACATCCATTGTTCCGTAACTTCTCATACAAGCAGGCTGAAGAGTTTTTAGCTCCTCAATCCGTCGGTGACTGTGTTATCCGCCCATCTTCTAAGGGTCCTCAATTCTTGACGATTACTTGGAAGGTATCCAATAACTTGTTCCAACATCTTCTTGTTCAGGAACGTACTGGAGGTAGGGTAAAAGAGTACATTGTAGATGGTAAGAAGTACTCTGATCTTGATCAGTTGATCTTCCAACATATCCAGGCAATTGCTAAGAAGGTTCTTGAGATGACCCGTCATCCTAAGTTCAGAGAAGGTACTCTCTCTGAAGTCAACGAATGGTTGGAGTCTTATACTAGAGCCAACCCTAAGAGCAGTGCGTACGTTTTCTGTTTCGACCATAAGTCTCCAGGAAGCTTCTTATTGTTATTTAAAGTCAGTGCGACTACTCCAGTTAATTCTTGGTACGTAAGAACTGAAGTTGACGGTTATACGTTGAAGGGTTTCTTATACCCTGACATGCTCCGTTTATGTAACGGATTCAAGCAGACGTTCAAGTCGTATATTTCGAACTCAAGAGCACCAACTACTACAGACCGCGCCCGTCCTCCAACTACTTCTTATGGTGGCTACGCCTATTAACCTATCTCTATAGTTCTGTCCATTGTATTCTAGCCCACCTTCATAAAAACATTGTACATTTTTCGTTAATTCCAATAGGAAATAAATATATATATCATAAGTAAATCTGATTATGTATAGGAAGAGATATTCAAGAGTCTATTCGTCTTGTCAAAGATATCTGACAGATCGAGTTTATGTGAACTTTCTATAGCCCATTCTCAATCTGGAACGGTAACTGTCGCCATCAACGTATGTTCCCATTAACCATCTGTCTCCACCATTCTCATCTGAGAATTCAAGACGAGAGTGCAAAACTCTTCTATTGTCAAATATGACACACGAACCCTCTGGCATTTTGACTTGATAGTGGTTCTGAGGGTCATTAATGAAATCCTCGAAGAGTTGAAATCCTCTAATAAAGTCCTGGAACAAGGAGTTTTCAGCGGCATCCTTGGCCAAATCGATAGCGTCCTTGTGTGAATCATTATTGGTTACACCAAATTCAAAGGGACCTTGGAATGGAGGAGCGTAGTTGACAATTGCAATCTTGCCATCATTTTCAACAACTACTGGTCTTTTGTAGAAGTAGTACTCGTTGTTGTTATCATAGTGATAAGTTACTGGCACTAACTTCAATGCCAAGTAAGCTTGTGGGTCCACCTTCTTGACGTGCTCTGCAGCAAGAAAAGAGTCACAGAAGACGTTTTCTCCACCAAGAGTTGAGTTTTGAATGAAGTGGAGCAACTGCAAGCCTGGTGGGGACTCGTAATACAAAAGGTCCATATGCAAAGGTAAAAAGGTACTGGTGTTGGCAATGTTCTTGGCTTCTTCTTTCTCGTTTTTCACATCGAACAATGTTCCGTAGAAAGTCTTCTTTATATAGCCAAATCTTTCTGCTAACTTGGCCACTGGCCATTGGTAGGCGTTCTCTTCATTCATTTTTTGCAAGCCTGACTCCTCTGTAGGATTTGGAATAGAATTGACAAATGAGAGACCATATCTGTTAAGGTTCAGCAATGTCTTAAAGAAAGTCTTGTCATCGAAGTACTCCAGGTACTCGATTTGCAAACTAGAGATATTCTCTACGAGTTCTTTATTGTGCCAAGGAGTTGTGTCTTGAGAGAAGAACTTGCCTCTTTCACGAGACTCTGCGTTGATAAACTTTCTCAAAAAGCCCTCTGGGTACTCGGATTTGGAGATCTTGCCGTTCTGATTCCATTCAATCTCCAATACCAGTTCATTGGTAGTATCGTTTTGCTTGACTACTGGAGGAGAATTCACCGTCAAGTTTTTAGCGATTTCTGCCGTAGTGAAGAGCTTCTGGCTCGAGAATGGATCTACTGATTCTGGGGATCTACACGCATCTCTAAGAAAGACGTTGTTAAACTGAACCGAGTGTTCTTGGTCAAACACTACCGTGGTGAACAGATTATCATATCTATCTATTGCAACCGAGGAAGTATACCTATAGCATCTCGCAACCAACGGTCTTAAAATCCCTCTTTTGAGCCCATAATTTCTTAGCATCGTACCTATTGTGCCTCAGCTACCGTAAACTACCGTACCTTACAAAAGCAACGTCTAATTACAATTAAAGAACCAATTCAACATCTTGAAAAATTCATGATTTCTTATACTCTGATCCGATTTTTCATGTGGGGCAATTCCGAGGATGTTGCGTGCGGCTCATGGAATAGCCGAAATTGCAACTGGCGGTGGGACGAGAATAGACTAGGAGATGAGTTTTTGGCAACTGTCGGTGGATAAACGGGTAACAGATTGTAATTGTTGATCGACACAAGTGGTCAGTCAATATGACCTTATAAGAGACGAAAACGGTGGACATTTAGCGTGATAAATGACTAGGCGGCGGGCACAATTTGGTCACGTGATTTAGACACCTACTCATGCTGTTGGACAGCACATTTCACAGGAATTGGGTACTCTGGCCGAGTTGGTCTAAGGCGCCAGGGTAAGGTCCTGGTCTCTTCGGAGGCGCGAGTTCGAATCTCGCGGGTATCATTATAACACACCAGCAATTCCTACCAACACCTATTTTCCTTTCTTTTTTTGTTTTTGCTATTCATGTTAACTTACTGAGGTGGTATGGTACTGTTTATTATGGCAAGTGTTTCTAAGATGTCATGTCAAGTTGGTATCATGGGATTTTGGGCCTCAATTGGTGTAAGCATAAAGGTGAAAAATTAACTTCAATTTATACTGTCAAAATGAAATTAGAATGATTACTATTGTAAAGCTGAGGTCGTGAAGCTAAACTAATGAGAAGAACACACTGCTACACTATTTCGATAATGTTTAATGATCGAATTGTATAATCCGTAAGAAGAACATAATGATAATTGAATCAAGAATCAAAACAAAAAAAAAGAAGGGGCATACTGGGAATTGAACCCAGGGCCTCTCGCATATTTGTATTCAGATCGTGAAATCTTAGCCCAAAGCGAGAATCATACCACTAGACCACACGCCCGTTTCTTGAAAAATTATACTCCAGAAGGCTCATGCTGCGATTGTTAAAATTTTTCAAAAAAAAAAGAATTCTGAAAAATCTCTGAAAAAGGCGTTTTACGTCTTTATATCCCTTGTATGGCTTAGTACAATGGTCTGCTTGCAAGTATAAGTCGAAGAATCGTTATATCTGATCTTAAGTAGATACCTGTTAATTTATAAAAAATTGAACAAATATTTTGGAAATATAGAAATTAGGGTGGGAATGGGTGCAATTTAGGAGCTGAAGGTAAAGTTTTATCTACGATTAAACGAGCTATGAAGATTCAAACAAGTAATTTACTACTCCTTAATTCCATAGAAAGGTATTAGATCGATTAGAATATCACTCAATATAGAATATTACTCAAATAAGTGAAAAAGAAAAAACGAGACCTCATCTAAGCATCACTACTCATAATTAAATATTGTTACTATTAGGAACCCTCTTCAATGAGGATCAAAGAACTAGACAACCTTAGTAACTCTAAATGCACAATTAGATCCGCTTAGGAAGGTTACACCTTTTTGTCCCCAGAGATAGATCATAAGGATCAAACTTGGCGATCTGGGAGAACGTGGTTCCAAGCGGCTTAACAAACCGTGGCATACAACGCGTATGCGAAAACACTACTTTCGGGCTACGCTACTGTATTTACTTGAGAAAGGAATCTCTACGACTGTATGTTCACCACAGAACACGTCTACTATGACAATTGCACAAACTACATTAATGTAACCGGGAATCGTGCTGTAAATCCATTGTTCATCTGGAGATGCCTCGCGATCTCTTCATTTTCATCCCGATAACGCTCTCATCTTGGCACACACATTTAATACTTAATGCTTACTCCGAAAGCCCTGCTTTCATCTACAGTAGTTTTTACCTACTGTGCAGAGTCTTCTGTATCGATTCTAATTAGCACGACTAAAGCCATCCATATACCGTGGCTTTACACAGGCCATTATTTGTGCGTCTGCGTAATCTTAGATCTGAATCGGCCACCGGGCTCCAGTACATTAGGGCGGCCAACGACGTGGAAAATGGAATGCCAGTGAATTGGTGAGCGGCGAAATGTTCCTAATTACGAGGCTGCCCGATGATCCCAATTTCAGACTTCGAGGAGATGAGGTCGTGTGGACTTTAGCTGACCA
This sequence comes from Scheffersomyces quercinus, assembly GCA_030556775.1. Lineage (NCBI taxonomy): Eukaryota > Fungi > Ascomycota > Pichiomycetes > Serinales > Debaryomycetaceae > Scheffersomyces > Scheffersomyces quercinus. The sequence goes on along the minus strand of JAKTUQ010000002.1, from coordinate 935,610 downwards.
GAGGTTAATTAGACACGGTAAAATCGAATTTCCGATTTTGCTGCAATGGTGGCTTTCGTTGGTGATACAAAAATGAACAAAGAACGCATGCACAGACACATGTGTATGTCGAAAAGAAGAAAAAGTGGAAAACGGAACCCACATCGTGGTGGGAGGGGGTTGCTGGAAAGGATCGGGGTAAGATCACGCGAAAGAGCGGATAGCGATACGCATATTGCACGTTGGGAATATACGAATTAGAGATAAGTATATCTTAAGTTAGTAAAGACATGGTCCTAACAGGACATGCTAATTACAGGCTTGACGTAGGAAACGGCTCGAACTGGGAAATGGTATATGTACTCAGCACTCCCAATTTCTCTGTTTGTCGCAAACAATGGTCTTACGACCGTTCCAAGACATTCCAAAGCGCCACAAGTGGCTACCGTTCCTACAACAACGAAACCTCAGTTCCTGGCTCCAATTGTTATTCGGCTTGCCAGATAAGCTAGGCTAGCCGTGAGACAATCCACGACCACCGAATACAACGAAAAATGGCCATTGTCTTGATAGATATACACACCTCTTCAAGCAGGACCCACCACCAAATGGACAAAAAAATAATCACATTCAACTAATCCCAATCCAGAGTCTGTAATGGGTGTGCCTTATATTTCATCAGAAAGAACCCCCCCTCTACGGGGAGGAATTTCCACGTCCTATGTCTTGCCAGGGGAATTAGAACACCCAAAGGAATTAGCCAAAAAAAAGTGGAGGCAGCAGCACTATAGACTGTGCATCTTAGAACTGTGAAATGTTGATGACGACTGACAGCTCATGGCTTGAACGTACCTAACCTCTCGATTGCACCTCATCATCGCCATCTCGAAAGATCCTTCGTGCTCTCCCTCCCTCTTTTTCCGCTTCCACTCTTCTTTCTTCTATTAAAACCCATTCAAGCCCATTCAAACCCACCTCCACCGTGATAACTCTTCCAATCATACACTCCCTCTGCATCCTATCTCTGGAGACGTTTCTTAACACGCTTTGAAAACCGCATCAACATAAAAAATAATTCCTTGTCTGAAAATTAGGAATTTTGGAATCGAAGAAACCAACTTCGTATTTTTTTTTCTCCGAGTGTTTTCTTTGGCGTTTGTCCTTTTGACTTTTGATTGTGTTGTGGAAACTGGTCGAGACAGAAGTGTCAGAAGTCATAGTAGATAGCTACGAAACACGAAGAAATCCAGTTCTACAAGGAAGTATTTTCGCTGTAATCTGGGTGGTTTCTTTTATCAGGGCTCGAATCATCATAATCGTAAAAGTTTCAGTCATTTCTACTGGAAGGAATTAAGTAGAAGACCCGTTACTTTAATTTGACGGTTGGTAGTTTGCGTTCATCGTGAATACACATAGAAGCCTACCTCACAATCGCTAAAACGCCGAGAAATCGTGCCAATAGAACTGCTAGTATCATTCGCGTCGGTAAGGCTTATCAGAAGCATATATCGTCCCTCTAGTTGAAGTTCATCTTTATATTCCATATCTACATTCATAGTACGACTCCGTACTACACAACGAATTAGAATTGCATCACACAATGATCACATCAGGCCGTATATCGTCGCCACTTCCCACTCTACTTGTGGTGATGATTGTCATCATCACTGTGGTCAACCTCTATCTACTTTCTTATGATTCGGAAGAACCCATTCCTTTTTCACAATCTGGAGGAGAAACATACGTGACCGGAGGAAAGAAGAACAGCAGACTTCAGACACAAATCGACAGAGTCGACGATAAGGAGTACGTGCTGGGCCTCGTAAAGGAACTCACCAAGTCAAAGCAAAAGGATATCGAAGAGCAGTTGAAGCTCAAGATCGAGAAAGAGAACAAGGACAAGTTCCTTGTTGCGTTGAACAACGATATCCGTGTCAAGTACACTGCCGAAATGAAGGAATTACTTAAAAAAGAGATCACTGAACAATACACTCGTAAGTACTTCAAGGAAATGAAACTTTCATATGCCCTTTTCAGTGAACTCAAGGCAGAGTATTTCCACGAATACTACAATAATATCAAGCAGTTCAATTTCTTGAAGTTGTTCCGTGAAACAAACTTGCCGGAACCATCCCTTCCAAAGGACTTCCCTGAGAAATTCGACGAAGCATTGGACAGAATTTTGAACAAACAAGAGTACCTCGGCGAGATCATTAGAGAATTCCTTATAGAGAACAAGCCGAAGTGTGATCCTTTGTCAAACAATGAGAAAGGAAAGGCTATCAGGTTTGCTTTGGTGAATGACATCCCAGGGCAACCGTTATCGTACCAGACCTTGCTCGAAGGAGCCAATTTGCCAGTAGAGAAGAGTAAGCCTTTGGCTGCTGCTCATGATGCTCTTGTCAGAACTCTTAAGAACTTAGAAGAACCTCCAATGGAATTCAGCCGTGGTCACGGTATTGTCATCACTGGTGGAGGAAAGAACTTCGGTGCTGCTCTTGTCCTGATCTTCCAGTTGAGAAACGAAGGATCTAAACTCCCTATTGAACTTATTCTTAATACGGAAGAAGAATTTGATACCCAGATTTGTGACGAACTTCTAGCTGTTAAATTCAATGCGAAATGTGTGGTTATGGAGAGAGAACTTGGCCCAGAGCTCTGGGAGGAGCTTAAGCTTGAAGACAAGCAATTGAGAGCTTTTGCTATACTCTTCTCGTCCTTCAACCATATGATCGTTCTTGACCCACACAATTTGGCCATCAGAAACATTGACAACTTGCTCTTTGCTGAGCCTTATCTCAGCACTGGGTTTATGCTTTGGCCTCATAGCGTTCAACGTCAAACTTCTCCTTTGTTCTATGATATTGCTCAAGTAGAAAGAGGTGAGGTTATACGTCGTTCAGGAATTGCAAATGACGAGTCTTGGGTAGATTACATACAGAAAGACCAAGATAGCGAGATTGCACTTCATGACTTCTCAGGACTTCCATCTGCTATTAGTACTGATGGTGGACAGTTGGCACTCTCCAAGAGACGTCACTTCAAGAGTATTTTATTAGCTGTTTACTACAATCTCTACGGCCCGGATTATTACTACCCATTGATGTACCAAGGAGCACCTGACCAAGGCGATAGAGAAACATGGGCAGCAGCTCTTCACGTAATTGGTGAACCATACCATCTTGTAGAGAATGAGATGGCTTTCATTGGAGAGGAAAAGAACCAAAATGATAAAGTAGCCAATCTCATTTCGGATCCTCGTGATAACCATGAATTCTTTAAGGCTTGGAGAACGTTTCTCAAAGAGCAATTGAAGTTGGATTCTCGTTTGAATCCTTATAAAGCTAGTGGCTTCAACCAAGAATTGATCAAGAAATTCCACAACTATCATAAAAAATTAATTCCAGAAGATAGGGTCAATGCTGAAGGAAAGATCGAGACAATCCACCGTCAAGAAATATTCGAGATGCCCAAAGTATTGTTTTTGAACCCATCGAAATATAAAATCGATCCCTTCGAGAACTTTAGAACTGCATCGGATTCTGACCTGGACATCTTTTCAGAACGTCATTTGGGCCCTCCAGGCTCTACTTATAGAAGATTAGGAATCGTGGATTGGGAATTAAGATTCCAAACTATTTCCAAGTGGTTTGTCTGTTTATCAATCACGAGTGAGGACTTCTGGAAGAAGAACGAATTAGATAAGAATTTAGTTTGCGACAAGATTTCCCTGTATGTCGATTTGTTAAAGAAAGATACCAAGGATAAGGAAACTGAAGAGCTTGACTACTATCAAGAAATGGAGAAGATCTTGAAGAACATCGATGCAGAGAACAGAAGACAGAAGATGGCTGCTGATCAAAAGACCTATGAGTTCAATAAGCAAAAGGATAAGTTAGCTAAGCAGGGCTTATTAGACGAGAATGGAAACTTACTTGAGGAAGTTAGAGAGGGTCACCCACCATTGCCAGGACAAAAAGATGACAAGAAAGAGAAAGAACTGAACAAAGATAAAGTAGACGACAAAAAAGACAGTAAAGATGACAAGAAGGACGACAAGGAGGATGAGAAGGACGATGAGAAGAAAGAAGAGAGCAAGGACAACAAAGATAGTAAGGAAAAAGAGGCTGCTAAAGACGAAGAAAAGAAGGAGTAATAGATTACTTCCAACGTTTTTCCGACCTTTGTCACCTTGCCAGCTACACCAGCAGCATCATGCAATTGTTAGTGTCGGATAATAATAGTGGACATATTCATTGGAGATACCTCTGAATGTTACACAATATCTTTTTCATTGTAATAGTATAATAGTGATAGGGCTGGACCTCCTTGCTCTAATAATTCGGTTATAGCGTCCGAACTTGCAAAATGTTTTATAGAAGTCAATATATGTATCATATTCGAGAGATAAATAAGATAGTACTTAAATAGGTTCATTCTAACCACCTTTATTAGATCTATATATCCTCTACACATTCGTTCTAATATGACTATTCGTTGTCACTTTCTTCCTCAGAATCTTCACCACTCTCCTCTTCACTTCCTTCGTCACTTTCATCACTATCGTCTTCACTGCCTTCTTCATCATCGCTTAATGGTTCAGCAGCAATTAGCTCACGCTCTACCACAAACCCTAAACTACCGAAGAATTCTTCCATTTCATCTCCTTGCTCAGATGGCAAACTAGAGAACACGACTGACAGCTTCGAATCAAACAATGGTGTGAAGTATTTCTTGATGGCATAAACAACGTCTTCAGCTTTCAATCCATTTAACTTCTTCAAGAAGAACTTGATGTAGTCTGGACCTCTTCTCTTGAATAAGTTGTCACTAATCTTACTAGTAGCAGCATAATAACTGTTGCTTTCGCCATTAGCTAATTCATTAACGATACTAGCAATAGCATTTTCAATAGACAAATCATCGATCTCGACCTTGCCGTTACCGTAGTCTTCAACAATGGACTTTGAAGTCTGCCATGCTTTCTTGACATCTGAGGCACGATAAATAGTGTACGTCAATAAACCAGTTTCAATATCTCTCTTGACAGCAACATGGTAAGCTAAACCTGCTCCTCTGATTCCCTTCCAAAATGGACCCTCAACAACGTTCAAGATTTCACTAGCGAGTGCTATCTTGAAGATGTCTTCGTCCAAGTAGTTGTTTGGTATAGGAGAGGATGTTATTAAATGTGCAGAATCAGCAGCAGGACTAAGCACAAGATAAGCAGCTTCAGAACATTTCTTACCTAAATCAGATTTGAACTCAAATGACCTAGGTAAATTCTCAAAGGAAACTGGATCATACCCGTGATCCTTATCAGCACTCTTATAGGCATCAACGAATTCGGACCACGATGACACGGGCCCTTCTAAATTCTGAACATTACCTAATACGAACACCTTCATGTTGTCCAATTGGAACAATTGATTGATAAAAGTTTTCAAGTCCTTTTGGATCTTGGAAAAGTGTCCATTTTCAATCTCTTGCAAAAGGTTCTTGTAGAAATCTTCAGTGTACATAGAGTCTTGAGACTTTCTCAACGAGGTCTCTTGGAACATATGTCTGTGCTGAGAAGAGTACATCATCAACTCTCCATTTCTCTTCTTGTCTGGCATGGAATTGATGATCTTCTCGATGATGATTTTAACTCTAGATTCTTCGAAAACAGCATACTTAGTCACGTTCAATAACCATTCAATAGCCTTCTTGTATTTACCAGACTCGAACTTGACTCTAATTCCGAGGAGTTCAAGAAACTGGTTTTCATAACCATTGTCCAATTGGAATTCAATTAAATCGTTGTTGACATCAGAGATAACCTGATCGAAAGGAATATACTTTCCATTAGGCAATTGAATAGACAATGAGAACAATTCCTCTACAATAGACATGTAGCTCAAAAGTTTAGGATCAATAGTAGTTGATGACATGATAATGTTCACTACAGTGAATTGGGATTTGAAGTCTTCAAAGTGGAAGAAAAGAGGGAAATCTTCGGGGGTATCCTTCTTTAACTCCACACTCAACTCATCTTCCACATAATTGTTGGTCTTGGAGCTGACAATACCTTCAGTATGTCCTGCCTTGTAGGATGTGGTTTCGATAAATGCAATTTTGGAAGGATCTGGTTTCTCGTATTTTATCAAAAGCTCTTCTGGAATTGGGATATCATTCTTCTCTTGGGCCTTTTCCAACTGTTCACCTAACTTCTTCAATCCCTTTTCTCCATATTTAGCCTTGATTTGAGCACTTAACTTCTTATTCTGCTTCTTGAACTGTTCATTTAACTTAGAAGATGGTTTACCAAGAATAGTGGCAGACTTGTTGTTTACAAACTCCTCCAAGATTAACTGAGACCACTGTTCAGCAGTCCAACCAAGAATAACATCATACTCTGATAAGTCCTTGGTCCACTTGATAAGATCAGACCCATCTGGATTTCCGTATATGAATTCCAAAGTGGCGACAGATGAGAAAGTCGAAGCAGACTTTTCTGCTCTGGAAATGTATTTTAATCGCTGCTGTTCTACAATCTGTTTCATGTACGCTAAATCGAAGTTTTCTGGCTTGGTTTGGCCCAACACTAAGTCTTTCAATTTGGTATCAACTTCCTTTAATCTCTCGGTAGGAACACCACTCAACGTGAAGTTAATGATGGTTCTGACAAAACTATCAGGCGAATAGTCAATATCTGTAGCAAGGGGGTTCTCAATTTCAACCAAATGCTTATTGAACAAGGAAATAGGGCTATCAGTGAAGTAGTACGCAATCATATCAAGAGCAACACACTTCAAAGTATCATTTGCATCTGGACCTATCCATGAAATCAAAAGTTCTCCCATGGATTCGTCTTCATCAGGGAATTCAACTTCCTTTACAATGGTTTCGGTCAATGGAGGATCCCATTTGGAGTCAACGAAAGGTCTCTTATTAGGAATTTCTGGCAATGGAACCAACTCATTATCGAATTCTGTCATAATACTCAAGAGTTCTTCTTCTTCCACAGATCCAGTGATGATAACACACAAGTTATCTGGTCTATAACTGGATTCATGAAACTTCTTGATCTCGTCACGAGTTAAAGTAGGCAATTCCGTCGTAAGGCCACCTGTCTCCGAGGAATAACCAGATTTAGCATCAAACAACGTCTCTTGCATCTTTTGGTAGGTAATGAACCACGATTGGTTCTCAATACCTTGCATTTCACTAAACACTACACCTTTCTGCTTACCTTCTCCATCTACATGGTATACTTCTGTAAGACAAGCTTCTTCTGTGATAGTAGGGTGTAATAAGTGATCAAGATAGATTGGCAACAAAGTCTTGAATCCTTGCCAGCCTGCAGTTGTAAGGGTATACACTGTCTGGTCTACCGAGGTCCAGGCATTGGTAGTAGAATACAAACGACTACCTAAGGTATCCAATAAGCCTTTAAATGGGTATTTCTTTGAGCCCATAAAGACCAAGTGCTCTAAAGTGTGAGGACTTCCAGTATTGTTCTCAATTTCCGTGGCAACAGCGAAGTAACCATTGACCACTGGTGACGGTTGGTTGATGTAAGTCAACTGCAAGCCTGTTCTGCTGGATCTCCATTTTGTTATATGAGTGGGAGCGAAATCCACTTCAAACGAAGTCTGCTTGATAAAAGGCGACTTAGCTATAGCGGAAACCATGTTTCTGAGTCCGAATCGTGCTATTGTAGGCTTCAATGGAGCTGTTTCTGGGAGCAAGTATCGAGCCTGACGAATAGGTATTATACTCAATGAACTTAGTGAGAAAGACACAGTAAAAGGGTAAACGAAAAGATTCAAAGATGCGGAAAGATAGATTAATGGCTACTTCAACGTCTACAGAGTCCTCTTTAATCACTTTTCACAAACGTCCACACTCTATTTGTACAGATAACTGTTCCTTAAAGACATCTATATCCTCTAACAAAGCTCCCATAGTTAAGAATTTGATAGGCTTGAAGAGTCGTGCGCCAACTGAAAAATTTCAAAAGATCCACACCGCAGTAATAGAGGGTATATCTTTTGCAACTTCTGGCAATGGTGATGATTGGAGTAAATTGTGGGTAAAGCTTAGTTGGAAGTGTACTTTTGAGGTAGTGGCATTGCGAAGGAAGAGGTAGGTGGTTATTTTGGTAGAAAATTGGATGTAGAACCGTAATATATAGAGGTATGAAGTACTTCATTTTGTATGAGGGTGACAAATGGTATACCGTCAGTATTAGAGCTAGAGATGTAGTGATAAAACAATGTAAGTGTTCTTTATAAAAATGTTCTTTATATTACAAAACGGTAGTTACTATGGTACACTAGAATACGATAAGCTTGTCAATTTAACTCACCTCGGTAGACGAAAGGACAACGAATTTTGAAAGTTCCTAGGAACTGATGAAAGTAGGATGGGAGACTTCATTAATAGCCAGATCACTGAAGTTGCGGAATTCACCTATAGTCTGTATCAATAAACATGGAACTAATTATTTCATATCCTTTTCGGCTTCCTCAAACATCTTGAATGTGTTATTGGCGTCATTTTTCATACTAATCGTCATACGTACCAAATCTTCATCAGATTTGTTGTACATCACACAATTGGCAAACATAAGCATTATATCTCTTTCCAACTCCTTGATCAGCAGATAGACCGGAGGGTCAGCTTTCAGCTTGACTGCTTTCAAGATGTGCTTTAAGTCTTTTGGCTCAGAAATGACGTCGTAATAGTCAGGAGCGTCTCTTCTACTAACAGGAGTAAGGAAAGGAGAGGAGTAACGATGTGCCTGGATGCTATCGATGAGATTAACTGCAATATTTTGGAAGCGTTTGTGTTGTTGAGATGACACGAATGGTGAACGAGAACGTTTACGGCCATTCTCATATTTTGGCTCGACGCTGGTTTCTCTGGATTCTCCATTTGAGGCTTCGCTTTCTTCGTCTTCTTCATTCTTCTCCTCAGGCGACTTCGATTCATCCTTAATCTCTACTACCTCTTGTTCTTCCACGTCCTTGTCAGGGGATGAGTCGTTGAGCTCTATAACGTCCACAATCTCAGGTTTTGAATCCTTTTCTTCTTTAGTCTTCTCATCCTCGTTTGCTGACTCTTCATCGTCATCTTCATCTTCATCTTCATCTTCTTCTTCTTCGTCTTCTTCATCATTCGACTGATCTTCCTGACCCGACTTTCCTTCAGGATCTTCCTTGTCATCTGGCACTTCAACCTCCTCTTTCTTCTCAGTACCGTCTACTGCAACCTCATTTGTCTCCTCCTCATCCTCTTCTTCATCTTCCTCCTCTTCCTCTTCCTCTTCATCCTCTTCATCCACCTTGCCATCGTCACCTTCTACCTTGGCTAATTGCGGAGCTTCCACAGCCGCAGGATCTTTCTCAATAGATTCATTTGCTTCTTCTACTTCATTATCTTCGCCCTCATCTTCGTCCTCATCTTCTTCCTCTTCCACTTCATCATCTTTTTGTACCTCAGCAGCGGTCTTTATATCATCAGCTTCCACTTCCTCTTTCTCTGCAGAGTCAGATTCTTCATCTTCCTCTTCGTCATCATTATCTTCGGCTTCTTCCTCCTCTTCATCTTCTTCTCCCACATTTTCTTGTTCTTCTACTATCTGCTGGTCTTCGTCTTCGTTCAATACGACAGATGGAGCTACATCCACTTCTTCATCTTCATCTGCCATTTGAACGTCTTCAGATTCTTTTGTAGCCTCAAGGGCCAGAGCATCCACTATGCTATCATCGACAATCTCTTCTTGGTCTTTTTCGTTGTCTTCCTCTTCACTTTCTTCTTCATCTTCGTCTTCAGCATCTTTATCAGCATCTTCCATTTCCACATTCTCTGATTCTTCTTCTTCTTCTACTTCTACTTCATTCACTGCTACTGCTGCTTTCTCTTTTTCTTTAGATTGTTGTTCTACTTCATTATCATCATCCTTCTCTTCTTTATCTACATCTTCGTCCTTTTCATCGTCTTCTTCGTTTTCCTTTTCATCGGCTTCAGCATCCGCATTTTTATCGACTTCTGTGGTGCTTTCCACCACATCAATGTCATCCTTCTCGCTGCTTTCCTTCCCTCCTCTACTTGTGAACCCTGCTGTTTCTCTCTGCTCAGCTACATGGGCTCTTATCTTGTCGATGTCATTGACGTTTTTCACGAGAAACCTCGAGTAACTCAAGGTGGAAGTGGCAATGACTGCCTTCAACTCGGTATCAAACGCCAAATGGGAAATGTCTATCACGATCTCATCGTTGGTAACATGGATGAACTTCGACAAGTTGGTGTTATGGCTTACTACAAATGCCAACCGACTTCGGTCTATCTTCTGGCTATACCTATTGGCAGCAAATTGGGCCTTGTACGTGTCTGCTAGCTTGTTTAAATCCAGAATGAACGGCTCTAAATTGACTCTTATCTTGCTTTCATCCACATCTCCAGCATATTGCTTCAATGTCTGGTTGATGGTAGCCGCTATGAAGATCAAGGTAAGATCTTGATTGATGATCTGGTCGTCACTCATTGTTGGTTTGCGAGAGAACGACCTCTATATACAAATGCACAATACAATGGAAGCGGATAAACGCTAATACACCAATGAAAGAAAGAAACAAGAAAGAAGAAGAGAAGAAGAGAAGAAGAACAACCATTAACTACGATATTACATAGTTAAACTGAAAAGTTCATGGAGATATTGAGATTACTGTTGCAGCATGGATGTTTAGTTGGTAGTATGAAAACACGCTAATGAAGAAGTATGGTTTATCATTCATTTCGGTGTAGTTAGAGTCATTGTGAGAGATAGTGCAATGCTTTTGTTTATTGGAGAGCATCAAGCTGAATTATTTGAACAGAAACCATGAATTAGGGATATTACCCATTTAACTGAAAAGCTTATGGTAGTTTTGGAATAAGTACTGCAGCGTGGATGTTTCTACTATACGATGAAGATCACTGTGAAGAGATTTGATCAAGGTGGCTACATATCCTTATTTAATGTCAAGTAGGCAATCCTGAATAGTGCTGTATCTTGTGGGATCTTCACAAATTGTCAAGTATAAATAATGAATCCTACCCATTCATCCATTCCCAGCCAATGAAACCTTTAGACTCTCTTAAGTATGTATTGCAGTATGGATGTTTCCAATGGTAGCAATTATCAGAACCATGAAGAATGGCCAATGGTCTACATGATTCTCTAAGTTTATGTGTATTGCTGTATCCTATGACACAGAAAAGTATATACAACAAGTGACGGATGGGTCTTTTCAAAGGGTTATGAACAGAAGTGGGAAAATAAATAGGAGGACCCGTCAAATGGTGGGTCCCAATATTAATGGGTAAAGCATTGGTTAAGGCTCAGATCATAAAATGGACCTGGAATAGCACTGAAACCGCTTATTTTTGCAAGTTTTGCATCAACATGGCGCTATAAGTTCTGTTAGTATATGGTCTCTATCAAAAAATGGATAAAGTTGAGGGACTGGCTGTATCTGTGAATTCTGCCCACTCTTGCAGCGATCAAATTGCGCTTCTGCCCTAAAATACATACTTCTGCTCTTGGAATCTCTGTCCAACACGCTCACTGTGCTTCAAGAACTTCTCCGAGCACTTGGCGATACAAGAGGTCTCCTTGGTGCTCAAGTTGGCGGAGGTGAAGTCGTTAACGCAGTCCTCGAAACATCTCGAAACAAGGTTGGAGTACAAGCTCATGAAATCCTTCATTTGCTTTTGTTCCACGATTTTCTGGAACTCTTGTTGTTCCTTGACGTTTAATTGGTCCATCTTGTCGAGTTTTGCTGTGCTGGGGGTACTGTTACGGCGATGATCTACCTGATGGCAACCATCTTTCATCTCCATCTTTTAAGTTAAAGAGACTCGACATTTTGAAATTTTTCGAGGTGTGCATAGTGCGGATTGGATTATGTAATGGATTACGTCATTGTTGTAGTAGAGGTATAGAGGTGAAGGAAGATGGATATAGATGCTATAGCTGTAGAGGTGGAGAAGGGGAGGAGGATGGAGGATGGATGGAGGTAATAGGGTTGAAAAGGGAGAAATGGATCTAGAAGAAGTTAGGTTTAGATTTTTGGATATTCATATATCATATTTGTAGATATGATATTGTTAGTAGTTGTATTTTGTATATTTAATCTGCAAAATATGTAGCAGAAGCGAAATAAAGTGTAAAAGATTAAGTATTAGGTGTATTAAGTGTTAAGTGTATTAAGTGTATTAAGTGTATTAGTGTATAAAGTGTATTAAGTGTATTAAGTGTATCAAGTGTAAAAGATGAAAGTGCCAAGTGTAATAATCTGTAGTCTGAAATATTTTACAAAGCAATGCAGAAGCTGCAGAGGGAATGTGCCAAAGCATGCGGAAGTTACTTTTAGTAATACGCTATAAGAGTAAAAGCTGTAAATGACTTGATACTGGGATATTAGGAGAGGATTGAAGGTCATATATCCTTTCATTATTACGCCATTTTTATCTCTACAAGTGATTGATCGGATCAATTAATAAATTTTATTTAAAAACACTATTTATACCATTGAATAATGGGCTTCTAGGCAGAATCTACTTGTTAGCTCTAATGACTTGCTTGATAGCATCGACAACAGAATCTTCCAAAGAGATTTGTTCAAATCCCAAAATCTCTCTCGACTTGGAGTTATCAATCTTGGCTAAAGCAATTTCAGCATCCTCTGGATTTCCCACTGGCAAAGTATCACGAAGTTCAGGGAAGTTCTTTCTGAGAATGTTCAAAATGACTTGTGTGCTGAATGGCTCAGTATAAGCAAGGATTCTTTGGTTCTTAGCCTCATCCTTCTCAAAAGCAACTAAATGAGCCTTTGCAATATCTCTGACATCAACAAAGTGTCCCGAGTGTTCGTGAATCTCATCATCTTTCTTCAACTTGTACACGCTGTTAACAATTTCAGCTGTCAAATTCAAGCCTCCCTTGGCTTCTTCATCCTTGGATTGTGGACCAAAAACATAAACTGGATTGACAGTAGAGAGAGTGAAAGCTGGCTTGTTGGTTTCCACAAACTCCCATGCGGCCTTCTCAGCTAATGTCTTAGAAGCGAAGTAAGCATATAATGAGTTAGACTTACCATCTTCGTAAGTAATAGGACTCCAAACCTTCTCTGAAATGTCGTAAGTTGAATCACCCAACTGTTCTGGAGTAGCGATAGCCACTAATGAACTAGTGTAGACAACACGCTCGATTTGTGGAGCAACCTTGTTAATGGATTCCAAGACATACTTAGTACCATTGATAGCAGGAATCAAGATCTCCTTCTCATTGTCTTCCGCAGTGAAGGTAGCAGGAGATGCAGTGTGTAAGAATATAGTGACTTCTGGGTGGTTCTTCAAAGCTTGGTCAAAAGCCCCTTGCTTCTCCAATACTGGAACAATCTCGTATTGAAACTTTGAGCCATGCAACTTCTTCAAGTGATCACCCTTAGCAGCAGTTCTAACAGATCCAACGACATCGTAATCCTTGGAAATGAGAAGAGAGATTATTTGTTGAGCAATGTAACCAGTGGCACCGGAGACGAAAACTGAGGTAGTCATTTAGATATTTGTTGATATGTAGATTTTAGTGTGTGAATTAACTTAGATGTATAAGCTGATGATAATAAACAAAAAGTTCAAGTCTAAAGGAGCCAATTCACTGTCTTATATACCCATGAGTTGTGGTTTGAAAGTATACTTATTGCCACAATTGATTTGAAATCCATTATACATTCGAACCAACTTCTGCATCAAAATGCTTTGTGATTGGCTCTCGTCGTGTTCATTTTTTGCAGCTTCGTCGGGACTATGTCAGCACGCCCGTGCCGAAAATGGATTACATCATTTTTCTAGGAAATAATCCGGATTGGGCCATTTCCGTGCTTACGCATAAAACTTAATTTGATTTCTAATCTAAAAAATAACAAGAAAGAATTTGGTGGAGTTTATTGGAAGAGGGCTAACTCCATGACACAAAAACCATTCGGTGGTAGTGGGGTTAGAAGATATACCGAAGCAGAATAACAGAATACGTTGGAATTCATGTCCCGTCATGTCATGTAAGTAGTATCATGATCAGCTACTTCAGTAAAGTCAGCTACTATAATGTAGATTGAAGGAACTATCAACTGGTTGATGATTCACAGGGGTAACTTTATACTGCGTTATTGCTGCATCATGCTAGAAATTTGCAGCATGTTTAGTGAGTCACAGAGAGAAAAGGATAATATTAACTTTGAGCTGGCTTGCAACTTTGCACCTCTTGGATGAAAAGAAATTGTCTCTCTTGGAGTCAATTGTAGATGTTGTGAGTGCTTCTCTATAATGAAATTACTTGTGACCCTTACATGATCCGAAGACAAAGAAGCCTGTCAAATTCTCTATAGCAATGATACGACTTTACTTCTAGTAATATTTTTAGATCCGATGTCTATAGACAAAGAAAATTAAAGTCTGAAGATGTAGTATTAGCATGAATTAGAATTTACCAGTTCTCTATTAGTACAGTAATTCCACTTCGACACTTATACAGAGCAAAAAGGTATGCTTATTTATATTTTCAAATTCAAGATGGTATCCTTTTCGTGAATACTTATGGAGGATAGGATGAGCCTCCGTGAGATAAAACGAAACATTAATCATGGAATGCAAAGGATATTTGTTTACTGTTTGCTACAATAAACAAATTCCAAGGGCCTACGAAGCTTAGACCAAAAAAAAAGAAAGATAATCGATTCAAATACAGACTATTTCATTCTATAAAAAAAGGGCTATCAGCTAGACAACTAATTGTTAGCCCTAATAACTTGCTTAACGGCATCGACAACAGAACGTTCTAAAGAGATTTGTTCAAATCCCAAAATCTTTCTCGACTTGCTATTGTCAACCTTAGCTAAGACGAAATCAACATCCTCTGGATTTCCCACAGGCAAAGTGTCACGAAGTTCAGGGAAGTGCTTTCTGATAATGTTCAAGATAACTTGACCACTGAAAGGCTCTGTGTAAACAAGAATTCTCTGCTCCTTAGCTTCATCTTTCTCAAATGCTACTAAATGAGCCTTGGCAATATCTCTGACATCAGTAAAATGTCCTGAAAGCCCTGGAACCTCATCATCTTTCTTCAACTTGTACACGCTGTTAACAATTTCAGCAGTCATATTCAAACCCCCCTTGGCTTCCTCATCCTTGGCTTGTGGACCGAAAACATAGACTGGGTTGACAGTAGAGAGAGTGAAAGCTGGCTTGTTGGTTTCTACGAACTCCCAGACGGCCCTCTCAGCCAATGTCTTAGAAGCGAAGTAAGCATATAATGAGTTAGACTTACCATCTTCATAAGTAATAGGACTCCAAACCTTCTCTGAAATGTCGAAAGTTACATCA
Source organism: Scheffersomyces quercinus (assembly GCA_030556775.1). Classification (NCBI taxonomy): domain Eukaryota; kingdom Fungi; phylum Ascomycota; class Pichiomycetes; order Serinales; family Debaryomycetaceae; genus Scheffersomyces; species Scheffersomyces quercinus. The sequence goes on along the minus strand of JAKTUQ010000002.1, from coordinate 920,220 downwards.
CCTAACTGCTCTGGAGTAGCGATAGCTACTGCTGAACTAGTGTAGACAACGCGCTTGATTTGTGGAGCAACCTTGTTAATGGATTCCAAAACATACTTAGTACCGTTGATAGCAGGAATCAAGATTTCCTTCTCATTATCCTCTGCACTAAAGATAGCAGGAGATGCAGTGTGTAAGAATACAGTGACTTCTGGGTGGTTCTTCAAAGCTTGGTCAAAGGCACCTTGCTTCTCCAATACTGGAACAACTTCATATTGGAACTTTGAACCGTGCAACTTCTTCAAGTGATCACCCTTAGCAGCAGATCTGACAGATCCAATGACATTGTAATCCTTGGAAATGAGAAGAGAGATTACTTGTTGAGCAATGTAACCAGTAGCACCGGAGACGAAAACTGAGGTAGTCATTTAGATATTTAGTTTATATGTAGATTTTAGTGTGTGGAATTAACTTAGAATGTATAAGCTGATGATATTGAAACAAAAAGTTGAAGTCTACTTGAGCCGATTCATCTTCTTATATACTCATGAAGCATGGGTTGAAAGTTTATTTACAGCCACAATCACAATTGATTTGAAATCAAGTATGACAATGTTCATCAAAAGTTTGTGATTATTTCTCGCCAGTGTTCATTTTTTGCAGCTTCGTCGGGACTATGTCACCACGACCCTGCCAAAAATGGATTACATACTTTTTTCTTAAAATAATCCGCATTGGGACATCTCCGTGCTTACGCATAAAGCTTAATTTGATTTCTAATCTAAGGATAACACAAAGAATTTGGTGGTGTTTCTTTTAACAGAAATGGAAGATGGTTAACTCCATATAACGTTTTTGTGTTGTTGTGCTGAACATATACCTATGAAGTAATTGAAATGACGTTCGAATTCATGTCTTGTCACCAGTAGCACAAGCAGGTGTGGAGATTGAGCGACCTCAGAAAAGTTAAGTACAATACTTTTGATCGAAGGAACAACTAAGTAGTTGGTGCTTCACTACGGCGGCGACAGTTGATTATTCTCGGTAAACCGCTGAATATTATGTGAATCACATAGGAAGACCTGCGCATGTGCATGTGGTTATGTGCGTTTGGCTGACAAATGCTGGAACCCGTTGCAACCATTTTTTGCACCCTACGGTGACAACGAGTGCCGACGGCGATTAGTGCATCTTGAATTCATGGAGAACATGAAAGAATTACCATCGTGGTTAGCTATTTTATGAAGACTTTTGAGAATTGTGTGTACGTACAATTATTGACTAAGAGGCATAGTAGCAATAATGGTTGCCCCCAATTATGTACTTGAAGTACAAGCTGAAGTCTGAACGAAGTAGTAATATCGTAGATTTGTAAGTTTTTTATACTAGATAATAGCAAAAATGGAAAGCAATGGGTGTAGAAAACAGGTTTGGTCTATTTACTACGGCATTTTCTGGCGGAAACATATAATAAGATATCCCTGAATCAAAATTTGCATTATATATTTGTGATACCTGTTCTTTTAGCTATTTTATCTTCTAAACTGAGATGTACGAGAAAAACAGGAAAACTAAGAATGGTGAAGATGAAGCCATGAACTCTGTACTCTATTTCCCATTTTTTTATGTATCCGCTTCCCCTCATGCCACGAACTGTTCTACGAATGTGATACATGTTATCAAAAACATAAACAAGCTATATCATACTACTGAAAAATGGTTCAAGGTGAACAAACATTAGTTGTTTTAGCTCTAATGACTTGTTTAATCGCATCGACAACGGAATCTTCTAAAGAAATTTGTTTCAATCCCAAGATCTTTCTAGATTTTGCATTGTCAATAGTGGCTAGGACAACTTTTTCCTCCAGGTTGCCCACTGGCAAAGTATCACGAAGTTGAGGGAAGTGTTTTCTGATAATGTTCAAGATTACTTGGCAACTGAAAGGCTCAGTATAGACAAGGATTCTCTGCTCCTTAGCTTCATCTTTCTCAAATGCTGCTAAATGAGCCTTGGCAATATCTCTGACATCAACGAAGTGTCCTGAAAACTCTGGAACCTGATCATCTTTCTTCAACTTGTACACGCTATTTACTATTTCTGCAGTGAAGTTCAAAGCTCCCTTTGCTTCTTCGTCTTTAGCTTGTGGACCAAAAACGTAAACTGGATTGACAGTAGAGAGAGTGAAAGCTGGCTTGTTGGTTTCCACAAACTCCCATGCGGCCTTCTCAGCTAATGTCTTAGAAGCGAAGTAAGCATATAATGAGTTAGACTTACCATCTTCGTAAGTAATAGGACTCCAAACCTTCTCTGAGATTTCATACGTTGAATCGCCTAACTGCTCTGGAGTAGCAAGCGCTACTAAAGAACTAGTATAGACAACGCGCTTGATTTGTGGAGCAACCTTGTTAATGGATTCCAAAACATACTTAGTACCGTTGATAGCAGGAATCAAGATCTCCTTCTCATTGTCCTCTGCACTGAAGGTAGCAGGAGATGCAGTGTGTAAGAAGATAGTGACTTCAGGGTGGTTCTTCAATGCTTCGTCAAAGGCACCTTGCTTTTCCAATACTGGAACAACCTCGTATTGGAACTTTGAGCCATGCAACTTCTTCAAGTGATCACCCTTAGCAGCAGTTCTAACAGATCCAATGACATTGTAGTCCTTGGAAATGAGAAGAGAGATCATTTGTTGAGCAATGTAACCAGTAGCGCCTGAGATGAAAACTGAGGTAGTCATTTAGATATTTGTCGATAGGGATAATCTATTGTGTAATTATCTTAGATGTATAAGTGTACTAAAACAAAAGACTGAAGTCTACTGGAGTCATTTCATAGTGTTTTATACCTACCAGTCGATTACAATTGCTTTCAAATCCAAATCATATATGGAAGCAACAAATGTTGATACACACATGGCGTACCAGTCACACCCTATCAACTTAGAAGAAAGGTACTTTAGAAGCAATATCTCCATTCTCTTTTTTTGCAATCAGACCGTGCCAGCAGCATGGCGGTGAAAAATTGCTCCCATAGTCTAGGAAATAATCCAGATTGGGAAATCTCCGTGCTTGTACATAATGTATAATGCTTAATTTGGATTTCTAATCAGGAAAGGCTACACGAATAGCCAATGAAGGTACGGTGATGATGTTTCTCTTTGAATAGACGAATGTAGAGGGAGACTAATCCACGGCCAAGTAACCTCCCTTGTAGCTGTTGGTGCAAAACAAATGTAGTAGTGATAACAAAAAATGTTCAATTTCATGTTTTGTCTAGGTGCGCCAAGGTTGCAAAATAGTGATTAATCAATGTAACCAGAGGCCCCTTTGACGAAACTAAAGTATTCATTTAGATGTTTATAATTTAGAGAGTAGTCTGAATGTTATTGACTTGGGTATAAAAGCTAATGCAAGACGTTTAAGTGAATCGGAATCTAGTAATCTCTTCTTATAGTTTTCACCAATTTCTTCCCAGAACTTAATCCACTTCAATCGTATACCTTTAGGGTAGCACATCATTAACATCATACTCATTTGTAGTATGGCCATATCTCCGTCTTCATTTCTTTTGCAGCTACGTCTCAAGTATGTCAGCAACATGCTGTCAAAATGCTCTACATAATTATTTCTAATAAATAACCCCAATTGGGAACTCTCTGTGCTTATGCATATAGCTAATTCGATCCAGCTAATCACTGAATGGGCTCCTGGTTGTAGTTTCCTTGAGCTAAACGATTTCTGGAAGAAGTCTAAATCCATGTCACAAAACAGCTTCGCTTATAATGATTGACATATAGCTCAAGTTGTTATTGAAACACTAATAGGCGAGAATCTGCTTACTTGTTACAAAACCGCATTTTGGAAGGGGATTATCTCCATGTCACAAAAGAGGTTCGCTTCTAGTCAATCAAATGTATCCAATGCAGCAGTTGCTGCAAAATAGGCTTTGCAGTCTTTCTTTTTCTGCTATTGGTGTAGACCTACAGTTTATACAGAAGCTTACAAAAGGAGTGATTCACAATGCCCTGTTGACAAAATACTAGGATGGAAAGCTCATACATTGCTCAAAACCGAAACGTTCGGGAACATGGTTACGGTTGTAAGTATCTAGCTGACAAATTTTGGAACCCATTTGTAATCCTTGTAGAGGAATATGTGCGGTAGTAGCTTCCTTGGAGACAATTGCAATGTACGGTTTTATCGCCAACAGGGAAGCTTTATGAAGCGTACGCTGTAGCGAAGGAATGTTTTCGTAGAATCCCATTTACCCTTCAATGGGATCGATTTAAGTGATCGTAGTAATGTAAGCTATCATTGTGTGGAGTTCCTAGCAAGCACATGTGTCGTCGTTATAGGCATTAGATCTGAATTCAATGCTCCTTTTTGACATCTATTCATTACTATTTACAAGATTTTGCTGCTCTATATATAGCTATAAGTGTGCAATCTGTCGTCCTAACATTGGCATGACTCTGGTACTCTTGGGAATGGAATCACATCCTTGACATTCTCCATGGCAGACAAGTAGGCTATTAAACGCTCAAATCCCATTCCGAACCCCCCATGCGGAACCGTACCATTCTCTCTCGTGGACAAGTACCATTGCATATCTTCTATGTTCATGTTTCTTCTTTGCATCTCGGCAACTAGATTATCATAGTCGTGTTCTCTCATTGAACCACCAACAAGCTCCCCGATTTCCGGAAGAATCAAATCGTAGCATGCTACAGTAGGTCTTTCGGGATCATAGTTCTTTGATTTGGGCATGTAAAATGGTTTCTCGCCGGAAGGGTAGTCTGTAATGAATACAGGAGATTTGAAATATTCACCAGCTAACCACTTTTCATGAGGAGTTTGGATCGAGTCGCCCCATTGTAATCGGTTCTTCAGTCTGCCTTTATTCATGACTCTGTTGATGATTTCGATAGCCTCAGTATAAGTAACCGAGGGCCATTTCTCTTCACTTAAAATACTGTTCCATCTACCCTTCATGACTTCTATATCCTCCTTCTTGAACCTCGATCCGATTAAATCTATGGAACTGCCGGTGGTCAAACTGTCTTCTGCATTGGCTACCAAGTCTTTGGTGACATACCTAATCATCTCCTCAGTGAATGATGTCAACTGCTCCAAATCATCAATGTAGCAGATCTCTGCCTCTAACATCCAGAACTCACTTAAGTGACGATTCGTATTGGAGTCTTCTGCTCTGAAGCACGGGGTCAATGTCCAGGCTCTGTTTAATGATAATGCTAGCACCTCTAAGTGGAGCTGTGTAGACACCGTCATGTATGTTGCTTTCCCAAAAAAGTAATCTTCCGGAGCTTTGTTCTTTCCCGTCGTTTCCTTTGTTTTAGCTAAAGACTCTATTACAAATTGTTCTCCAGCACCTTCACAATCGGAGCTGGTGATCAAAGGAGGTACAACTTTGACGAAATCTTGGCTGTTGAAGAACTCAAAGAACTTTGTTTCCATGTAAGAACGGAACCTTAATATAGAAGCCAATGTCGAAGTTCTATGCCTTAATGTGGGATGGTTTCGTAAGTTTTGGTACGTAGTGGCCTTCTTCTGAATAGGGTACAGTTCTGGCACATTTCCTATGACACTCAAACTGTGAGAAGAATCTTCAGCATTGTACACCAATTCGTACTCCTGAGTACCTTTAGATTCCACCCATTGACCCTTTACGGCTATGCTCTGTCCAACTTTCAATTGCAAGCTAGACAAGACTTCTATTGGGTTCTTTACCACAACGTTTAAACTGGAGTGGATGGAGCCGTCGGATAAATCAACGAAACCGGCACTTTTTCCTTGTCGTATTGATCTAATGTGCCCCTGGGCCAACACTGTCGAGTCCACTTGCGGAGGTTTCAGTATAAGCAATTCTTTAATGGTAGAACTCAAACCGGACACCGAAAGGTATGCTCTTTGAAGTTTTATCAAAGGCACCAAAGAGCGAGGCCTCCTCACCAGAATTTGGCTTAACATGGCGAAAATTGCGTAGCTAGTAACCAGAAGTTTCTAGGATTCTTCCCAAGTCTATAATTCCCAACAAAAGCTCAGAACACCCAGTTAGATTTACCTATTAACTATTACAAACCATTTTGGATCTTTTGGTCCATACGATTTTTGGCAGCTTCTGAAAAAAACGAATTCCGGTAGCTGTATGTAGATCCGGTCCTACATCAGATTCTCATAGTTAACAGAGGTTCCGTCTGCAAACATGTTTAACTAGCACATAGTACATATTAAATATAGTGTATTTATACATTGTATTTTCTAAATTGTGATTAGATTACATGAAGTTGCATATGAAGAATTGGCATATTATTCTATGGTCTACTATAAATTTACTTGTGTAAAGTTTATGAAAGAAGTATCTGTAGTTATGTGTATCGGGATTGATGTTGATTAAGTATGTGTGGTATGGCTAGCGGACTACCCAAAATGCAATTTAAAGCGAAACTCACATTTATAGAGCTATAACTGGACAATTTGTATCACCTCTGATATATAGGTATATACCTTCCAATAATGCCATATTCATAGCGTATGAAAACACTGTATAGCAGTTGGAAACAGATCTCTCCTGCATCTCACATCGACAGGGCTAACCGCTAAAGTATGGACGTTTGCTATGGTATTAATATATTCTGATAGTACCGTTTTCCTTGCTTGTTGGTAGTCTTTAGGGTCCTGTGACATCGAAATATCAGTGAAGCTTAATTGTTAAACTCCTTTCAATCGGAGTAATTGCGTCAATAAGAAGAACTTCATCTCCCACGCTAAAATGCATTCTCACCACTCTCACAGCGGTGACTATGTCTCTCATGCTTCGGATAGCTTAGATTCTATAGTGCAATTGGCCGCTTCTAAGGGTTTCAAGATCTTCTGCTTAACCGAACATATGCCTCGTTTGGATGCAAAATTCCTCTACCCAGAGGAACTGGATAAGAACTACTCAATTGAACACTTATCGGGCGACTTCAATCGCTATTTGCAGCATGCCGAAAGATTGCAAAACCAGTACAACTCAACTGTCAGCAGTTCCAAGGACAATGGAATGAAGGTTATCATAGGCTTTGAGGTAGAGGGTATAGATGAAGATCATATTTCATATGCTAAGGACTTGATATTGCAGAATAAAGTGATAAACATGACCGTTGGCTCGGTTCATTTCGTTCACAGGATACCAATCGACTTTTCACCGGAACTATGGCTAGAAGCCAGAGAAGCCACCAAAGAGAAGACAACAAGAGCATTGTTCAGGGACTATTTCGAACTTCAGTATAAGGTGATTTCTGGATTGAAACCCGCAGTCGTTGGCCACTTTGACTTGATCAGATTGCTTCAGCCCAAAGATGAAATTGACCCCGAAACTGGGAAACCGGTGAAGGACATTGATATTGAGAAAGAATGGCCTGAAGTATGGGATTTGATAGTACGGAACATCAGAGAGGTTGCAAGCTACGGAGGTTTATTTGAGCTCAACTCATCAGCTATACGAAAGGGTTGGGACACTCCGTATCCGAAGAAAGATATCAGCAAAGCCATTTTAAAGTATGGAGAAGGTAGGTTCTGTCTTTCCGATGACTCACATGGTCTTAAGCAAGTGGGTTTGAACTTCCATAAGACTTGGAAGTATGTCACTGATGAGCTTCAATTAGAGTCCATTTTTCATCTCGATTTGGATGAGAATAACGACGCCATTGTGAAGAAAGTAGCTGTGAAGGAGCTTGCTAAATCGGACTTCTGGAATCAGTACGAGTTGATAGAGAAGAAGTAGCTATGTTCAGTTGAAGTGGAGCCAAGAGTTGTAAATATAAGTATATACTTACCTGAATGGTATGACTTGTTCAATAGGACAATATGAACAAATGAACTTATAACCTAAACGAATATCATCTAACCTCCAGTATTTCTTCTTAAAACCGCCTCAATGACAGTTTTACTCTACAACTCTTCCATTTCATGCTTTCTAGTTCATTACGCTAACTAACTATCTGGACATAACATTATAATTACAGGATTGAGGCCATGGTTCGTTCAATAACCACGTCTAATAAGATCTACCAAACATACAGTAGGTAATGGCCTTTCTGTCACATCTGACACACTTCTGGTCAGCCTTCAACTCTGGCTGCTCGTTTGGAATACACAATGACTTGGCACCCATAGAAGGAGCCTTCTCGTCGACTTCTTCCTCTTCGCCATCGTCCTTGGTAGCAGACGAGTCCTTGATGTCGTCCTCACACTCTGGAACACCACACCATGGGGAAAGAATGACGTTCTTGGCATTCAAGGCAGGAACAAAGTCCTTCCATTCATCAACGATGACACGGTGCTCGTCGAAGTCCTTACGGGCGTTCTCCAATAACTCCTTTTGCATCTGGGCCAAGATCTCTGGGATTCTCTTCTCCAATTCATCCAACTTGACGGTGTACTTAGAAGAGTTGTCACGTCTGACAACAGTGACCTGCTCAGAGGTCAAGTCCTTAGGACCAAACTCAATACGCAATGGAACACCCTTCAACTCCCATTCGGCGAACTTCCAGCCTGGAGTGTAGATGTCTCTGTAGTCTCCAATGGCTCTAACATCGGCAGCCTTCAATCTCTTCTCGATGGATTCGGCACCTTCATTGATGGCCTTTCTGACTTCATCGGTAGTCTTGCTGGTCAAACCAACTGGAATAACAACGGCCTGGGTTTGAGCAACTCTTGGTGGAAGAACCAAACCCTTGTTGTCGGAGTGAGTCATCACCATGACACCAATGACTCTGGTGGACAAACCCCAAGAGTTCTGGTAGGCAAATACTCTTGGCTTGTCAGAACCCTCTGAGTTCTCGACGGAAATGTTGAACATCTTGGAGAAGTTCTGGCCCAAGTGATGGGAAGTGGCACCTTGGATACCTCTACCGGTAGCACCAATGAAACCCTCAACGGTGGTGGTGTAGTCACCACCAGCAAACTTCTCGTTCTCGGTCTTTCTACCCTTGACGACTGGAACTGCAAGCAATTCCTCGTAGACACCAGCGTACAAGTCGAGGATTTGGTCGACTTCAGTAGCGGCTTCTTGCTTGGTCAAGTGAGCGGTGTGGCCTTCTTGCCATAAGAACTCTCTGGTTCTCAAGAATGGTTGTGGGTGCTTGAACTCCCATCTGACAACCGAGTTCCACTGGTTCAACTTGAGAGGCAAGTCACGATGCGAACGGATCCACTTGGAGTAGTATGGGTACATGACGGTTTCCGATGTTGGTCTGATGGCGATGTGCTCGTCCAATTCAGAAGAACCGGCACGAGTCACCCAAGCGACTTCTGGAGCAAAACCCTCGATATGGTCCTTCTCCTTTTCCAAAACTCTGGCGGAGACGAACATAGGGAAGTAGGAGTTCTGGACACCCATCTTCTTGATTCTGGCATTGAACCAGTCCTGGATTTCCTCCCACACGGCGTAGGAGTTTGGTCTTAAGATGTAACAACCAGAGACGTCGTAGTAGTCCAACATTTCACCCTTAACGACGACTTGAGAGTACCACGATGAGAAATCTTTGGCCTTGTCGACGGTGATACCAATCAACTTGGCGTCCTCCAACTTGGCGTCGTTCTTGGAGGCTTTGGTGTCCTTCTTGGTGTCTTTCTTAGCGTCTTTAGCAGGAGCAGCAGCGACTGGAGGGCTAGAAAAGTCCACAGGAATGAGCTCAATTCCGGTGGAAATTAAGAACTCGTTGAGGGTTTTGGCTGGGAGTGCTGCCTTGGACGTTTCGGTGGACAATTCCAACACTTGGTCGTCTTTGGCGTTGACGATAAGCTCATCGATTACGATTTTGATCTTACCAGCGAGGCTCTTGTTCAAGGAAGCGATGGAGACCTCCTTAGCGGACGTGGCAAAAAACTGCTGGACGAGGTCATCTTTGGCCAAACGAGGCTCCTTGACGCCAGCAGCCTTTGCAATCACGGGAGCTGGGGTCTGGGTCGACTGTAAGGCGAACACAAGCACGGGAACAGGAGTGTCAGATTTGGCGGTTTTAGGCTTGAAAACAAGGGTTTTCGTGGCGGTAGCCGCTTCGGCGGCCACGGTGGCCAAGGATAACGCGGCCAAGGATTGTTCTAATGCCATTTGGGGGAGTTCTATGTCGTTGGAGGGGACTGGAGATGGAAGAAAACAGGGAGAAAACAGTATGAAAAGTCGGTTTGAAATTTTTGGTGATTGTGAAAAATGAGTAACCTGCAAATGGGGAGGTGTAATGTGTAAATGGGGAGATAAATAAACTGTAAATGGTGAGGTGGGTAAAGTGTAATGTTGTAGATAAATAAAGTGTAATATGGAGTGGATAATGTGTAATATTGGTGTGTGTAATGTGTAATAAGAAGTGGTGTTTAAAGTGTAATGTTATAGGTGTTTAAAGTGTCAATGATATAGGTATTCACACCGATTTATCTAATGTCTGAGATGTGACAATATAACAATTGTGTGTATTCTGTGACGAACCAGGCAAAAGCAGAGAATGTAATAAATTGAGTGTAATATAAGGGTGTATAAAGGGTAACTGTTGTAGATAAATAAAGTGTAACAAGAAGTGGTGGGTAATGTGTAATGTGGATGTTAGTTACTGTTGGTGAGTTTGTTGTTCTTCAAAGGGAAAGCTTGACACAACGGCACCAGAAGGTCCAGTTGGGATGACGGCAATGGATTTAATGCCTTTAGTGGACGGTGTATTTCTTATCTTGAGAGAGGGTGAGAGAGTGAGAGAGTGAGAGTATGAGTGTATTAAATAGTTGTGTTAATGAGGTGTTTAATGTGTAATATGGGTTGGGTGATGTGTAATGTTATAGGTGGGCAAGTGTCAATGTTATAGGATCAATATTACCGTACGTAGTAAGTGCTTATTCTAATGGTATTTATGGTTTAACAATATTAGTTATATTCTTATTATCTTTAGTTATTGCTTTTGTATATGAAATTAATTTAGGTGCAGCAGAACTAGAAAGACGTTTCACTTTGGTCAAGTGTCAATGTTATAGGTGTGTAAAGGGTAAACGTTGTGGACAAATACCCGTACCACTTGGCCGAGTATTAATACAGAGTATTCGTCTTGTCAAATATCCATAATTATGTATGTACAAATGCACGGTCTGGATAATAATGTAAATGAATTCACCGCCTCCTGATACACATCCACATTCATATCCACCTCATGATTTATTACAACGTTTGTAATATGTCTATCTTCTCTTTGTCATGATATTCAAGGATACACTTATAGCTGCAAAATTATGGTTGCAAATCACAGCGCTACCAATTATAATATTGTTGCCAGAATATCCATATTCTTTAAGCATAATTCTGAAAGAAACAAGTGGAAGTGCTGCTTTGAGAGGACAAGTTGACATAAGAGGGCATTATAGGGGCCGCGAGGGGTATTTTACTTCCATAGGAGTTACTAAGGAAATAATCGCTGGGGTCATTGTTACCTGACATAGTTACGAGTCGCTAATACCAGTCACCATTAGGAGTCATTTTACCTTAGGTTTGAGTCACATCTACTAGAACCGGTCATTAAAAGTTATAACTGACTGTTCATTCACCGGTCAAAGTCAGGAGTCACAATGTCCGGATGATAAACATTAACGGTCACCGACGGCTCACCATGACCGGAGTATGGACATTTACGGTCCCGATTAACGGTTACCTTTCAGTCGTAATTCTCAGACAAGGTACCTGCTATTTGCGGTCTTACTGCTGCTTTCTTCTAAATATCCTTATACAGAAACTCACAGCGATCTCATGTTGTATCTATGGCCCTACTTCTTTGCAACATCTCATGAATCCTCTTTCGAAGCCGCCCAAAGATTAATGTGTGATTAGCTACAATGAGTCATATAATTGGTCATATCCATGAGATCCCTGAATTTAGATACTGTCAGTGGCACTTTTATGGTACCTGTCGGCTAATTCAATGACTGTCTCACAATTTACGATCTTCATTGATTAGAACCAAATTATGACACATTGAGTGAATTATTACTTTTTGATTTCTACATGCTGTCGTTAACTGATAAGAAATGTACTCTAAATCGTCACATTACCTACACACTGATACATATGTTTCACATTGAGATGCGATCCGATCACTTCTGATAACGATTCCCACTTGATAGCTCAAATCTCATGTATACCCTTTGCCCATTCCTCTCAAATGAAACTTGATTTCAAAACACAATAGCAAGCATTCAACCAATTCACACCAAACTCACCCACATACCCACCAACTAAATAACATTCCACACTGCTTTCAATCTCACACTAACACTCTCATCACACTCATAACACCCCCTCTGATCAGGATAACCCCCATTTTGCAACCTCTGTTCTTTATATGTAGGCCATTTTCCTCTCCCACACACTCCTTGACACTCTCCTCATCCTGTCCGTCATATCTCCCTGGCACCATGCACTCCCCTTCACCAGCTATGACTAACCACCGATTTCATACTCATTTCTCGTTTTTCTCCCCGTCGCTGGGCATTTCTCTCGCTAAACAACTTTCTCTCGCTAACTTTCAGGGCATTCACATTAGTCACTGGAGATTATTGACTAGTGACTAGTCATAGTATCCTTTCTTACCCTCTTTTGATACTCATATACTCTTACTACTCTTACTGCTCGTATTACTCTCTCTCTATACTCACATAACTCCTATTACTCAATGACTCTTTCATTATTACCCTCCCATTACTCCCCTCCTTATCTCACTGCCTCTCTTCCATACCCATAAATACGCACCCTTTCTCTCTCCCAGTAACTCTCCTCCCGCTAATCTTCAACTTTTTCATTTCTGAAAATTCCAAAACCTGAAAAATCACCAGTTGTTTCTTTGCCAAAAGACCGTGCTAACCAAGCTAATACCACCCATTACCATGTCCAAAGTGTACGTCAACGAAAAGACGGGTACTGACACCGCCGACGCCGCTGGAAGCGAGCAGAAGCCTTTCCAAACGGCTGCTTACGCCCTCTACACCCAGCCAGAAGCTGTCGTCTACGTCTACAAGCAAGTGGAGGATTCCGAGGAATTCGCCTACACAGAAATCTCCGCCTCGGCATTGAAGAAGGCCAAGAAGGGTGTCGAAGGTCTCAAGAAGAAATTGGAGAAAGCCGCTAAACAAGAAGAGGAAAACAAGAAGAAGGCCGAAGAAAACTCAAAGAAGTTGGCCGAATTGGACTTGATCAAGATCACCGAAGACGAGTCTTTGCCACAAGCCAAGAAAATCAAGCTTAGAGCAATCCAGAGCAACTTGGATACAAGAGTCGCCGTTCAGGGTTGGGTCCATCGTTTGAGATTGCAAAAGGGTCTTGCTTTCATTACTTTAAGAGACGGAACTGGTTACATCCAAGCTGTTCTCTCTGGAGACTTGGCTAAGGCCAGAACCACCCAAGAGTTGACCATAGAGTCTACCGTTGTAATCAAGGGTGTCATCAGCAAGCTCCCAGAGGGTAAGACCGCTCCTGGTGGTGTAGAATTGAAGGCCGACTACTACGAAGTGGTTGGTTTGGCTCCATCTGGGGACGAAGCCTTCAACAACAAGGTCCAAGAAAACGCCGACCCATCGCTTTTGTTGGACCAACGTCACTTGGCCTTGAGAGGTGAGAGTTTGTCTTCGGTCATGAAGGTCAGAGCTGCCTTGTTGAGAGCTATTAGAAGATTCTTCCAGGAAGAAGGTCTCTTAGAAGTAACCCCACCATGTATGGTGCAAACCCAAGTCGAAGGTGGTTCTACTTTATTCAAGATGGACTACTACGGAGAAGAAGCTTACTTGACCCAATCTTCTCAATTGTACTTGGAGACCTGTTTGCCAGCTCTTGGTGATGTCTACTGTGTTCAAGAGTCTTTCCGTGCCGAGAAGTCCCACACCAGAAGACACTTGTCTGAGTACACCCACATCGAGTCTGAATTAGCATTTATAGAGTTTGACGACTTGTTGTCCCACTTGGAGCGTCTTATTACCACCACTGTGGGCTACGTCCTCGAGGACCCAGAAGCTGGTCCATTGATCCAACAATTGAACCCTGGCTTCGTCGCTCCAAAGTTGCCTTTCAAGAGAATGGAGTACATTCACGCTTTGGACTGGTTGAACGAGCACGGTATTCCTAACGAAGATGGCGAGAAGTTCAAGTTTGGTGATGACATTGCCGAAGCTGCTGAGCGTAAGATGACCGACACCATTGGTGTTCCAATCTTGTTGATCCGTTTCCCAGTCGAAATCAAGTCCTTCTACATGCAAAAGTGTAAGGATGACCCAAGAGTCACCGAGTCTGTCGATGTGTTGATGCCAAACGTCGGTGAGATCACCGGTGGATCCATGAGAACCTACGACTACGATGAGTTGATTGCCGGTATCAAGAGAGAGAAGTTGGACTTGGACTCTTACTACTGGTTTACTGACCAAAGAAAGTATGGTACTTGCCCACACGGTGGTTACGGATTGGGTACTGAGAGAATTTTGGCCTGGTTGTGTGACAGATTCACTGTTAGAGACTGTTCGTTGTACCCAAGATTCACTGGTAGATGTAAGCCATAATTGGGCATGTTTGCTTGAGGTTGTAGATACTTATTTAATGATGTATAAATAAATGTACAAAGAAGAAATGCGTGTATTATGGCGGTAGGCAGGTGTGTTGGAGGATGTTGGTAGAGTCTAGAGGATGGGAGAGACTAATAGTAGAGTCTGTAATAACATGATATTGATATACCACTTCGGTCACGGTGATGATTCTCTTTATATCACCATAATTAGGCTTAATTATACCAAAAGTGACCAAAGTTTTCTCTCATATCTACGCAAATTGCTTACATTCAACCATCTACTCAATCCTAGTGACTTAAATACACATTCCACCACAATGACATTACACTATTACTATAATACAATCCCATGAGTAACAGCAATACCACACTAAACACCTCACTAAACACCTCACTAAAATCAATAAACTACTACATTTCCACTTCCCACACACCCCTATCTACTCCTCAACTTCCTCTAACCAACATCCACTCTTATAACGACCCTAAACCACCCACTAAACCATACTTCCTCCGTATGACTGCAATTTGCACCCAAATGACACGCCTGCACACAATACACCACTATAACCATTACTATGACTCAGGGATTATAACATCCAGTAAAACTGACGACACTTCAGCTTATTACCTCAGCCATCATGTCAACTTACAGCTGTATCAAAGCAGCCACAATCCCCACCCGCAAAAAGAGGACTGTTAATCATATTACCCAATACTATACCACTCCTGAGAATTGGTCTCCACAGTTGCGGCACGGGTCTTTATATGACTCAACAACGGTCGTGTACCATTACCAATTCCCAATTAGGCAACTGCCAGTGAAAATTTTCGCTAAGCGCGGTGATGAATCTTTTTTTCAGTCGAGGAAAGTGAAATCTTTCAGTTGAAGTGATGTTGTTCTTCCTGATTTGAATGGTATCATTGCTTTGTTTTCTTCCATTGAGTAAGTGAAACGTTTCGAATCGAACTCAGATTGAAGGTATAACTTTTCAATCGTCAAAAAGTACCCGCAAAAGCGCTAGAAATCGGCCTATAACTGCATTTATCCAGCTGCTATAGTCTCTTATCAGAAATCTGGTAATCCACAAAAAGATCGACAAATTCAAACACAATGTCTGCTGAACAACCTGCTGAAAACAGATTATGGGGTGGTAGATTCACCGGGGCCTCGGACCCATTAATGGACTTGTACAATGCCTCGTTGCCTTACGACAAGATCATGTACGACGCTGATTTAACCGGAACCAAGGTTTACACTGAGGGTTTGACCAAGCTTGGATTGATCACCACCGAAGAACTCGCTGAAATCCACAGGGGCTTGGAGCAAATCAAGCAGGAATGGAAAGACGGCAAATTCGTTGAAAAGCCAGGTGACGAAGACATTCACACTGCTAACGAAAGAAGATTGGGTGAGATAATAGGTAAGCATATTGCTGGTAAGGTCCACACTGGTAGATCCAGAAACGACCAAGTTGCTACTGACATGAGAATATACGTCCGTGAGAACTTGACCAAGTTTTTGGAACAACTTGCTGCTTTCATCAAGACCATCTTGCACAGAGCCGAGAACGAAATCGACGTTTTAATGCCTGGTTATACCCATTTGCAAAGAGCCCAACCAATCAGATGGGCCCATTGGTTATCCATGTATGCCACCTACTTCACCGAGGACTACAAGAGATTACAGCAAATCTTGGTTAGAGTCAACCAGTCCCCATTAGGATCTGGTGCTTTGGCTGGTCACCCATACGGTATTGACAGAGAGTTTTTGGCCCAAGGTTTGGGATTCGAAGCTCCAATTGGTAACTCCTTGACTGCTGTCAGTGACCGTGACTTCGTGGTCGAGACCTTGTTCTGGTCCACTCTTTTCATGAACCATATCTCTCGTTTCTCTGAGGATTTGATCATCTATTCCACTGCTGAGTTCGGCTTCGTTCAATTGGCCGATGCCTACTCTACTGGTTCTTCGTTGATGCCTCAAAAGAAGAACCCTGACTCCTTGGAATTATTGAGAGGTAAGTCCGGCCGTGTCTACGGTTCGTTATCTGGTTTCTTGATGTCCATTAAGTCTATTCCTTCTACTTACAACAAGGATATGCAAGAGGACAAGGAGCCATTATTCGATGCCTTGACCACCGTTGAGCACTCCGTTTTGATTGCTACCGGTGTCATCTCCACCTTGGCTATCAACAAGGAGAGAATGGAGGGTGCTTTGACCATGGACATGTTGGCTACCGACTTGGCTGACTACTTGGTTAGAAAGGGAGTTCCATTCAGAGAAACTCACCACATCTCTGGTGAATGTGTCAGAGCAGCTGAGGAGTTTAAGTTATCTGGTATTGACAAGTTGAGTTTGGCTCAGTTCCAAAAGATTGATACCAGATTCGGTGACGATGTCATCGATGTATTTGACTTTGAAGTCTCCGTCGAGAGAAGAGATGCCACTGGTGGTACTGCCAAGTCTGCTGTTCGTAAGCAATTGGCTAACTTGGCCAGCCAGTTACAGTAGTTGGGAGGACGTAGTCACCGAAGAAACTTACATAAAAACAACTATTTAAAATATATAACTATATACTAATTTAAATTATTTCCTGTGTTCCAAGTTTGCTCTATTGGCTACTAATTAAGATGTTCGAGATTGCTGATTTCTATAACTATGTCCGTAATTAAAGTATATATTACAATTAAAATGTGTTACCAGTATCCCGAAAACCACATCTGTGGTAGGCACCGTTTACTCGGCGTGGTAAACCCTAGTCCTGATGGTCATATTTGACTCCCGAAGGTCGTATTTGACCTTCTCCTGTCCTTGTCGTCTGCTATAGCAATGTCTCGATCCTCGGCTCAGATTTTGCAGCAATTGAAATTGTTCCATTTACTGGCCCTTTATGCATGTTTCTATGTATTTCCCCTACGGGCCCGATGATTATCATTCCTTTCGTCTTCAACCCTTCTGACCTGGAATAGCCCGTGGAGTCAGAGGTGACAGAGGAACGCTTCCCTGTCCCCCATTCGAATTGGAGTGGGAGAACACGGCTTTACCCTTAAGTTTCAGCAAGGTTCTGCCCAATCTTTTCGATTTGCTCCGTTCCACTTGGGAGTCGCTGCAGCTCCTCATTGCGGTCGGTTTGTTTCTTTGCCCTTCTTCCAAGAACTCGCCCTGAGGACAGAACTTGGCCAAAAGGCTCTTTGAAGACTCCGGCAAGATATCAGGGTCTGCAAAAATTGAGCTTTGCACGCTGGCTGCAACTTTCTCGTTATCGCTAGCGTATTCGTCCTCCAGTTGGTCAGGAGTATCACCAAGAAAGTCTCTGACGTCGATGTTTTTCTTCCTCCTAATGGAGTCTGCCCGGCGGATTCTTTCGAGGTACGACGACGAGTGGGATAACGTCGAAGATCTCGAAAAATTGGAAGAGCTATTGGTACTCTTTTCCGTATTGGAGGGGATGATATCCCACCCTTCGGTATAGCTTGGGGCGAGAGCGGTACTGCAGTTACCACCAGCAGACCCACCATTACCACCAGACGCACCTTTTTTCCAGCAGCAACCCCGTCTTCTACTGGCCTCGCTCTCCATGAAATACTTGCTGTTAGGGCAAGTCGCAGGGGGCTCGTTAGCGATGGTCGCACCGGCGCTGTAGTACGAGCCGTAGCCGTTAACGAGACCATTTGATGATGAGCTATCGGATGAAGTGGTGGGCACAAGAGGAGCACTTTCACTCAAACGTCTCTGGAATTCGTCCGAAACCTCGGTGACCCGGTCCAAATCAATGGGAGAAGCCATTTGCTGCTGGGGGTTATAGCCGATTTTCTTGGGCAGCATGGGCGACTCTGGTGGGGTTGGGAAGGACCCCTTACGAGAAAGACTGAAATACGAGTCGTTGGATGATTCCAAGCTGTTTCCATGCAAAATCACAGAGTTGGACCTCTTGTGGGAGTTGCGTCTTGGAAACGATGCTTGTGGTGTCATGGGTGTCCCATCGGGGGTGTCGTTGGAAGCAAAGAGCTTGGGGGTGCCTTGAGCACTTCTCCCAGAAGTGGATTTTGCTCCTGGAAGAGGGTAGTTCAAATTCAACATAGCAGTGGTTTTAGTTGGGGAAAGGGTATTAATTGGCTAGGTTGAGAAATGGCTATTATGGGTAGATGTGTCGTCTACTAGCCCTCCAAAAACCGTAGTTCATAGCTCATACCATGACACAAATAAGCGTAGACTCCGAACTATTTATATAACCGGGGCATCTGCAACCCTAGTGTAAAAATAGAGTACGGAATATATTATCACTATTTTCGTGATCTCTTCTATCCATTATTTTTTTATTTTCCATGGTTTGCTATCGAGGTAGAGATGTTTGACCAGGATTCATCCAGAACTGGTATTTAGCCAACTGAGGGGCTCGGTATAGTCCTGGATACAGCTGGAATCAACTATGGTTGTGGTGGTTGGAGATGGGGCTGCATGGTCTTACGTAGAGGAGCTGTGGGGATGACAAACGAAGGTTCAGGTACAGATAACGGTAGGGGAAGTGAGGAGCAGAAGGGGTATATCCAGAGATGGAAGGAGCTTGATACTCCGAAGAAGTTCTACGGTGTTCGTTGGTGACCGCAGGGCTTATCAGAGTAGGGTGATTTGCAATGATCTCATATATACGGCGGTTTAGGGGTTCGGTAGGAATGAAGGTTAAGGTTAAGAAGAGGTTCGGAATCTAAAACAAGAAGCGAAAGTGCCCATCTCTTGCCGGTGGTGACTGGCGGGGACAATTTCGGTTTGTTGGAGCAATTACATCACCATTGCGAGACATCCTTCATAACCATTTGTATGCACTAAGGTGTACGATTTTCTTTGTTCCCATCGGCATAAAAGCACGGCTAGCTATTGTTTTGATATTATGAAAACGATTCAATCTGGATTGGGAGAGGAGTGGATGGCCGTTGAGATTAGAAAAGCTCAATTAACCAGACTACTTTTAGCATCAAGCGGCGTAAATCTGCTTATGGTTACGATCCAGGTAAATGAAGTAATTAGATTTTGCATCTTTGCGTATTCACTGTGAGGAATATTATAAGAACGGTTGCTTAGGCTGCCTCTACGTCACGGGTGCGTAATCATACAGCCCTATCGTGTAATGGCAATCGATTGGAATACTGATCGTTGCCATGAAATGGCAGTGAAAAAGCTATTTTCATACAGTGAATTTTTCAAGAAAATATGTGTAGCCGGTGACGACACCGATCAAGAAGCTTATTAGTATAGTGAAATTCAGGTAAACTTCATTCTCTCACTTCGCATAATGAGAATTATGCCGTCTGCAGCCTCCACACGATAACTGTCTGTCATTGTCTAAGCTTGATTTAGCTGCAATATGGAGAAGCCATTCATTGTGTATTGATACATTGCATTATCAAAGAGTTACGCTGATGATTTAGTGTTGTGGCTGTACTTTCCAGCCATGAATTATTTTCTCTTGAGATTCCGCCTAACCGTTAAACTAGATCCATGAAGTCATAACTCATGGTGGATCTAGCCCTTGGTTTGCTCCCCACTATTAGTGGATTGCTATTGGCTCCATAACTAGTAGTTTCTATTCTATTCCATTGCAAACAGTTGCAACCATCTGCGTAAACACTTACCACTTTTGGAAAGTATAGAAAACCTTATTTTTATTTTCCAGATTGGTGGGTCTGCATTCCTTCCTGTAGTATCTTGCATGGGTTCCCCAGAATAAAAAAGAAAAGTGTGAATAGCACATGAGGGGAACTCCTCATTGTGTATATTTTTATTATTTGTTGCAGCTATGTGCTCAGTAAAGTACTAATTACATGCAAGTGCATTCGGCTTACTAGAGGGTCTTATCCTTTATGCGTTTAATTTTCTGTTTTGCATTCAATACAGACACTAGCGGCTACCACAGTGCACATAATGCATACTATGCATACATCGCACATACACACTATGGAGACACATTAAAGTTCCACATAAACACACAAATACATGTACATATACACAAACTGACGAACACAAACACTTCCACACAACAGAAGAAAGAGAGACATTTGTGGCAATTCTGACTCCGATAACGACTCCGAGACAGACTCAAAAGTCTGACTCTTTTTCATCCTTGTTTCAGCCTTGTTTCATCGATGTTTGACATTTTTGGCTGCCAAGTTGCCTCCAAGAAACAGTTGGCTGTAAAAAAAGCCCTTATCTATAAATATTAAAAAAACGTATAAAGAAGACAATGATGTAAGCTTTCCTTTTTCTTCGTTTCTTTCCTTCTTATTTCTTCTTCTTTACTTTTTCTTCATCACTTCTCTCCCACTTTGTCTTTTACGAGTCTAGACTATTGCAAACAAACCGGTAACATCATAGAGCCTGAAAATAAGCAGTTGTCCAGTCTCTGTTACACGTCATAACGAGTCTCCTTCAGTTTCTTGTCTCATCCAAGTCTAGCCCTGGTAATTCACCGGATCTACCTTAACCTCTTGGCTATCTGTATAGATTTAGATAGACAGATACAATCTCTGATTGCGTCAATCACGTACGCTTGCTTCTTCTTGCAGCCACTTCGTAAATGGGCCCTGAAAGTCGTACTGACGCCAACATCCGTCTTCATCTGTGGGATGAAGGATCTGCCAGTGCTGCTGGTGATGATCAATCTCAGATAACCGATGCCACAGCGAGCTTGGACCTAGAGTCCTCCTTGGCTGCAAACTTGCGTTCTCATATGGAACTGATAAACGCTGGCCTAGAGCCAAAGAAATGGCCCTTGACAGTGTCAACTGACTCATCAATCAACGATGTGGTGACTAACTTGCAAGCGCAGTTACGTCGTGTTGATCTTATTCTCTCGTTACAGGAGAATGTTAAAGTGGAGAAGTTGACTACTTTAGTCAATGTGTATCTACTGTTGCTCGAAGTTATGAAACGAATTCCAGATCAAGTGGGTAAGATCCTGGGAACCATAGATATTATAGGTCCTTTGATCAAAATTCTTTCAAATACTGCTGGCTCTCTTCGGGACATATATTTAGTCCTTTTGGCTGAAGTGATCTGGGTCCAGTTGCTGATGCCAGGAACTGAAATAATCCTGGTTTTGAAGTTTAATCTCCAGAATTTGGTATCTCTTTCGTCGTCGTTTTCTCTGGCTGGGCCTACTCAACTCAATGATTTAACTACAATGTTATCATTATTAACCTTGAAGCGGATTGACACAATAGAACCAAACATAGTAATAAGCTGTGAATCCTTCATCAACTACATTATCATTAATTTCACCAGATTAGATAATCTACTGACTAGTATAATGGCACAACTTAAAGATACGAATGCTGACAACGATCAGCTCTTTGAGCTTTGCACTCTGATTTTAGAGCAGTTCTCGGGTCCTACTAAGACTCAATTGGTTTCGTTGTACTTTGGACAAGTACCTGAGGTTTTGCTGATTTTAAAGGAAGCAAGTATCTCGAATACAATATCAACAATTAATAGGAAATGCCTAGTGAAGATTCTTGCTACAGTGGCAAGCTCTCTCTGTCCTAAATTTCCAGAACTATTTACGCTGAATTTAGATTCATTGGTTGATAATGTAAAGAACAAAAATTTGTTGAAGTTTCTCCCAATGGTTCATACTGATTATATCGACAACTCGTTCAAATTCATTTTGGAGATCTTAGATCATGGAGTGCACTTGGATTACTTGGACTCAAATTCAATATCAAGTTACTTGCTTCTCTCAGTGAAAAACTTGGAAAGACTCGAACACGATAAGCTCCTTTCTTACTCCTCGTTCAGTCGCCTGAATTCCAAAATATCGCTTACTGCAGCTTTAGTCTACTTAAACTTCTTGATTACTGTCAATGTCAGGAATATCTTTGAAGATCCCGAATATCCTGAGGTAATCCTTTCTCATTTCAGTCACTTAGCTCTTCCACCACTTCCAAAATCGAATTACCTTCTTGCTGATGACAAGGATTTGGACGTTTTTGATATTGATTGTCGTGTTATCAAGACTATGGATACCATTGAGTGTTTGATTCTATCCTTGGGATTAGTTTTGAAGCTCCTCTTAGGAACAATAGAGAGTGAAATTAGATCTTTTGAATTCATTGGAAAAGGGAATGTCGCTTCCATCAATGAAAAATTGGTGCTCAAGTTGATAGATGTGACATTATCTTCGGTTACTGCAACGCTTGAAATCGTCTATAATCAAAAATTGAAGGGCTGTAACTCGATTATTCGGCAATTGGCCATTTCCACCTTGAATAAACCACTCAACATAAAGTTTGCAACCATCAATTGTTCGATGGTATGGGTGTCTTTGATTAACTTCGCAAACGATATTTGTTATTCGGATCTTCGTTTTGTTGATGTCTTTTATGAGTTGTTCCAAGAACTAAGTAGCAAAAACCCTGAATCTGTCCAAACCCCTTTGATCAAAAGTGGATTACAGTACTTTGTGTCCACCTTTGTGACAGAAGATACAGACCAAGACCCTCGTGGCTTCAAAGAACATACTATATCCGATGTATCCACTTATGAAGTAACTTTGGAGGAACTAACATCGTTGTACAAGGGGGGATCAAATATGCCACGAGACTTCGAAATCGGCCAATCATCTATGCTGCAAAGCGAAAGGGATGAAACCGCACCTCCGGCTTCTGGAAGGGCTAATTATGCTACAAATTCAGCTAGACAACAGAGCGTCCATGTTGACCAATTCGGTATGGCATAAATATCTGCATTTTTTTGCACCCAAAACAGCTATCTGTCGCAGTAATAGCTGATACCGAATGGTCTCATCTCCTTCTACTTAAACACAGAAGGCTTTTGCTAATATAAATTTGCTTTCTAAAATCAATATGTATTCCATTATTGCAGTCTGATCATAATACGTATATACATCTATATATCAATCGCTAGCAGATAACATACCCTCCTCTCCTCTTTCTTCATCTCCTCCCATATAATGGCAAATCAAGCACGTGATCCCATCTCGTCTCGAATAAAAAAAATTTCGAGAAACTCACGTGACCCATCTCCATAAAAATTTAGCCTCATCACTTGGGAAATTTCTATGGCAAAACCTATTTCTAGGGTGAAGATAAAGGTCCTATAAGCATTAGGTAAAGTATTCAAGCATTTCGTAACAATGGTGTTGAAGTCGACTTCGGCAGGAAATGTTTCTGTTTATCAAGTCTCGGGTACAAACGTTTCCCGTTCGTTACCTGACTGGATAGCCAAGAAGAGAAAGAGAGAATTGAAGCACGACTTAGAATACCAAAGTCGTATTGAATTGATTCAAGACTTCGAATTCTCGGAAGCTTCCAATAAGATAAAAGTCACACCAGATGGACAATTTGCCATGGCCACTGGTACCTATAAACCACAAATACATGTATATGATTTCGCCAACTTATCATTGAAGTTTGATAGACATACCGATTGCGAAAACGTAGACTTCGTGATATTATCCGATGACTGGACCAAATCCTGTCATCTTCAAAACGACAGATCCATAGAATTTCAGACTAAAGGTGGAATTCACTACAGATCCAGAATCCCAAAATTTGGAAGAAGTTTAGCATACAACAACGTTTCGTGTGATCTTTACGTTGGGGCTGCTGGAAACGAGTTATATAGATTGAACTTGGACCAAGGTCGTTTCTTGAATCCTTTCGTTTTGGACACAAATGAAGGTGTGAATGCCGTCACCGTCAACCCAACTCATGGGTTGGTAGCTGCTGCATTGGAAGAAGGTACTGTGGAGTTCTGGGACCCTAGGAGCAGACAGAGAGCAGCCAAACTCTTCGTCTCTGAACAGCTCGGAGAAAGCTCACAGGTTACTGCTGCCGCTTTCAGAAACGACGGTTTAAATTTTGCATGTGGTACTTCCACAGGTATGTCCCTTATCTACGATTTGAGAACATCCGTTCCCTCCATAGTTAAAGACCAAGGTTATGGTTTTGATATCAAAAAGATCATATGGTTAGATGACAACGAATCCGATGCAGACAAGATCTTGACTTCCGATAAAAGAATCGCCAAAATCTGGGATAAAAATGACGGAAAGCCATTTGCTTCTATGGAGCCAAGTGTAGACATCAATGATATCGAGTACATTAGAGGCTCCGGTATGTTCTTCATGGCCAATGAAGGAATCCCAATGCATACATATTACATCCCTAACTTGGGCCCTGCACCAAAATGGTGTTCTTTCTTGGACAATGTCACAGAAGAGTTGGAAGAAAAGCCATCCGATACTGTCTACTCCAACTACAGATTCATTACCAGAGACGAAGTGACAAAGTTGAACTTGACTCACTTGATTGGATCCAAGGTATTACGTTCTTACATGCATGGTTACTTTATCGACACTGAATTATTCGATAAGGTCAATTTGATTGCCAACCCCAACTCGTACAGAGACCAAAGAGAAAGAGAGATCAGAAAGAAAATCGAAAAAGAAAGAGAATCCAGAATCAGATCCACTGGTGCTGTCAGCAATACGAAGATCAAGGTCAACAAGGGATTGGCTGCCAAATTGGAAGAGAAACAAGGATCAACTGCTGCTGAGACAGTCATCAATGATGACCGTTTCAAGGAATTGTTCGAGAACCCTGATTTCGCTGTTGATGAACAGTCTCACGAATATAAACAACTTAACCCAGTGCAATCTACCAAGGATGTTACTACTAGTGGTAGATCTCGTGGTTTGACTGCTGCCGAAGAGTCTGATGAAGAGAGATTGGATGAGTACAAGAACGGTGGCTCGGATAATGAAGACGAGGAATCCGAGTCGGAGTCTGAAGAGGAAGAGGAAATTAGTGAAGAGACCAAGGAATTGAACAGACAGAAGGTTCAAAAGGAAGTAGACAGATTACGTCGTAAGAAGAAGGAACAGGAGGCAGCCAACAGATTTATGAACGAAATGAAGGTTGTGTCTGAAGATGGACCACAGCAGAAGGAAGCCGAATCATTCGGTACTCAAGTAAACAAGATCAACAAGGTTACTAAAGACCAACATAATAAGAAGGGTGACTCCAGATTGCGTCGTCACGCCCGTGGTGAGGCCGAATTGACCTTTGTCCCTCTGGGAAAGAAGGACAAGAGACAGGTTAAGTTTAGAGCCGATCAAGACGACGAAGAGGACCCAGAGAAGGCCAAGAACAGCGGTAGAACAAAGCAAAGATTCGAGGGCCGTAGAACTGCTTCCAGAAACAAATTCCGTGGAATGTAAATAAGTGTATAGTAGCAATGGTAACATTTGTATATTAGAATAGACGCAACACAGGCAAAGCATTCCCAGGTTCATTTTATTAGAATTAATGTGAAGAGTATAGCCCTACTCCTTATGTGCGATTTAATGGAAATAGAATATACAAATATCATCGAGAAAGTGTTCTTCGTTTAAGTCCGATAGAGACTTCCTAGTATTCATATTTATGCCAGAATGCAGCTTTTTGCAATCAAATTGTGAAAGAATAAAGACTTTAGGAGCATATAACGAAGGCCAATTAGAAAAAAAGAAACAATCTCTCTTTTGAGTCTAACCAGACAAGTAGAACGCAAATGAAAGACGTGAATTGAACCATCTTCTTAGATTCCTTCAAGGTTACCCCACTTGCTTTTCAAAAGAATATGACATTTGACATTCATTTGCATTGCTACTCACCAGCTCCTATCATACCGCCTCCACCCCATCACACAAGCCCAATTTTACAGATTTTTTTCCCATACCTCTATTCCACTTATCCTCTACCTACTCGTTAACTCCTATCTTACCACCATTCCTCAACCTTCCCCCTACTCTACTCTACTCTTACCCTCCACCACCACAACCATCTTTTGGCACCCAAATGCTCATCTCATATTGTGTCATGGTAGCGCTGATTCTCTAGCGATATGGAAATTTCACGATTTGACATTTTTCACGGTTTGTTTCTAGTGATGTTATTCTTACAAGTAAGTGCTAAGTAAGGGTAGATGTCTCGTAACAAGGAGAAGGCGCAATCGGCGTTGAACCGGTTTCAGGCGCTCAAGAACAAAGAGGCCGGAGTTTTGGAAAATAACCCCAACTTGAGGCCCAAGTACGTCCAATCAGTAGAGTCTTTACCGCAAGCTGAGAAGTGGAGATCAGTGATACTAGGAGAAATCTCTCTGAGGCTAACGAGGATCCAGGATTCAAACCTCAACGACTTCCAGATCCGAGACTTAAACGACGAACTCAATAAACTCTTCAACGAGAAAAGAGCGTGGGAGTATCATATTAAGTCCCTAGGTGGAAATGACTATATCAAGTTCGGCAAGGACCTTAACAACACCGGGGTTTTTGTCAATCTTCCTGAGGGCTCAGGGGCACAAGTCCGAGGATATCGATACTTTGGCCGAGCAAAGGAGCTTCCCGATGTTAAACAGGCCCTAGAGTTGCAACAGAAGCAAAGAGCCACGAATAGAGCGAATAAGAAGGGCCTAAATGTAGAAGCACAGAAGTTAAAGGAGTTGGAGAAAAGACTCGATTTGGAGTACTATGGGTTTTATGACGAGAAGTCACGAGTTCCTGTAATTCTAAGTGAAGAGGAGAAGAATCGAATCCAGGAGGTAGCAGAACTCTTGGGTGAAACTGATATAATGGATGATATACAAGATTACTCTACATCGCAAGATAAAGAGACCAATGATCCTTTATTGGACTACGAAAACTCGGTGAGCAAAACTCTATTTAAGAACCTCAAGAACGACAAAAAACCCATCCTAAACAAGGAGGATGAGATACTAGACTTTGAGAGCGTTGTCCCTACCAATGATGAAGTAAATTCGTGGCTCGTGGATAGAAAGAAGAAAGAATTGCTTGCTAAATTAGGAATGAAATAGTCGAAGCAGTAAAAGGCTGAAGTCCATCATGTAAATAAGAAACAAACTGTCAGCACGCTATGGATTAGGAATCATCAATCATAAATGAGGATAACAGTCACACACTAAGTATAGACCCATCTTATCACAAGTCAACTGTCAGTCGTCACTTTAACAAATCCTTGAGCAAGTCATCCTCTATGATCTCAATTCCAGCTTCCTTGTATTGCTCTTCGGTTTGTGCAATGTTATTGGGATACACGCTCTTACAGTAGTCTTTGAGCACATACGTCTTGAACCCATCTTTTGCACAATCGATTGCCGAGTTGAGGACGCAATAGTCATATGCTAAACCGACAAATATCACGTCTGTGATACCGTGTTCATGGAGAAAGTCTTCCATCTCCGTGTGGTGGATTCCCCATGTATCCTGGAAACACGAATAGTACTCTCTGTCACATAGATATCCCTTTTTCACCACAGCCTTAGGGATGATTGGGTTGATCAGGTTGAAATTCCCGAGAAACAGAGCATCAAGGCACGCTCCGGAAGTCTCTTGAACGCAATGGTCTGGCCACACCACTTGTTTCTGGACTTTAACCTCGCCAGTAGCGGGGTCCTTCTCCCCCAATGGATGAGTGAACTCTAATTCGGTAAAAGGAGGCACATCGTGCTGGGAAGCAAACGAGGTATGGTCCTTCGGGTGCCAGTCTTGAGTGGCAACGATGGCGCCCCATTTGAAGGTCCGGTTTGTTATCAAATTGTTAATGAGCGGAATCACATCCCGGCCGTCTTTTATGGCGAGAGATCCGTGGGAAGGCAAGAAATCTTCTTGCACATCGATAATTGCTAATGCTACCTTAGATAGTACCATTTCAAATGCTACGATTAATTACGACACTAAACCCTAATTCTGTACGGTTCGATTCACTTTTCTGGAATAAACACGCAAATAATACCTTCCAAACTACTATATATACACAAAACCACTATCTTACCTATATTAACACAACTACAATTACTCTACACTCCACCATCACATCACTAATCACCACTAAATTTGTATGACTGAACTTTTCAGAAAGTGAAAAATTCTGGGGAAGCATGTTCCTGTGTGTAAGGCACTGGTATAAGGGAGATCTGATTAGATGGTGGATGCAAGAAGGGTTCCACGGGATCCGGAAAGGGTCGGGTTACGAGTAGAGGTAGTGGGTTGCGTGACGAGGGGGAAGGGGGGGTCAATGGGAGAAAAATCCAGAAAATGGGTGATTTTGACATAGGATTAAGTGTGGGTCTACTCTCTTGGCAGGGCAGGGGGGACACTTGCTGTGGTGTGAGAAGAGATGGTGGTGAGATAGAAAATGGTAATGAGTTTGAGTTGGAAAACGATGGGATCGGGTTCCTCATGAAAGTCCGAAGTTTGCCTGGGCGAATTATTGGATCTGGAATTATTTTCCAGGTATAGCTGGTTATTTTGAGCGTTTCGGGATGCAGATGGTGTTATTGTTGGGTCTGGGTTTGGAAATATGTTCTCCGGCCCTGCCATCTCGTGACGGCCCTTTGGGATTATAATGGTGGGATCTGTTGAATATTGAATATTACGGGGACTATAATTACAGGAGGAAAATAATAATCGGTACTTCGAGGAATTCACTCGGAAGTTAGCTTTAGATTTGAATATTGTGGAGTGCTAAGGTCTCTAGCAAGTACTTGACAAAATAGCGTGACTTTTTCGGAAGTCCCTAGAAAACCAGAAGATCTAATTAGATACTTTTCTCTTTGAACCTAGAGTAAATATCCTTATTGGTTACGAATCTTTCTTGCGATTTCGTTGCCTTGGTTCGAATTCACGGGGCACTTTCGTATTTACAGTTGAAGAATAGTTAAGCAGAGGGCTCCATCAAAAGGGCTCCAGCAGTTGAAGACTAAATCTCTCCTGAAACACTTTAAAATGAACGAGAATGAATTAATTTGAACCTGTGATTGTATTCATGAGCTGTAATACAATTGAAATGTAAGTTCTGTATTGTTCTTTATGTATTTATTGCAAATACACTTCATTTAAAATCCAATTGGGTGCAAATTTTGAAAATATGTAAAAATCTAACGAAAACGTTACAAATTTCAAGATGTTTACTTTTCATGTCAATTTTCCATAAGAAATAGCTCCAATTAGTTGTTTCATATAAGACCTATTAGAAATAGTAGAACACACTTTACTTACTAGAAATATAGGGAGTTTTAGGGTATTTAGGGCCATTTTTGCAATTTCGGGGAACTGGCACGTGCCTTTAATCACGTGAGAAATGTGCGGCTATAAATTCAAGGGGTTGAAAAGATATAAATATCCGATATAGTGTAACGGCTAGCACGGTTCGCTTTCACCGAGCAGACCCGGGTTCGACTCCCGGTATCGGAATTTGTTTTTTTTGCAACTATTTTTGTTTATAAAGTAAAACAATAGTTTCAGTTGTAGACTTCTCTGATGTCTACATTGCAGTAGCAACACAACTTCTCTTGAATGAATTCGTGATATTATATTATATTCTATCTTCTAATTTAGTAATATTATTTAAAAGGATAGTGTTAGAACTACTAATGAGTATACCATCTTAACAATGCACCAGTACGGCTTCTTCTCTGTACAAGGTCTCTTGCTTTCCATGCTTACTCTTGCTCAGCTCGGCCCAAACGACCATGGCAGTCAATTTCTCGCCTCTGTCACAGCCAGTATCAATACCCCTGGTGTATGGCTTCAAGTTCAAACCCCTTCTAGCATCGTGCCCATAATAGACGATAAGATGTTCCTCTGAAGTACCTTCCTTCTCCTTTTGCTTCTGGTTGTAGATCCTAGACCAACTGACAGCATTTTCGTCATCAGGTTCACTAGTAGTCTCATTGTAGTAGGGAGCAATTAAGGATCTCATTTCCAAGGTATCCATAGGGTCTTGGTCATCTAAATCCAAGTCCCATCTGAGACCAGCATGGACAGCAACAGCCGGAATTCCAGTAGATACTCCCTTGCCAGCCTTGTGCAATGGCATATGACCCAACTTTTTAATAAGAGAACAGCTATTTATGTAATGAACGTGCTCTGGCTCTAACTTTTTGGCAAGCAAGAACTCTGAATCGTCGTTGAACCCATCTTTGGCTCTGAATGGGCTTCCCATGCTAGCTTCTGAAGTACTGTTGACCACGAAATATGGCTGATCAATGCCGTGGAAATGAGCGTAGTTTTGCAATGCGTAGTATTCATGGTTGCCCAAAATACAGTCTACCTTGTTATCGATCAAGAATTCTAATACCTTTTTAGAGTCTGGGCCTTTAGTAATGAAGTCACCTAATACAATCAAATGGTCAACCTTAGGTCTGAAGTTGATCTTCTTTAGCAACTTTCTGAACTGGGTGTAGTGGCCATGTATGTCTCCAACCATAATTATACGTTCCACAGTTCTCTTGGAATTTGCTCCGGATTTTCCATTCTTACGAGCAATCTCCATTTCTTGGTCCAACTCGTTATCGCCTTCGGGGTCATATTCAAGACCTCTGGCTGGGTTGATTGGTCTCAAGGTGACGTCCAATTCGGCAATTTTTTGGATACCAACAAGATTAGTCGAAGCTGGAATGAATGATCCAGGAAGGTAGATGGTGAAGAACCACAATGTAAGGATTCCAATGAAGAACGCACCAGCATAGATAGACATTCTGGTGGTATGGTCCATCTCTTCCTCCTCGTAGTAAAAGGCTTCTTCATCGGTATAGTTCTTGTTACGAGATCTCTTCTTAGAGCCTCTGAGTGGCGTAGCTTCACTCATGATGACAAAACTGAGTAAATGTGGTAATGAACACTAGCAAATAAAGGAATCTGGTAAGATGCTAATTAAAGGACCACTATCTAACGAGATGAGATGATACTGAAAACAATCAAGAAAGCCCAGTTTTTATGTCCAATTTTACAGACAATTGCGATTCCTCGAGAAATTATTAAGATATCACCTTTTCCAACTACTCTACCACTATATATCCTATACACCTCTACAAATACTATAGAGATCCTATCTATACTACACTAATCTATTACCCTATGAAATTCGTAAACACGCTTAAGCCAAAACGTACCAATTTTTTTTCGTAACCGCTGCAGTACTTGAGGCTGTCTGCATGGTTGTATATGCAGGCAACTTATAGCAGGATAATTAGCCATGTATTGAAATGGGCGATTTTTGAGGTAAATGCTTATATAAAGAGATGATTCGACTCCTTAGAGATCGGTGAGTATTTCAATATAAATATTATGGACTTTCAAGTACTTCTGGTGGCGGTAATACTACTATTCAGCGAAACACGTCTAGCCCATCATCAATGCTATATGCAGACAGCAGTATGTCTAAAAATCTGAACTGCATATAGGCCAAAACGTGACTTCGTTTACATCAAAATAAAAAAAAGATTATGGTCTCTGCAGGAATCATTAATTAGACTTCTTCATAGCGAATCAGATCAAACCGATGATAGAGATAACTACGGCTACGAGACAAAGATACGGGCAAAGTTGAACCTGTTGCACATAGCGGCCACTGTAACCTAGTGCGGCAAGAAAACTAAGCAAATAAATTCGTAAAAACCAATAATAATAAACCAAGATTATATATGTATATATGTGTGAAAATGAAAAAAAAGACGACATGAAACCTCCAAGCCAAAAACCCCGACCGGTTATAAATACTATCACTATAAAATTATCTTCCGTAGTCATCTTCTAAGTATGCTAATACCAGAATTGCTGAATGATCTGTTTGACCCCCCAATCCAAGTAGGAAATGACTATTGTGAATTACTCGAAGCTTTCCATTAGCTTCAATTCCTCGATCGCTTAACCACCTCCGACACCTTCTGGACGTGGTACTTCTTTCTGGACGATGATATCCTTTCTAATCAACTCTCGTAACTCCTCACTGACTTCGATAATTCCTGAATTCTTCGGTGCCTCAGAGGAAGAGCCATAAACATCGCTATTAATTCTCTTCAAGCTATTTTCTCTATC
The DNA here is from genome assembly GCA_030556775.1 of Scheffersomyces quercinus. Taxonomy (NCBI): domain Eukaryota; kingdom Fungi; phylum Ascomycota; class Pichiomycetes; order Serinales; family Debaryomycetaceae; genus Scheffersomyces; species Scheffersomyces quercinus. The sequence goes on along the minus strand of JAKTUQ010000002.1, from coordinate 887,765 downwards.
AATGATGTCGATCATACGCCTAAATTTCAAAAACAATAACTCACTTCTAATCAACAATGGATCTAAATGTAATTTCATCAGCAAGTCATTCATGTACTTCAACACTTCGTCAAATTGCCTCAAATTTTGGATAATGATCCTCTCATTGTCACTCAAAATAGCGAGCGCAAAGAACAAATGATATTGACTGGAGTAGTAATCCGTCCAGAGTATTTCCCAGAGTCTCAAAACTTGCTCCCACTCTAACTCTCTCTTGAACATCACCAACAACATACGGAAGAAGAAGAACAAGTCGTTGGAGTCGCACTTCTCCAAGTGTTTGTACAAGTTTGGCAACATGAATTGCAACAATTTGTTTAATGTACCCATCTGGCGCTTCATACCAGATTGGTCTCTCACAAAGTTTCTCTCCATCCTCTCCATGAATTTAGAGAATGCCCAGAATGTCAAGGATTCGTCCTGGAATGTTACGTAAAGCGGTGATAACAAGTCTGTCATACCTTGGACGTATCCTAAGTTAACATTGTACTCATTATAGGTCAAAAGAATTTCTCGCATGATATACAAATGTGGATTCCTGATATTAGAAATATTGAATTCATCATCGAAATCCTCCTCATCTGGAGTTTCAGGACTGGATTCTCTCGAAGGGGCAGTACCATCTTCATTTGCAGAATTGGACGACGATGTCTTCTTACGTGGGTTTTGGAATATAGGCAAGTGACGGTCTGTTCTGTTGATATCCTTCTCGATTCTATGCTTTTGGTCCTTCCAGAATTCCGTTTCTCTCTTTTCCTCATCTTCCATCCAACGCAACTTAAGCTCCCCGTAGCCTGTTTCATACGACTTTCTAAGGGTTGCACGGTCTTCTGCAGATGAGTCCCATGAATATATTCCCAAAAGGAACAACCATGCCTCTTTCCTCACAGATTCTTCCAAACCGCCGTGAAAAATACGAGACTTTACTTCATCTTCCGTAAAACACAATCTGCCACTATAGTCAAAGAACGATTCCCATTCCTGCTGAGTAATTGCCTTTCTTCTCGATGTCTGGTTGATTTCTTCATCGGTCAATAATTCATTTGAGCCTAATTCCTTATTGATCTTATTGTAGATATCGTTTTGTAGTAAGTTCTTCCTCTGACTCTCCTCAGCTTCTTCCTTCACTTGTTGAGCCCACTTTGCCAAGTAAACTCTTGCCAGATCGAATTCGTCTCCGATTTTCTGGACTTCCGGTTTATTCATGATCTGTTTTAAAGATAATGGAGCATTGTCAGCAATCAAGTCAAGTACCTGAGACTTTGTCTTTGCCGAAATGGTGGCTACGGTTTCAAGAACTTTCCACTTGGCTGTGTTAAGGATTTTGTTCACATCGTTGATACTAGGCAATTTGAATTGTTCCTCCTTGATATTACCTGAAGCCTTATCATCTTTCACCTTGAATGGTGCAAAGTTCCTTAAATCATTGGATTCAGGGTTTATCAAGTACACAGAGGTTGCGACTGTGGATCTTTCAACATTTATGAACTTCCCTAACACATTCATGAAGTCCTTTCCTCCCCAGTACATTTGCCCGTTTTCGTCAAAGGGATCGAATCGTTTGTTACTCAACTTCTGGTTAGACTTACTTGAAGGCGACTCATCATCGTGGAAGAACACAATTGGCAATTTTTCACCGTCTTTGGTGTTGATGACCAACGATCCGTACCAATAACCCGTAGATGGGTTTCTTACCTGGATGGAGTACACGAAGGCGAGAGTTACGCTGAATGCATAGCCACTCAACACCGAACTGGATGGCCTAGGGACAATTCTCGATTCTGGCACCTTTGTAGCAGTTCCAATTGCGCCTGATGTGGTGTTATTCTTGCCACTGACCTTGAGAGTCTCTAGATCCAACTCTACGTCTTCAGTATCCACAGTTTCATATGATTTGAGCTCCTCTTTGGAAAGCAGGTTTTCTGGCGTGAACGACAAGAGGATGTCGGTGTTTGTTGAATTCAAGCCCCTTGCGAGGGTCAAGAAGCCGGCGATATTCTCCTTTTTGGATGTTGTTGGGTGAAGATACACCTTTGATTTAGCGTAGAGAAGCTCCACCTCAGTCAGAGACATGGTGCGCCTCTGTCCCCGGTTTCTAGAAGCCATTGGGGAGATAATGGGGGATTTGGAAGTTGCTGTTTCTAACGGTAGTTCTAATGACAGTTCAAGATCCGCTGGAAGTGTTCCACGGCTTCTTCTTATATATAATCGTATGCTCTGAATGAATACCAATTGGCGGCTGAAAAAACAACCTTTGTTTTATCACTGTGACAGGTTACAATCCCGTTGTAACTGATAAAAGCATCATTCATTTTATACGCAAGACTGCCTTACAGTTTGCTCCCCTGGAGAGTGTGGTGAGTGCAGGAGCGGCGTGGTTAGTGAGTGATGGGGCAGTACAGTAGGAAGAGAGGCTGAGGGAGAGAGAGTGGGTGAGTGAGTGAGTGAGTGAGTGATACGCACAGATTTAGATTTATGTCATGTAGAGAATGAACTGTATCGTATCGGTTAATTCTTTATTATGTAGTGGAGATTTTGATTGTTGCAATAGAATGAATTTTATAGACGTGAATCGATATTTATTAATTAGGATGTATCAATGAGGACTAGGTAGTAAGCGAGATAGTGAATAGGAATAATATTGGACACTGGATAAGACAAGAGTCTTAAGCAAAATTGCCGCAATGGTTTCTTACAGTAACAGATAACTTCTGGCGATGTAAGGGACTCATTCCCAAGTGTATAAGTTTCCAGTTACTGTGGTTAACTGATTTTGTACAACAAAACCTCAACTCAACAAAACACCTTTAATGTAAATTTAAAGGTGTCCCAGAACGATCATTATGTTGATGTAGAAAAAATTTGTAGAGAGAGCATATGTGGAGACAGTATATGGAAAGAGTATGGAGAGAGTATATGGAGAGAAATATACGAAAAGAATCATTTGAAGAGGGTATTTTTAGATTTATTGAAGAGATGGTATTTATAGAATTATACGAAGAGAGAGTAGAAAAGTATCGAGAGACTATATGAGAGAATATATATTCCAATTGCTAGTCATATATATTGATATATTTAGAGTCTATTGACATATTGTAGTAGAATATGATATCCGTGACAGTGAGGCAGTGTGAATATGAGATACAAAGAACTTAAAAGACTATATATTGAAAGTATGAATATTGATATGGTTATTGAACTATTTCATAATAGCACCCAGAAGCCACTCACTGTACGGCGTAACATGAAATCATCCCAAATACATTCTCATATCGCATAAATTCCTAATTTCTCTCTCTTACATGACGCTTACTCCTATTTCTCTCCTCCTACTTAGCCCCTAATCGTATAGCCCCTAATTACCCACTAACGTCTGGTGCCATTATCCGCTGAAATTTCAGGTACATGACCAATACCCGGACCTATAACCTAAATCAAGGTGTCCGTATCGGGATCAGCAGTTAGATTTCCGAAAGTATTCTTCTGAAGGTTACAATGAAATTTGTAGAGACCAGCGAAGTCATAGTGATCCCGACTCTTCATTCGAGCAATAATAGTGCTCTATGAAAGCAGAATCCGGATAGACACCTTTAAGTGCCGTGCTACCTGGTTCATAACAGACGGAGTGTTATTAGTGGCCTTCAATCGACAATGACTCTTAACACGAACAGTAAATTTTGTCCTCTAAATACGCATATATATGGTATCAAGTAGGTAAAGAAATAAGACTAGATGATGATGGGGTTTAAGTTCATTGTTGATGAGCACAATTAGGATAATTAGGATAGGAATTGTGAGCGACTTAAGCCTAGATATCATTTGAGAAATTGAGGTGATGCAAATAGACTACTCTACTATGAAGTAAGATTGGAATGAAAAGATGGTCCTACAGAGGACTATTTATATTTTTACTCTTTCTCCGCAAGTATATCTAATTTAAGCAGCAGTTCATTTTATTTCAGGGTGCCCTTAACCATGGAGAAAATCCATTGATCCTGCTTGCCTATTTTTTGCACCAATGAAAGGTGGGTTCTTCCTTCCATATTTACGAAGTTGCAGTAAGTAGCCATTATCCCGGAATGTCACGAACACCATAGAATGATCTGCATTGTTTACTAAATCATCAATATAATTCTCGTCGTCCTATAGGTGCAGATCCAATCGGCTCAGTTATGCCAAGAATTCACCAGTATTGACGAATCAAGACGTTTTCAAGAGTCAAATAGAGTTTTTCATCGCCTTCTTCACAGCAACTCGAACTTTTGGGCCTCTTAAGCGAAGATATGCCGTAGGATTGGGAGAATTTACATAGGCAATTGTGATACTTATTTTCCATGGATAAACAGTAGAATTATATTTCTCACCGCTTGGAACGAATATACTTGATTAGTTTTTGATTCAATAAGTTTCTGTTTTTTTTATATTTTACATTTGGTTGCAGGGTATTCAGAGCAAATAGTCATATTTTAAGGAAGCAACACATAGCCATTAATTGAGTTCACTTTTACGGCTAAATTCCCCATATAAGGTTTTTTTGCGACTACAAAATCCACACTACAGCACCTATGTTTTGGGTGCAAATTCCTTCCTTGTGATTATAATCACCTCATTAAATTAAACAAGCAAGAAAAGCTTGGATAACATTCTGCCAGGCATGACAGACAAGAATTTACTATATCCGTCCAGTTTCCTACATTAAGTTATCTCCCTCTTCTTCTTTCTATTATACATATATACAATACATCTAAAGATATAAGGAACCAGCAGAAACAATGTCCCTGTGGACCAACTCAATAGTCTTTTCCATCTTCTCCTCCAAATCAGTGTTACCAATAGTCTTAGCGGCAACAACCAATTGTCTTATCAACTCTTCTAATCTCTTGAATGTTCTGATCAACGAACCCTCGTATACATCAGTCATCTTACAGATTTGGGTGAAAGAGGCACCCTTACACCAAGCATAGGTGACTTCCATCAACTCGGGTCTGAATGACTCAACGTAGTCCTTCTCGATCATTTCGATTTTACTCTCCCTAGAAACTTTGGCAATCTTGCTGGCCATGTCTTGCATAGACTTCAATGGATCAGCCAATTCAGGCTTTAAACGTGGTGTTTCCTTAGCTCTCTCTTGGAAAACAAAACAAGACAATAAAGCTGCACATTGTTCACAGCTCAAGTCGTTAAATGTACCGTTGAAGATCAATTCAGTCAAAAGCAACTCGTCTCCGGAACTGATCTCACATGCCACTCTACCCTTTAACTCTATAATGTCGTTTTGGGTAACGAAGTCTAAACGTCTCAACACTCTCTTTCTGTGTCTCAAATCATCTAATTGGATGACGGCTTGAGCCTCCAATATCTTTTCTTTCAAATTTCTAATCTTTACTTGTATATCTTCTTTCTTGCTGTAGTTGTTGTAAAGTTCATCTAATCTCACCGAGTTATACAATGGATTTCCGATGAGTTTGGAGTCTAAAACATCTATCTTCTTCAACAAAAGTTGGAAGTCATTGTCTGTGATCTTCATGTTTTCCACTGGGTCCATCAATGGAATTCCATCAGGCAATCTCTTTGGTAAGTCCTTCATGGTCTTAAGCAAAGTCTTCTTAGCAGCGGCACTCTTCAAGTCTTCAGGAACTCTCAATCTGACACTACTTATCTTCTCGATGGAATCAAGAGTGATTGGGATGTACTCCACTCTAGATTTTTCGCCTGCCTTAGCAGGTCTAATACCTTCAGGGAAAACTGGGTTAAATGGCTTGATTAAGTTGACTGGAGAATCGACAAACATGGTATAAACAAACACATTTACTATGTAAGATTCATATTCAGTAAAGTTCTGGTTTCTCTTATTGTTTCTCTTCGAGAAAGAAGTAACCATACCCCAATCGTAGTCGTACTCACCAATTTTGACCTTGATCACTCTACCTTCCTGTAAGAAAGGTAAGATATAACCGGGATGAGTAATCACTTTTCTCACATCATCCTGGTACTTATCCAATTGCTTTTTGAGATCATAATATTCCTTAACAGTTGACTCATCGTCTACTTGGATACTGTTGTATTCTAAAGTCAAGTCCTGCAAGGTCTTTTCCATAAGAGGAACAGAGGCAGCATTTTGGAATTGGTAGAATGATTGTTCCAACATAAATTCAGGGGAAATACCTTCAACACGCATTAAGTTTAAAATCATGTTGTAACCCAAGTGGAAAGCAGAGTCTAATCTATCAGCTTGACCTTTAACCATACCCTTGGCTACTTGAGGCTCCATCTTTTCATCAATCATCATAATGACGATACCACGGTCATCAAGACCACGACGACCAGCTCTTCCGGACATTTGAATGTACTCACCACCAGAAACCCATCTGAAACCAACACCATCCCATTTACGGACGGATGTGAAGACAACAGTTTTGGCAGGCATATTCAAACCGATCGAGAAGGTCTCAGTAGCAAAAAGGACTTTCAAAAGACCTTCTTGGAACAAAATTTCAATGATTTCCTTCAAAATAGGCAACAAACCAGAGTGATGGATACCAATACCTCTCTTTAATAATGGTAAGATGTTCTTGATTTGAGGCAACTCCTTGTCAGCCTCTGGGAGCAAACTAATAGCGTTGCTGAAGATCTTGCTCAAAGCTTCTCTCTCGTCATCTGTATTAAAGTCTAATTTAGACATTTTTAAAGCCAAGGATTCACAGTCTCTCTTGGAGAATGAGAAAACAATGACTGGGTTGTATCTCTTCAAGTAGATCATCTTGACAATTTTGTAGATATCAGACTTACCGTCCTTGTTACCTCCCTTGTAGGTTTGTCCCTTTTTACCCTTCGACAGGTCTCCAGAGGAAGGATCATCTCCGGCAGCATCACTGATAGAAGCCATAGCCTTCTGGAAGTTCTCTTCTCTGAAAGTTCCCTTTTCGTCTACAACCAAATGGATACCGTCACCAGCAGCTGGGAACAAGTAATGTTGTAATGGTGTAGGACGGAAATCAGTATACACAACATGACATGGTTGAGCGTGAATCTTGACAATCCATTCGGCAAACTCCATAGCATTAGGAATGGTAGCTGAAAGGAAGACGTGATGGACCTTATCTGGGAGCAAAATGATAGTTTCTTCCCAGACAACACCACGAGACTTATCTCTCATATAGTGGACCTCATCAAAAATGACCCATGCCACTTCTCTCATGATCTCAGAACCTCTGTAAAGCATACTACGTAAAATTTCAGTGGTCATGACCAAACATCCCGCGTCTGGGTTGATAGTAACATCACCGGTCATCAACCCGACATCTCCGAATTCGGCAAGCAATTCTCTGTACTTCTGGTTACTCAAAGCCTTAATTGGAGATGTGTAAATGACTCTTTGTTTGTCTCTAAGAGACTGAGCAATGGCATATTCAGCAACTACAGTTTTACCAGCAGATGTATGGGCAGAAACCAACACGGACTCATCTCTGTCTATACAAGAAATGGCCGTATCTTGGAAAGGATCTAACACAAACGGATATGTTCTAGCATCCTTCACTCTCTTGTGCTCTCCAATGGGTACATATGGGTAGTCTGGTGGGACTGCAACTTGATGTCTAACCTGATGTCTTAACTTCAACTGGCCCTCTGGTTTTTGGGTTGATGCGTCTGCAAGCAAACCAGCAGAAACAGCAACTTCACGGGAAGCTTCAATCTCGACGGCATCAAACACAACCGGCTTGATATCCTGCTTGACTCTTTCTCCAGCTCTTTTCTTGCTCTTCTCTTCATTTTTCACTCCATCGGCCTCTTCGCTCGGCTCTTCAGATATCTGTCTCTTCTTGGGCCTTTCTTCGCCATTTTTCTTGGGCTCCTCGGCTATAACAGGAGGAGCCGTGATAGGGGCCTCGTCGAAGACGTCGAAAAGATCGTCACCGTCCATTTTGCCTAAGCTCTTTGTAGAAATATAAACGAAGAGAGTTTCTATTCGAGATGACTTTAAATTTATTTTTCACTTATCAACTCGGCGCTACCACACACAATTAGTGATTTTTTTGATTTTGCGACATAAAAGATGGTAGCGCAGAAGTATGATAGTGTTTTTTTTTGCAACTTCTGTCAGAAGATATGAATGGGGTTGAAGATACCACAGAGATCTTGATGTGATGGTATTAAGGTAGGAGTTTACTAGAGTAGAGCTGTGTGACTAATTTAGGTCTGATCTAGATCTGACGTGTTTATGGGGTTTATGGAAAAAATGCTGCTTACTTTAATGAGTTGTAGTTAACAAATACGGTCAGCTCTTTCTTTTTTACGTTCAATGGGTTTATCAATTGGGGTATCATGTATTATTACACTATGGGTATTATGTACTTAGGATTAATCCCTATTAGATGCTAACTTCAAAACTGACTTTGTCATTGTTTTGTAATGCTTTGAGTGTCTGCCACTTCTCCCTATCGTACTCTCCTATGACGGCACTTGGCACTGAACTCACACGTGAACCTGAGCCACGATTGGTATCTATGTCCCAGAAATCGATCGCCTCTTCTCCGATGTGGGTTGGTAGAGTTTTGTCATAATTGGCAAAGATCTGAGATGTAGGGAAGGGAAGCGTGTTTGGTTTCAGGCTTGGTAAGGAGAAGGATGATACCGAAGAACTGTGTTGATGATGAGATTTGGTGGTAAGGAAGGATTTGATGGACTTCCTAGGAGATCCAGATCGGGAAGAAACAGCAGAAGTAACTGAGACAGGGTTGGAAGCAGAAGAACCAGTATGCTTGTGATACTTCATCCTATCTAAATCAAATGGTGAGCTAACACTTACTCTACTTGACTTTCTTCTGAAAACACTGCTGATTCTCTTGGGACTTTCAAGTAGTTTCTTAATAGGTGAAGTATTTGCAGTAGAAGTTGCAATTACTTGATCTTCCGGTGGAGAGTTATACTTCGTCAAAGTGAGATCTTCTACAGGAGTATGATCTCTTCCTCTATCATTGCTGAACTTCTCAGATCCTACCGAGTCTGTTACATTTGACTTACCACTAATGTTCCTAAACGTGTGCAACGATGGTGCACTGTATGACCTACTCAGAAGGTTATACGATGGACGACGGGCGTTCTGAGCTCTACCAGTAGCGCTATTGATGTCAGATAAACTGTCAATATCGAGGTCATCAATCCTGTTTTCAATTGGCGGAAGTAAGTATTCGTCATTGGTGGTATGATTGAAATTGTCAGCTAGGGTAGCTTCACTTCCACCCATAGACCTTAAACGATGGTCACTGACGAGTGAGGTTATTCCATTTATGTTGTAGTTAGCACCGCTCCTCGTTCTGTGCTCCTCGTATGCTTGTGATCTTTGCTCCCATTCACTTAATGATATGTTGTGAATTTGGTTACGGGCATTAGTAGAATATTGACCAGAGTTCCAATTAATATTGGTGCCACTTGAAGATAATGGAATCTTTTCTAATCCAGAGAGTGAATTTTGGTACTCCTCCACTGTTGGAGATTCCATTTCTTCATTATTGTGGGGAATGTTTGTAAAGTTATAAACGCCTTTCTTCTTAGCTACTTTGCCCACACTTTCCTTGTTTTTTGGTACAATGACCATGTCCTGATCAAAGTTTTCAAATTTGGACTGGTCAATTGGCTCGTCGAACTCGTTCAAATAAGGCAAATTCTCTTCATCATCAGAATCTAAGCTTTCGAGCTCTACTTCTTTCAAAGTGGCTACTTCGATCTCCCCTACTGGGCTTAATACCGTTCCACGTTCGCTGATAAATGGAGGATTGAACTCTGAAGAACTAGGTACATCTTCGTCCGTAACGGTACCACTTCGAGATCTTGATTGGTAGAGAACTAATTCTTGCTGCCTTTTAACTTCCATGATAGGACTTTCACCACTCTTTAACACTGAGGGTAAGAGACATTCATTTACTTGAGCCAAGAAAGTTCTCTCGCCATATATCGACTGAAGCCTCTGATGTCTTCTTTGTTCTTTCTTAGAAGTACCTAGGACAGATGCAGATTTGGATCTTGTCATCATATCAACCACCTGACTTTGAGTATTGTCATCCTCTTCAATTTCTTCTATATTATCAACATGGACAAGGTTGCTTTCTGAGTTTGAATTCAACAAAGTTACTGTTCTGTGCAATTGCAAAGTGCTGGTACTCTTCTTCAAATTGGATGAATTCTCTGTCAAAATGGTCAGAAGAGATACTTTTGACGTACTCTCAGGTAACTTCTCTTGTGGACTGACTTGTGATGTAGTCGATTGTCTGGCATAGTTGAAGGACGATTGCAGCTCCATGAACTTGTCCTTGAAATTGGAACTCTTTGGACTATGAGTTTTGAGGAAACTAGAAACGCTCTTGTTGTTTCTAAGGTCATAACTCAGTCTTGATGCTATAGCCAGATGTGACTTGTTGCTACTAAAGAAGGTGAATGTTCCTCTTCGAGATCTTCTAGCCTCCACAATAGGTTCTTTATTGCTGAGATTGATATCCAGGTAACTCATGGCCGGTATCTTTGAAGTGGACTCCATCCAATTCTGCGAGTTATAGACTGAATAATGAGAGGCAGACTGTTCGTTATGCTCTTCTGCAGATTTTATAAAGTATTCAGCATCTTGACCTTCAACTAGTTTGGGGATATTGGTTGAAATCAATGTGTTTTCTGATATCTTCTTATTTATAGCGGGATTTTGAAGATCGTACCGTGCGTCTGTCTGTGTCGGGTATTCCATAACCTTGGAATCCTTGGTTGCAGATACATGAGTGAAGTTTGAGGATACTTGAGACCCAATTTCTAAATCCTGAATCTGAGTATTGGTATCCAATTTGAATTGAAGATATGAATACAATAATGAGAATGCAATGAGTATGATGTTTATGATGAATATGACGGGAAGAACAATATTCCAATGTTCAGGTTTTTTGATTGAGACTAGTCTTTGTTGTATCATTCGAACGACAAGCAATATTCCACTAGCGATATAGAAGGCAGAGAACACCACTTGTCCAAGTATTGTTACAATGTGAGTTCTCTTCGTTAATATTCGGTTCAAAGTTATACCAATGAAGTAAACAGCTAGAACAAAGCCAGCTATAAGGAACACAAGTAAGGGTATGAAATGGAAATGTAGATATGCTAGAAGCGATAGCACTGCCGTCACAATACAAAATGCTGAACTAATACTGTTGATTGCTATGGGTACGAATGTCATCCTGCTTGTGTATTGTTGAATGAATGAAGGAATGAATGTCAAACAGCTAGTTTGAGGGTATTGAATAAATAAAAGCTTAAAATGTCATCTAAGTATATGGGAAACCAAGAAATGGAAGTCTTGGACTTAGGGATATAATTTGTGGATCAGGATCAAGCCTTTCGCTGAAATCCCAAAGGCGGGCTAAAAATTGGTACTCGTTGGAACCCTACGCAAGCTCGTATAACCAAAAAATAGATCAATGGTCTCCGGATTGAGTCCTGATGATATGCTACTTGACGAGTGCTTGACAGCGTCAGCGTCTAATCGAATTTGACGTTTGGATAAACAATTGCTAGAGAGAAAGTCAACACAACACTATGGATTCGATGGATGCTCAAATGTACATAAACCTGCAATCTTCAACCCTGTATATTGAAAGCGAAAGATTCAGCAGCATCAACCATGCAATACTACTCTACAACCTGACATACGCTGCTTCAATTCCAACCTTATTCTAGGTCTCCCGCTTCTACCTAGCGATCTGACAATGGGTGTTAAAAAAATTGTATGTAAACAACACCTATTGACATATTGCCTAATCGGGTAAGTGTTGCAGTCGAGAGGTGCAGCAACATCACGTGACTCACATTATAATGGGTGGAATTCTGATAGAAGCACATTTCCATGGCGTTGGGATGGATGAAGCGATGGGGTGGTAGCACAAGACGACGGGGTTCAGATTTACGACCATAGAAGTAAGGAACAACAAACAAGTGAATTTTTGGGGCGTCACTGTGTTACCATCTGCTGCAATCGGCTGTCAAATGGCGTCTGCGAGTAGATTGTGGAGTATGCAAACATGATCGATACAAACGGAACCCCACGAGTGGGATTTGTCGTGTTAGATAAGAATGAAAGGTTTGATCTTTAACTAGGTTAAGAATTAGGAGAAGGAAATCGCTTCCAGGGTCGTTTTCGTCTACACAGACGATTGCAAGTGAAATTTTGGCTGAGAAATTGACAGTCCATCGCATGCGCATAACAATGCGATTGTTCTCTTCCATGTTTAGAAAGTAATTCCTTAATTCGTAAGTAGCAAAGATTCGAGACGTCGTATCGGGAAGACTCGTGTATTTTGCTCGTATCATTGCTATTCCGGTGTCATAAAAATTGTGAGCGTGTGTCTTAACTTGCGTTGAATTCGATAGAAAGCAAGCGATGTTTTGCTTGTACCGTAAAACTTCACAATTGCGGTTTGTAGCTAAATACTGTGTAATCACTTTTCTCATTAATTTCAGCATCATCTTGTTAGTATTATATAATACATTGTAAGTAAGTACATTGAACATAATAATAGGAATTTCATTATTAGTTGAACCGCTGCAGCAATTACAGTACTTTGTTGCAATTCGCAGCCTGCGTTATTTGGACAGTACAAGTGTATGTTAAGGTGATTCCCTCTTTACTAAGCTTGCACTCTAACCTATTAATATAGATAAATAATCTAATAATATGGGGAAATCTAATATTATGGGGTCCATATCTTTTGTTGCACTTCTACGTAAATTATTGATAAGTTAAAAAGAGTTTTTTTTATTGAAATACCTACACATTTTGGTATTCAATTGCAATTTGGAAAACCGCAATTGGTGATATACTAATTTCTTTATCGCGAAACTTGACCGCACATTTCTTTCATATCCTTATTTAGAATCTGTGGTCTCCACTGATCCATCTGTTGACCATGTCCAATCCAGATTCTGGTTGGTCATATGGAACCATGTGACCACCACCAAAAACTCTCAAGAAAGTAAAGTTTTCAAAGTTCTTGACCTCACCGACTTGCTTCTTACCAAGAGTCCATTCTCTGACCTTTTCCTTAGCAAAGCCAGCGGCACCAGACCATGGCAACTTGTTGGTCCAAGCTTGGTTACCTAACCAGTTACAGATAAAGTCCTTGTCACCAGCATAGATCAAGACTGGAAGCTTAGCCTCTAACAATTTAATGACGTTCTTGTAGTAAGGCTTCATCCAGTCACCAGCTAACAAGAAGTTTTTGTTGATATCGAAGTTACAAGATTCGTATTCTTCGACTTCAGCACCCAACTTGGCCTTGACTTCAGGCTGGTTCAAGTATTGGTCAATGTACTCCAAGTCCTTGTAGCACAAGTTAGAGCCTTCACACATGGTACGGATGTCATAGACGTTTCTACCAGTTCTTTGGTATGGACCCATCTCAGCGTTGTTACAGTAGATAGTGGCTGGGACACAAGACCACAACGAACCAGAGTCGTAACAGGATTCAATCAAAGACAAACATCTTGGAACGGCGTTAGACATGCTCTCACATTCTTCTGGCTCCAAAACAGATGGTTCACCACCTTCACCACAGGCCATTGGCTCGTAGTATTCGTATTGGGTCAATGGGTCAGTCAAACCGTTACCAATCAAGACGGAGGTCAAGTTGAAAGAACGGTCTTCGTGACTCAAGATTTCACTGGCGAAGACTGGAATGTAGTGACCAGCGTAAGACTCACCAGCAATGTGGAATGGCAAGTTGTTGTATTCTGGGAATTGCTTGAAGAACAACTCCAAGAAGGCGTAGACATCCTCACCGGCGGCAATTGTGTTAGAAACCGATTGAGAAGAGTAAGAGTAACCGACATTGACAGGTTGGTCCAAGAAAATGACGGAAGCGTTGTTGTTCCAACTGAATGGGTTATGGACTGGCTTCAAGTCAGCACCAATGGAGGCTGGACCCAATTCGAAGAACAAACCGGTCAAGGATGAACAACCTGGACCACCGTTCAACCACAAGATGACTGGGTCATTCTTTGGGTCGTTTCTGGATTCAAAGAACCAGTAGAAGAAGTGCTTGTCTTCCTCTTCCACATCCAAGTAACCAGTGTACTGCTTGGTCTTGTCAATTCCCAAATCTTCTGGGGTAGACTTAACTCTAAGCTTGTGGTTTGGAAGCTTGGCGTCAGAGACATGGAAATCGAAAGCAGATTTATCCTTGGTGGTGGTCTTCTTTGGCAGAGCCTTGAAGTTCAACTTGGCAACCTCACCAGGGAATTCCAACATCAAGTCGCTCCATACCTTCTTGGTGGCAGCAGGGATAGCTTCCATTGGTTCATTGAGAATTCTAGCGATGGTCTCGATGACATTGTTCTTGCCGAGTTCAAGGGTGTCAGCGACACGGGAGTATTGGGAGGAGAGTTTGCCATACTGGCCCAAGTTGAAGGTTTGTTGGATGCCTTCAAAGGGGTTTGGGAGACGTAAGCCTTGTGCTGTTCCGAGCGACGAGGCCACAGCGACTATGGCTGTAAGAGAGAGTGATAACTTCATGACTCGTGTGATAGTGACTGAGATTCTTGTGTAGCAACAAAGCAATTGGCACCACTATAGTCCGACAGGGATTGTAGAATGGTTTCTGTTTGACGATGGGACTGTTAAGAACGGAGACAATACTAGAAAACACTACCCGCCAATGCTTTCATCCAAGAAGAAGAGATATAGATAAAGAAAATGCTCCGTCACTGGACAAGATTGCCATCCAAGAGATAGGGAAATGCGACATTTGCACGACATTATGCTAGTTCTGGCAGGTTAGGGACGGAATTACGTAAGCACAAATGTGGGGGAGAGCCATGGGTTAGATAAGCTGGTCATCCCGAATAGGATCGGATGCGAGCTGTTAGTCCCGATTGGGACGTGGAATGAGCCGTTTGGGCGAGTGGGTATGGATTACTTGGTGTAATGGATTTGGTGGGTGGTGGCTACCAAGTGTTATGGATTACTTTGTGGGTGGTATGGTGGTGAGTAGGTATTACGGTTTGATGGGTACTATGGTGGGTACCATTGGGTACAATAATAGGTACTATATTAGATCCTACACTTATCAAGATTGCTGTTTAAGTAGTCTTTTAGAGAAAGGAGTGAGTAATATTACACTCTCTACCCTACCGTGAGGCACCATTCGGAGGTCGGTTACGTGTGATTATGCAGTGTCGGTTGCAGTGGCAGTGGTATGATAGTGGTTATGGAGTTAGTTGGTCTGTTTCTAATGAAATTGTAAAATACCCATACCCATGCCCACACCCTACTCTGCCAGTTCCGTACTACTCTGAAATCTACAATTCGCTCTCTTCTCTTCTATATCTCAGATCCTTTAATTCGTAGCCTCAAGGTCCCTAGACCATGCATTAGATAGCGATGCTACATTCAACCTTCAACCTCCTACAACAATGTGGGCCGCTAATAATTGATGTTGCACACCAGGGCTGGCCAAAACCTTTTGGGATCGGCCCGAGATTGTAATCACCACAATTCCCAAACCCAAACGCTATAACAATAGAATGGGGTGTCTCTTCTACTGCAAAAAGGCTATACGCTTCCAAGATAACCATACAATGGAGCATGTGTTGGTATGCAGTCGAGCTGGTTGAAAGTGGTTAAATTTAAGTACTGCGGTTGGGTGTTTTATTAAGTAGGTGAATGTCCGTCCAGCATGCGCTACCATGTATTATATGTTGGTAGTGGTGTACTCCTTATAGTAAAGTGTTTTGCAGCAATCTTTCTGTTTGGTGGGGGGTTTGGTGGGTAAGAAGCAGTTAATTGTTGTTGATTAGTTATTCTTTTGAAAAAATATGCAAACGGAGGGGATCATTTACTTAGGCTATAAAACCATACATACTCTAAAACTCTCAAGGCTCAAGCCGATACAAATGAGCCAGGACTAGGAGTTCCTCCCGAACACTTATTAACCATACACAAAAAACACCATTGCAGAGACATTTACATAAACCACTACATAATATCCAAGCAGCCAAAATATTTATAAAGGTCAACCAGAATTGCCTTTCTAGATCACTCTACTGAAACCCAATGAAGCCCTTGCCAACACTATCATGACCCAATTGCGTCACGTGACCACTCCACCAACGTGACATGCCCTGGCATCGGCTTGAAAACTGGTAGTTATGAACCATTAGAAGGCAAATATATAGGAATATGAAGCTAGACTCGGACGTGGCGGCAAACGATTCTCCCCACGAGTTCAATGAAGTGGTTAGACCGATTTAAATCCGACACAAATGCCCTCGATAAAGCTCCTCTAGTAAAGTTCTCGAGAAATGACATCAGAATCGACCGTGTTGGAGAGGGAGTCTCTGGTTCGGTAGTGCTCTTCAGGTCGAAGGCGACGCCGACGTTTCGGTATGCTGTGAAAACTTACCATTCCAAGGAGAAATACGAGACCAAGGATGAGTATGTCAAGAGAGTCCTCGGTGAGTACAATATACTAAAGCAGCTCCATCATTCTAACCTCATTGAAGCCTATAAGTACGAAGTATCGTTGTCAGGCGAAGTGAGAACTTACTTACAAGCAGGAAGTCCCAATTTGTTCCAATTGCTACGGTATGCTCCCCATGATAAGTCCAGCTGGACGGGAATGCTTTGCTTGTGGAAACAAGTATGTGAAGGTATACATTATTTGCACGGACTCAACATATGCCATAGAGACCTTAAGCTAGAGAATTTGATCGTAGACCTTGGCAAGCAGCAGGTGAAAATTATCGATTTTGCAACCGCATTGGTGATCCATGACAACGAAGAGGCCATAGGATTGGTGGGCTCAGACTCGTATATTGCGCCTGAGACCATAGAAAAGATCAGATACGATGGAAAAGAAGCCGACATCTGGTCTCTTGGCATTATTCTATACTACCTACTTAATTTACGCTTTGCCTGGAAGTCGGCTAGGCATTCTGACAAAAAGTACATTGCATTTAAAGACATTCCACCCAGGTCCCAGGAATGGATAGAGTTACTACAACTCCCACCCCCGGTGTATACGGATGAAGGATTTGAAAGAGGAAAAGCTGCTGTTTTACGGTATCTTCCAGACGAATCCTATGTTTTAGCAGGCAAAATATTCGAAGTTGACCCTACGGAACGAGCCAACATTGACACATTCTATAACAACAAGTGGTTCCAGAGCATAAAACATTGCACCGAGGATGGACAGACTTGTGGAGCTGACCATAGCTCGTTTTTTAGGGACCATAAAAAGGCAATTCTCTCGGGGCCATGACCGTAGGGCGTATATACATCATAAAATAGGAATACGTATAGGTTTATAGTACACAATTACACAATAACGATAATGCCCTATAACGCGGTACACTACCACAGTAAATACCCTTGGGCCTGACAATGTCTATGCCTCGTAACACCTTCATTTCAACAACTCATAGTGTAAAACCGGGTCTGGAACCGTGTATAACCGATTATAACACCGTACACCAGTTTTTCACCCAAGCCATATCCCAAGTTTTACCACCCAGTTCGAACGAAGTCACCAGAACGAAGTCAACCTCACACTGGAACAGCAGAATCACCCCACACCTCTTCTACACCCTCTCATCTCCTTCCACCATCCCTGTACATCTCGACATCACCTCCATGCATCACCAACCCAAACACCTACCAGAGCCTTATCTTTCGACTCTGAATCAACCCCAGACTATCTTTTCCTGACTTCGCATTGACTCCGTCAACTCCCTCTTCCTCGCCATGACTCCCTCACCATGACTCGTAAAGCGTCTTTTGTGGAGAAAAATAACTGCGACGCCCGAAAAAGTTGTTTTGCGGCAATCGAGATCCGGGACCGGAGCGGCGTCCCCTCAGAGGCATTTACGAGGCCGTGGCACGTGATACAACCCATTGCAACCGCCATTTCCGAACCCTCGGATTTCCCGTCGTTCAACATTTTTCACTTATGCGTCATCGATGAAAAACCCGAAAACCCATATTTAATGGTGGTTGTTTCTTCTGCTAGAAAACCAGATTGGCCCTTCACAGCATATCAGTCACTCCGCCGCCATGCTTTCCACCTCGTTGCGCTCGTTGAGAGTTCAAACCGCCAGAATCCCATGCTTGGCCGTCAGAAACTACGCATTGTCTGCCAATGCCCAGAAGCTTATGTCTAAGCTGGTCCAAGAGGTCGATCCAGAGATGGCCGATATCTTGAACCAGGAAAAAGTCAGACAGAAGAACTCAATCACTTTGATTCCTTCGGAAAACTTCACCTCCAAGGCCGTAATGGACTTGTTGGGTTCCGAGATGCAAAACAAGTACTCCGAGGGTTACCCAGGAGAACGTTACTACGGTGGTAATGAGATCATCGACAAAGCCGAGTCATTATGCCAAAAAAGAGCCTTGGAGGCCTTCGACTTGAACCCAGAAGAATGGGGTGTTAACGTCCAGCCATTGTCCGGTGCCCCAGCCAACTTGTACGCCTACTCGGCCATTCTTGAGATTGGTGATAGAATCATGGGTTTGGACTTGCCTCATGGTGGACACTTGTCCCATGGATACCAAACTCCAACCACCAAGATCTCGTACATCTCCAAGTACTTCCAGACCATGCCATACAGATTGAACGAAGAGACCGGTTTGATAGACTACGACACTTTGGAAGCAAATGCTCTTTTGTTTAGACCAAAGGTCATCGTTGCCGGTGCTTCTGCCTACTCTAGAGTCATTGACTACAAGAGAATGAAACAGATTGCTGACAAGGTCGGTGCCTACTTATTGAGTGACATGGCTCACACTTCTGGATTGGTTTCTGCCGGTGTCACCGCTTCTCCATTCCCATACTCCGACATTGTCACCACCACCACCCACAAGTCCTTGAGAGGACCAAGAGGTGCCATGATCTTCTTCAGAAAGGGTATCAGAAAGGTCACCAAGAAGGGTAAGCAAATCCCATACGACTTGGAGAGAAAGATCAACTTCTCTGTTTTCCCAGCACACCAGGGTGGTCCACACAATCACACCATTTCTGCCTTGGCCGTTGCCTTGAAGCAGACTCAAGCCCCAGAGTACAAGCAATACCAGCAAGATGTTGTTGACAATGCCAAGTCTTTTGCTGACTCCTTGCTCTCCAGAGGCTTCAAGTTGGTTTCTGGTGGTACCGACACTCACTTGATCTTGATTGACTTGAGATCTAAGAACATCGATGGTGCCAGAGTTGAGGCTGTGTTAGAGAGAGCCAACATTGCTGCCAACAAGAACACTGTCCCAGGTGACGTTTCCGCTCTTTTCCCATCAGGTTTAAGAGTTGGAACCCCAGCCATGACCACCAGAGGTTTTGGCGCTGAGGAGTTCAACAAGGCCGCTGAACTTATCGACAGAGCCGTCGACATCTCCATTGCCTTGAAGGCACAAGAGAAGGGATCTGTTCCAAAGGAGTTATTGGCCTCTTTCAAGGAGTTGGCTGATTCCAGTGCTGACGTCAAGGCCTTGGCCACCGAGGTTGCCGACTGGGCCTCTACCTTCCCAGTTCCAGGTGATTTGTAGGTGAGACAGAGAAATGACGAAGTTTATATTATTAGGAAGCTTCCAGGGAGAGAAATAGAGACGAGTGAACTTTCATGGCTCACAGTCATTATGTAAAAGAGTAATTATGAGATATGTATTTGAATAGATACTATGCAAGGACAGAATTGTAGACTTTTTGGTGTACAAGTAGTTTTTTGCACCCAAAAAAACTAGAACTTTTATATCCTTCTACTGGGCTCGTTTGGCAGAAAACAAGTCGACCCTAAGCTCTTCCAGCAAGAGGAAATAACGTCAAACCCACCTGAACCTGAACAGAAACAAGAATTTTACCCCTTCTCTCCCAATTTCTCCCATCTATCATCTTCTTACCCCATTACATTTACATCCCCATTTCTATGCTCACAATCACACTGTTAACAGTATATTACCATACAAATACACCTCTACAAAGGCCCACCATTTCCACACAAAAAATTAACAAATTTCCAATTTTCAACTTCACACATACCAACCAACTTCACACATACCAACCAACCTCCAACACCCTTCCCAACCCCATTTTCTTCCTTTCTACTCCTCTCCCACCTCCATAATCTTACCCTATACTACCCCTCCAAACCCCCATAGTTAAGATCAGCTAACACAAATTCCTACATAAAACCACAATTGAACCACACACGACCACTCGTACTTAAGGACAATCTGATTTATTAGAATTACAACCATTGATTCTTCCTGTTAACAGCAGTAAAAGACGGTGATATCGATAAGCAATTAGCGTCAAATTGGAGAAAGTGCACAGAAACGAATCAGCTGCTGATTTTTCACTTTTTTTGGGACTTTTTCCGTTGAATATACCCCCGTTACTGATGTCTAATGTCCATGGTCTTCCACGGCCGTTTCCTCTATCGGCCAGAGGTTCAGACCTCATATCGTGGTCCCGAAATGGGTTTATAGCCTATACGTCGCCTGTGGCGAACTCAAAGGACAATTTGCTCCTCACATACCTCGAAAACGTGGACGGAAACTCGTGGCAACTCGCCAAACCACAGAGTATAACCATCAAACTAGAAAACAACTTCTTGCCAGAACTCTCGTTAGTCGAATGGAGTAACGTCAGCACCGACTTGGCCATTTCAGACGTATACGGAAACTTCTATATCCTTCTCGCTGGAGTGGGGCTTTTGGATATGACCAATCTTAAAGCAGATAAACCTACACCCACCAGCGGACCAGATGCTAATGCCAGCTCTCCAAGTTACGAGCTTACTTCGTACAACCACATGGAAATGATATACAGAGATATTATTAACCAGGATACGACGTCAGCCATAAACCCAGGCGCTTCTATCGTATCTTTTAAGTGGCTCAACATAGAAAAAACGCAGATTGTGAATAAACCTGCCTCACTTTTCAACCTAGACAATCAACAACCCAATAATTCACCCTTTGTATATACCTATGGTGTCAGTCAATTACAACCACATGGAGTAACACACCCCATTTCTACTAAACAGGCATGTGTGGCATTACGCCAGAATGGCCAGTTCCTATTGTACTACCAGGGAGAACATAAAGTTGAATACCACAAAATAGCGACAAGCCTCAGCGACGACCTTGTTATAATTAAAAACGCCTCCATTGGTTTTACCAACGATAAGCAGATTATTGTCACTGCTTTTGACTCGGTCTCCCAGAAGATCTGTACATATTCTGTCACTATAGACTGGGGATTCCTCGTTGAGTCTGCCAAGAGACAGAAACTCGATCCTCATTACCATACCCCTAAAGAGGAGCAAAAGCTACCAAAATTGGTAGTTCTGCGTATTCTGGCATCTATCCCAGTGCCAACGTATGTAGACGTGACGGAGGACGAAGAAAACAGTAACGATAATAATGATAAAATGGACGTTGACTCGGAAAACAACGACAGTAAACCCAAATATCAATTGGGAAGTCTTGCATCTATAGATATTCTTTCAGCTAGTGCTGAAAAGGATTCAAATTTAGACATATTAGTCAGCTATGCTTCTGAAGATGAATATGGAGTGCAATCGTCGACATTCTATCGTTATAACTTGACTGGTGAACTGGAGCTTATATCAAGTGCATTCGGCGAATTGGGACAGCGGAAGAACATTACTGCACCACCTAAGGCTTCCAAACTTCAGACAATTACCCTTCAAGACAAACTCACACGCTCAGGACGCGCCCAATCTGTAGTCACAGCATTGGCAGACAATTATATCTTGGTTTACTTTACGGATGGAACTGTAGATGTCATAGAGAGGAATTCAATGAAGGTGATTAATGGGCCCGAAGAGAATCCTCTCCCACCGAAGAGTATTTCTACAGTATTTGATGTGGGTTTTAATTTCCCTGAAATAGCACACAACGGACCATTTATAGTCGCCGTTTCACCCAATTTGACTTCAGTAGTCTACACACTAATCAACAGTGACAACTCGAATCTTACGTTGAAGGTTTTTGAGAGGAAGAAGTATCTTGGACTTTCTCCAAAAGAGCTTTTTGCCACCTCCGTTGGTTTTGCATTCCGTCACGCATACGCATGCTACACCAATACATGCTCGGATGATTTACTCGCATTGATCCAGACTGAAATCATACGCTTGCAAGTGCTACTCCAAAAGACAATAACTGACAAAAAGCAGAATATCGACATAATAATAAAGAAGTTCATCGAGTCAGTTATAAGTGAATCACACAAGGCAATAAACTTTCAATTGGATGCTTTCAGTAAAGAATCCGTAGACAAATTACTTTCTAACCCGCCACTCCAGAAATTGCTTTCTTTACAACTAGTGCTTGGTGAGTTACAGGAGAAGAACACAATTGTTAGTGATATTGCGTGGATTGTGTTAAATCTTCGTAGTACCAGTTTTGGTATTATGTTTCTGTTGTCAAGTATTTACAGACAGATTTCGAAAAAGAAGCCAATAGAAGACAGTCTCCAGGACTCAATAACCAGAGGAGAGTGCATTATGTCTTTGATTGGTAATGTGAAGTGGCTCATTGATTTGATGGTATACATTAATCAAGAACTTTTGCAATTGTCCAATACAAAACTGAACTCTTCCAAGAGTAAGTTGACCATCAAAAATTCTATTGCTTTGCCAATTATCTTAAGTAAAGTGCCTAGATTGTTTTTGATGTATGCATTGTCATCAATTGGAAGAACTCATGACATATTGAAGAGATTGCACAAAGATTTATCGGAAGCCAGCAAGTTATTCACTCCAATGAAGGAATCATTGAATAGATACTTCACGCTCTGCAACAATTCTCCATTGAGCTTGAACATTTTTGAGAACTACTTGAGAGAATGTGATGCTTTAATTACTAAGGAACAGAGTATAAGACTCGCTGGAATGGAAAAGGGCTACTCATTGAAGGTAGAGCAGAAATTAGTATGCCAGGGTGAATTGACAGAGGATATGGAACAGATTGCAGTAATCCTAGTTGATCGTCATGCTGTAAATATAAATCGTGATCCGAAGGTAGCAGACCTTTACTTTTATGATGTCGATTGGTTAGATGTTGGTATCAACAAACATCCCGTCAAAGGAAAAGGGGTTAATGATAGTATCATTTATCAGTATCCTAATTTGAAGGATTCAATTGTTCCTAGGTTGCGGTTTTCGAAAACTGAATGTATCGACTCCTTGAGAAAGATTATTATCATGGCTGATTCCAACATTCAGCCCCCAGCACCAAGACCAGAAATACGTAATGGTACCAGCAATGGGACTAACGGTAATGCTAGAGGCAATAAGAGTGCAACTCAAAGTGATCTGAAAAACAAGTTGAGAAAGTGTACTAGATGTCGTTCTGTTTCGTTAGTCTCTGACCCACTTGTATTCGATGCACCCAGCACCATTGGATTATGGACAATGGTATTCCAAAGAACATGCCTTTGCGGAAATGCCTGGGTAAATTGCACTTAGCTACTACTACTGCTACTACTACTACTACTACTACATAACTATGAGGAATTAGGTACATGAAATTAATATAGAATATCGCTCTTTTGATACGCTACTTAGTGTATAGTCGTCTCTCATTAGTTTAAGCTAGCTACTTTGCCTCCTTGGCCGCTTCCTTCTTGGCAGCAGCAGCAGCTTCCGCTGCCTTGGCAGCGTCGGCAGCAGCCTTCTTAGTAGCCATCCACTTCATCATGAAGGGCAACATGGCGTTGGTTACCGCAATCCAGGCAAAGAGAACACCTATGTTTCTTCCCATTTTCCCTTTGTAAGCATTGAAATAGGCAACATGCAACAATTCATAAGCGTTTCTCACGGGAATGGCATAACCATATCTGTAGAAGGGAGGACAGAGCACGATTGGAGACACCGTTGGAGACACATTTAGAACAGCAATGAACAACAAGAGGAAACCAATCAACTGTGGTTTTATTGCCATCAAAAACAACGCTGAAACTTCAATAAGACTACCAAGTGAACTCATTAACAAGTAGCCGAACATCCAAATGACAAGGAAGCCCAGTCTACCAAAAGTATGGTAATAGGTGAGACCATAAGCGTGGTTCAAAACTACAAATGACAACGACAAGATTAAATAAGCCACTTGTGAAGCAATCATTCTATAGGCAACGTACTTGAAACCTTTCAACTTCTTGGCCATGTACATATGTAACTCGATCTGGAAGATAAACTGGAAGAATGAAAAGATCACCAAGTAGATAATACCAATTTGAAGAGGAGCTTGCACAATTTGATCAGGCACAGGAATTCTATCATTGACGTTGAACGTTGGAAGTGTAGTGATGAGCCCAGGAGCATTGGCTAGCACATTAGCTGCTTGGGTCAGGTTTAAAGTACTCAAAAGGTCCATGGCCAACGGAGTCTGGGGAACGAATGAGTAGAAGCCACGAAGAATGTTATTGATTATAGTACTGATGTAATTGTTCACAGCATTGTAATCTCTTCCAGTTTCAAACACAACCTCCAAATAATTGGTAGGATCAAACGTTGAAAGCGTAGTTAATGCTCCGACCCATTCCAAAGTAGTGTTGGGTTTAATATAGAATGCTCCCCAGTACTTCTCGTGGTGGACTTGACGATAGACCTCTTCCGTGATTGTATTATTATGAGAGTTGGCTAAAGTGGAGATTCGCTCGAAGTCCCACATGTCGTAGTGACCTAACGCTTTCACAGCAGTAAGGTTGAAGAAAGCCAGGACAACCGGACCCACAATAGCAGGTAGTTCTCCGATTTGGGTGTCTGCATTTACAACTGCAAACTTCAAGTCCTTGTAACGGGATGCTCTATTGTAGTACGAACCCCAATAGATACACAAGGCTAAACAGAAACCAATAATAAGATACAAATAGTTATTGGCGAATGTCAACACAATCTTGATTCTGTCAGCATGGAATTCCTCGTCCCAGAATCCAAGTTTCTTGGTAATAGCTTGGATAGTTGAAACAACGGTACTTCTTCTTCTAGTAATTGGCGGAAGCTCTTCTAAATCAGCCTTTCCTGCTGATTGGAGAGAAGCACCACTAGGAACAGACTCCACTCCATCGAATAATTGCGGAAACTCTTCTAAGTCTTCTTGCGATGACTTGTCTGCTACTCGAGAGAACGATTTCCTCAATTGGTCTTGACCAAACCATTCTTGGTTGGTGTACTTTCTGTCGACGAGATCCAAGTAGTCATCTTCTTCGTCCAGTAGAACCTGCTCTTGCTGGTCAGACAGTAGGGTGAAGTATCCAGACGTAGCATTGGACAACTTTCTGAAGAGAGAACCACGCCTTGCCTGTTGCAGAGTTGTTCTAGTTGTTTCGTTCAATTGAACGGGAATGTTCTCGTCATGTTCTCGAGCCGACTCCAGTGACGAAAGCGATGAAAGCGACTCTTGCGACGGTCTTGACATCTTCCGATTTTTATGTTTCTAGGGGCTTACCAATGAATGGTCTATGACTGTTATAATGAGAGTATACCCCGAATAAATACCCCAATTTTCTGTGAAATAAAATATGTATTCTTGCAAATGAAAAGCGTATCCTCGTCTAAAGCAACGAACTTACACACCAATGACCTTCTTCTCACCTCTCAAAGAATATACATATATATATATCGAAGAATATACAATTGAAATTAAGACTTTGAAATAAAAAACCGTATCAAAAGAGCCGCGCTACCAGGTTTAGTATCGTGCATATCACCTGCATAGGCGCATTATTTTCGGAAGGTGCAGAGCGACATTTTTTTGAATTCCGACGTTTGTTCCGTTCTATGTACAGGACCGGAAATATAGGACAATCGGGTAGTTTTAATAAGAGTTGGAGATGGATCAAGATGGGGGATAGGAGTATTATGTCGATAATTGTGACAGTGATGCGAAGTCGTGGTTTCTGCCGTGTCTCGTCCGTAGCTGCGTGGAAATTAATGTCACTTTCCACTTCTTTTCGGTAATCTTCCCACATTTTTCTCCTTTGTTCAAGGACGTTTGTGGTCTCTTGAATACGGAAAATACTGCCAAAAAAAATATATAAGTCGATATTTTCTGCCAGCATCACGCCGTACCTCCCGCATTACCAATTCCCGAAGGTTCGTTGAGATGGGGACAGATACGGTGTCATTGTAGCATTGCGGCAGGGTTCGACGAAGAGGGTTTGTAGTAGGGGTTCCCGCCTAGGCCGGGTGGCTATGCCAAAAGGGTATAAGTTCCAGATGTTCCATACCAGGGAATAACGGGAATGGGATGTAGCACCGACAAAAACCATTAGGATGGAGTTAAACTCCATTTGCGTCGATAATCTGAGACACGAGTTCTCAAAATGGCGACATTCTTGGGTCCGATGGAACTCCCACCATCTCTAACTTTCACCTTAACGTTACATCTTCATTAAGCACAAAACTTAATTAACCGTTTTAAAGGAATGTACTCCACAAATAGCAGCCTGGCAAATGCTTCTCTCACTCCAATTTCCGCGCGGTAACTTGCAATATCTGCTGTGCTGACATAATCTCCATGCAATGCCCCCATCTGGCGACATTCAACGACAATGTTAGATTATCCATCACATCTGTACACAGGACACTGCACTCTCTCATGCATTACTGCTATTATTATTTCCAGGCCCTAGATAATATATAATGTCTACGACCAATCCTAATCATCACTAAGGAAGAAGTAGTTTAAGTAGAAGAAGTGTATTGTTGAATTGATTGGGTAGAAAGAAATACGATTATTTCCTCGGAAAGTATATATCATTCGCAGAAAGGAACGAGTTGCCGTACACACGTTTCTTTATCTACGCTTTTGTAACTCAGAGTTCTTCTTGTTGGAGAAGAGACAACCATCGAAGTCATCGATAAACAACGGTGTCAAAAGAGTGGGAAAAGAGTTGGGAATAGTGTGAAACTCATCAATTCAATTGGTCACAAAACCGGCTACACAGAAAGTCTGTTATTCAACACAAAGAAGTCGTAAAAGACTTACTTTTTAACCATCCATATCAACCATAAAAATGCCTGAACCAATCTCTAATACACACAGCATCGACCCTCTCGATAGCTCCCATCCACTAGAAGATGATAGCGGCGAATATTTACCACCACTTCAGTACAACCCAAGAGAGCGTTTAACCGGTGCAGATGCCGTGGCCGATACCATCAATGCTGGACACAGAAGCAAATCTAATGACTCCCGGATCACAGCTGCCGCTTCAATACCAGCTAAACCAGAACAACCAGAAAAGAAAGAACCCAAGAAGACACCCAAGGAACTATGGAAAGCAAGAGGAATATTGGCCCTGAAGTTTCTCATTGTGTATGTGAAGATATTCTGCTTGTTTGTCGGTATCCTTTCGGTGTATTGGGCTACATTATATAGGAGACCGGGAAGATACAGAAATATGAAGTTCTTGGTCGTCTCCGAAGACGAGGCTTTCAACAGCGTTAATGGAACAAATGTACAACCGTTCCTAGGCAACGCATTTTTGGATATGGTAAGGCACAATGATACTGTCACTTCTTTGGCACATTGGGAAATTGTGCCTATTTCAGAATTCATTGAATCTGCTTTAGCTCATAATAATACTGTCCAGGCCGAGGTCATGAGAAAGATTCACCATCAGAAGTACTGGGCTGGAGTTCACATCTTGCCTAATTCTACCCAACTCATCTACGAAAGCTTAGCATCTGGTAATTTCAGTCTCGTATCGTCAGGGGAAATCACTCAATTGGTTAATGTCATCTACGAGTCAGGTAGACATTATTCAGCTTTGAACCAGTATGTCAGTAAGCATATCAGTCAAATTGAAGGAACTTGGCTTGGTTTCTACGCCTCACAGCAGATCTATCAACCTCTTGTCAAAGACTATTTGAATAATGACCAAAGAGCCGGCTTGCTAGCCAATAACAATACCATAAGTATCCTAACTTCGAAACCAATTTTCAATGTTGTGGACATGCGTCCTGCTCTTTCAACAGCTGTCTTAGGTCCTTCAGAATTGGGTTTGATCTATGCACAGTTGTTTTCATTCCATCAGTTCAATTTCTCGCTTGAGATCTATGCTTATATTCGTACAAGACTTAAATTCAAGCATTACTTGATTTGGAGATTCCTAGCCTCGAATGTCAACTGTTTGGTCCTTTCATTGGTGTATTCTCTTATTACAATTGCTTTCCAAATTCCAACGAACCCTGCTTTCGGTCATTCTGGTTTCTTGGTACTCTGGATGTTTATGTTCCTCTTCATTTCTGCAAGTGGTGCTATCAATGAGAACGTGGTTACCGTTATTCTCGCTTTTGATAAGAAGGTGCTCTTAGCTCCTTGGATGATTTTCAACATCGTGATCAATATCTCGACTACATTCGCTCCATTCGTGCTCATGCCTGGAGTATTCAAGTACGGTTATGCCATGCCAATGTACAACACATATGAGGCACTGAAGGTGGTTTTCTTCAATACCTGGAAGGGCAACTTAGGAAGAAACTTAGGAGTCCTTGTAGCGTGGATTATCGTGTTGAACGTTGTTTTCGTGTTCACAGTTAGATGGGCCAATAAAAGAACGAAACGTATTGCCGATGAAGCAAAGGAGAAGAAGGCAGAAGAAGAAAGAAAAAAACTAGAAGAAAGCATGAAGGAGAAGGCTGAAAGTGGGGGATCATCTACAGACTCCAATGAACACAAAGGTTAATAGAATATAGTATTCACTAATATATTTGCATAACAAGTACTACATAGTCTCATCGAGGACATCAACTTTAGGAGCTACATCCTTGAGATTTCTACCAAATTTCATGAGGTTATACGATTCTCGCAAGAAAGGTTTCCAGTGTATCAACTCCGGTGTTTCTGCATCTTGTGAGTGAATCAAGTTATCCAACACATCGAGCTTCATATGCCAAAGATCGTTATTAACAAATGAAAGATTACTGGTGTCAACCAAGAAGTCATTGGTCAAAGAAGCCTGATTGAGAAGGAACTTTCTTGAGTGTTCGTACTTAGAAAATTCCAATAGTATAATGTACAACCTATCAGCTGGTAGATGCGATAAGGTGGATGTGTTAAAGTAGTCCTCTTCAAGAAGAGAGAATACCGTTTCCGACCCAATGAAATTGAGTAGAATTGTGAAGTATTTCTTATTATTCAACAATGACAAGTGAGACAATACGTCAACGTAGATATTCGAATTAGCTCTAACGATAGTATCGGGATTGACATTGCCTAGAAGTTTGATGTCAGACTCGTCGTATTCGTAGATTTTGAGTAAGTTATATGTTTTGAATACTTCTGAAGTAGCGCTGACTTGATAGCCAAATTCAACTAACTTCTTGTTAGTGGCATATGACAACTTGACGAGAATATCTATTATGTCAACCTTTATGAAATCATCCGTAGCCGGTTCCTTATACAATTCCAACAAGTCAACTATCACCGACTTCACATTATCGAAAACAGCAAGACTGGAGCCCTCAGAGTGATCCAATTCGGCAATCAACTTTCCATAGAACTGGACAAGTAAGATGAGGAATAATGGGTCATCGCCGAGTTCCACGATCTCTTGTTTGGAGAAAACGTAAAGTTTTGCATCCAATGGTAATTCATTCTTGTATGTCAAGAGAATCAAGATAAAGTCCCATAATCTCGCCAAGAGTGTGCTATGATCTTGGTTTCTTATGGAATAGTAAAGTTCGACAAATTTGGTTCCTCCAATTATATCATCCAAGATGGCGTCTTTATTATGAATAATCAACAGGTTCACGAACAACTCTATTTGATTTACGATTCCGAGGTCCAACAGCTTATCGGAAAGATAATTCTTCACTAAAATGTATGCCACATCGTTCTTCTGAATGAATTGAACCGTATCTCCCTCTTGTAACTTAGAATTCACGATCTGTAGACAGAGCTTAGTAATGCTAGGATTATTGGTATTGGCGAGATTCGCTATTATATATTCCAGTGGGTAAATTTCAAGAATCTGGTTGAACGAAAGGCGGCTCAATACCTTCTCCAACAAGTCAACTAGCATATGGTAAGGATCAATTACGGAGTAACCTTCATCCACCAAGATCAGGTTAATGATTGGCAAAAACGAACCAACAGACTGAACAACGTCGATATTTGGCATTATCGTCACATAGCCGTCTATGAGCGACGAGTCGATTGGACTCTTCTGCTGGAGACTTTCTGTGAGATTCTCTATCACACGGGTCGTCAATTCATCCGGGGTATTAATCTGGATCGGTGAAGGCATGGTGGCAAAAAATCGACAGCAAATATTCTCTATACTTCCAAAACTGATTACTAACCGATTGCAAAATTAATCAAAAGCTTCTCTTTGTCTTCTTATATTTATGCAGAACAGTTACCCTTTGAATTATCAACTAATAGCAACTTACACGGCTGCGAAAAACTTATCAACAAACCTAATAAATGAGTAACCAATAGAAAGAACCACCAACAACCACCAAAAACAAAAATCGTCAAACCTCGTAATTGCGATTTTGATTTTTTGCTGTGAAAAATCAGAGCGCCATTTTGTGTGAAGCACCAAATTCTGGGGAAAGGAGTTACAGAAACAGATTGCATAGACGAAGGATGGTGATGTGTAGGGAGATATAAGAAGAGAGATATATGGTTCTGGGGGAAGATATCAATGGCGTTTCGAATAGAATAGAGTGGGTCTTGGTCTTTTTGGCGGAGATCTTTGCTATTACATGTGTTCTGTTAAATCATTGCGAACGGATTCAATCACGTTGCGCTAATAACAATATGGGGAGAATTGTTTATTGTAGTGGTGGTGGTTGCGGACATGGATGGAAAGGCTGTAACGTTTTTGTTAAATGTTCCATATTACTACGGCACGTTC
The DNA here is from genome assembly GCA_030556775.1 of Scheffersomyces quercinus. Taxonomy (NCBI): domain Eukaryota; kingdom Fungi; phylum Ascomycota; class Pichiomycetes; order Serinales; family Debaryomycetaceae; genus Scheffersomyces; species Scheffersomyces quercinus. The sequence continues at coordinate 856,818 of JAKTUQ010000002.1, read as the reverse complement.
TCCAGACCAAGAATTAATTTAGAAATTACGACGGTTATTCATTCGTGATCACATAAACAATGCACGTAAAATTTATAGAATAATAACGTGCTGCGGTAATCTCAAGAAAACCCAATCTTTTGCAACTTTACGGTCTTTCCCCAATTATCCAACTAGTGAAAAAGAGTAAGTATTGAGAAGAGAGCATTTACGGGTCGATTTTACTCGAGTTTATATGAACTTAGGTTTCTCTATAGTACATAAGATCTGTCACAATCATGTGGAGTCTTACTCGATTGGGAAGCGTAACCCAAACAACCAAACCGATTCTCAAGTGCAACTTTTCATTGCTCATAATATTTACTTCTGCATCTTGGTTGACCCACCAATGGCCTCGCTTAATACAGAGTAAACAAATCATCGAAGATGAAATTATTGTATTATTTATTTATTGTTTGTAATTGAAAACTTGGTTCTCCTCATTTAGAACTTAGGAAAACACCATTTTCGTCACAAAATTGGCGTCGGTGTATGTATAGATTCGCGACATCACTAGAAATTGCTCTACCAGTACGCGTCACCATACATAAATGAACATGTAATGACTTTATTTCAATCTAGGAAGAAATCGACATTCACCTGGGATCGTAGGTCTTTTGTCAGATGTAGAAGACTTGATCATTTCACAACAAACAGAGGAAGAAGTTGAAGTAAAGATAATTCTATGTAGGAAACACATAATGACGTACGAGAACTAAGAACCTCGGTGCCGATATTCGTAAACTTTCTGCTACTTTTCCACCCCTAGCTGTTGCTTCCCAACAAATTGAAACACATGACAGCCACAAAGATACTCCACGGGTACTTTTGGCCTATGGTGGTTGGAGTCAAGAAGAGAAATTGGTTATCTTACTACATGAAACAATGAAGGCAAGATACTGCAGTGGGATTCGGCTAAAAAATAAGCAGGGAATATAGCCTCCCAATGAGCTTCTGCGTGTGCTTGAATCTCCATTGTAAGCAATTTTTTTGAATAGGTTTCACAATCTCTATAAGCAGATGAACATGTATAATTGTTCGTACATGTAGGGCGGAGTTAGAAGAAGGCAGCTGAGTATTCACCTTGATGCACCCCCAGTACCCAAAGCTTAAATCACCCGTTGTAGTAATGTATAATCTAGGCAGGGTGAAGACAATAGGAACCCTGCAGAAAATATCCCTGTGACCGCCATAGTTGGTCTTGTGAAGAAGCAAGGGCAAACAGGCGGCTATGGGATTTTCGATAAAAAAAGCTTCTTCCTGAGCACCAAAATCCATGGAGAAAGACAACTAATTTCCGAGCTAAGACAGCATCTTGAAGAAGACGACCTCTAAATTACAAATTACCTCTTCTCACTAGAGATCAAAGTTCATGGCTCTTCACACCCCCAAGTAGGGAATTTCTCCGTTTCAACTGTATTAGCTGTTTCAACTGTCAGCTCCTACGGAGTCAAATTTATTATTCAAGTGCTGTAACCCTGCTTACCACCTTCAGGCAAGCATGTGCAATTGGGCTACTGTCAAACAGGACCCTGTAACTGTTCTGCAGCGCAGCTAAAAAAAATTTCCATATAATAAAAAGGATTTGCCCCATTCAGCAATCCGGCCGTACTAAACTTGAGTAAATGAGGATACTGACTATCCACAATTAGGCAGCTGGCGGCCACCGGCATGTACCCTAAAGTACAACTATTTGAATGCGGTAATTTTTATGCAATAGAAAAAAGCATGCATATTATCATGCACCCGAAGAATACTTACATAGGAGATAGGTGAAGATATGGGGAGTTCAAGTAGAGGAAGGGAAAGGATCCACGATTCTACGGGTTCCTGTGATTTCATGGTGTGAAAAATACTGCTGCCCAATCACGAATTTTCTGTGGAAGTGAAAGCGAAGAGTTGTGCAGTAGTAAATTAGTAATAGGACCCTATGCCCGTTCCATGCGCAATGGATGACTACCCTGTGATAGCAAAGCTTCTCGATTTATTGCCTACATGACAACAGCCACACCAAGCTCTTTATGTGATTCTTCCTTTCGCTGATACCCGTAGTGCAGTGTAGAACAATCCCAGCGAACAAGTTCACATACAATCCACGCTAGGGGTAATAGATTACAAGAATTGGAACGCGTGCGTGTCAAAAAGTTACTCAACTAAGAAAACAGTTTGTATACCAGAAAACAAGGTTAAAAAATAAAATATTTGTTTAAATGTAGAATGCTCGTCCACATATCCGAATAGGTAAGCCGTTCTAGCTACAGGGTTTGATAAAAAGATGAGGCAACATTTGACATATGAATTTATGGATGGCACAACATAATGCACAGTGTAGGTATGAAAGCAGAAAACGCAGAAGGATTTGCAGGGTAGCAGCAGTATAAGTAAGAAAAACACCTAACATAAGAAAGCAACCGTCATGTAATTCCCAGTTGTTTTGCATCGTGGATACCGCCGTTTTTGGAGTTTGGATGACCGGTCTGGGTTGCAAAATAATCGCTCAATCTCATCGAAGAACCCGTTCCTTAACAAAGGCACGGTGCTGGGACGTAGCGAAGTAAGCACAAAAATCACTCTCCAGGGGACATGTTAAAACACCGGCTAGGAAGGAGACCTCAGGGTCAAGATCATGAGGTAGAGCCCTACCTGAGGCAGTGGGAGCCAAAGGCAATAGCTCGCAGTTGTCTTATTTCGTACCCCTGGAAATTCAAGTTGTATAACCCAACGAGGTAACGCCCTCCGTCTTGGATGCGGTTTTTTGATAGACAGTTGCCTTGGAATAAGCTTTTAGCAGTGAAACACACAATTGCTACAGAACGTCTAAAATCCAAACATCCTCCTGGGACCCTAGTTAATCCCCCAACCGAGAAAAATAATATTCCCAAACTAATTCAGAAATTCCTAAAGCATCCATGTTCGCCTGTCGCCGATGTACGTATGGCCAATCCCAGGAACCGAGCCCGAAGGTTGCGCTGCTTCGGGGCATACTCATCTGTATCTCTCTTCCTCGAATTTTGAATCTATTACTAGGCCCAGTCATAGAATCACCTAAACAGTTTAAACACACTCCCAAAATATCCCACTGTATTAGTCGCTTCCAGGCAGTCTCCGTTGGCGCTTGACTCCTGTTGCTGCATCTGTAGTTCTTTTCACACCCCATATCCCCGTATCGTTCGTATATAATGAACCGGCCTCGTCTCTTTTCTTTCACGTCTTTGGTGTTGGTACTTTTAAACTAATCGTCTAACTATTCATTTTTTGGCCCGTGTAACCAGGAATCCAAGCACCACCGCTCTTTCCTTCTAAGCTTACCACACCAACTACAACCACCAGAACCACAACAATAACCACCCGAGTCCAGTATTTTCCTGCTTTCGTATTTTCCACCCGAAGCTACACAATACGACCCTCCGTTCCCAAGTGCTATCTAAAGCCCAAATTTCACCGGCTTTCTTAGTGCTACCTTTTACCCTGGCCCATATACGAACACCAAACCTTGTTTGTCGCCCCCTTCATAACAAGAAACCCGTCCTAGTCCCCTGCTCCTGCACCTACAAACTACCATAATGTCGTCTCCAGAAACAGTACATTCGATGGTTTCGGCAGTTTCTAACTTAAATACCCATACTTCTTTCACCGTAGCACTGTCCACGAACCTGGCTACGTCTATCACACCGCCCACCAGCCCAGCGTCCATCTACTTCAAGGCCGAAAAGGTCGAAATGCACCAGCCTTACCCTCACAAAGCAACAATGGCCGGGTCAGACGAGAGGATTTCAGCTCCCTCGGCACCCGCCATGAACTCTACAAATAACGCTGCCAACCACACGGGCAAATCCGACAGTTCGGTGATGTTGGTGTCGGGGATCTCCAAGCCAAGATCCGCTTCAACCTCGTCTTCCAACGGAAACATCACCTTGAACCCTTCTGCCAGTAACGTCGTCGACGTGATTGAAACCCAGTCGCGTAAGAGCTCATCGGGAGTGTTGGATAACATCGTGTTGCAAGACGACGATGAATACCGTGATATCGCTATCAAGTTGTACCAGGAGGATTTTGTGTCCATCCAGCCTGAAGAATACACCCAGTTTCTCGCTGCAAGCGACGAAGAAAGCGCCAAGATCAGAACTCACTACATGGACTTGTTCAGTTGGGACGAAAACGTCTTGAAGTCCACCCGTAACCTCTGCTCCAAGTTGTACTTGAAGGGTGAATCGCAGGAAATCGACCGTATTCTCTCGTCGTTCACCAAGTCTTACTTGAAACAACACCCAACAAACATCTTCTGCACCAGAAACTTCGAGCAAATCTACATTATAATGTACTCGTTGATTCTCCTCAACACCGCTTTGCACAACTCTGAGTTGAGCAGAAAGTCGAAAATCTCGCAGGCCGACTTCATCAAGAACACATTCTCTACTTTCATGCAGCAGAACCCATCGACTCTGAAGAAACTCTCCATCAAGCAAAGAATCACTATCGAGCAGGAGTTGAGTAACTTCTACGATGACTTGGCTAGAAAGGAGTTGCACTTAAAGCAGGCTACTCCTATGGACGAGGAAGTATACGAACACCGTCGTTACGTACGCCAAGCTGCTCTGGCTAGAAGCTTGGGCAAGAGGGCTGACCTTCCTCCTCTCCCACCACAACAACAACAATACCAAAGGTCTCCATCTGTTCCACAAACACACTCTGTTCTTAGTTCTCCAAGATCTATGAGCAACGTTCTTCACCCAGAGAACTTGGAAGATTTGCACTTTGCCAGTGCCGAGATTCCACAGCTTTCCAGACAGCCAAGTAACTCTTCTATCTGGTCTACTGACACCTCTTCCAACCGTCGCACATCCTTGGTCATGAAGAGAATGGCCACCGCTACTTCTGCCGTCTCCCAATACACCGCTGGAAACCCACTTGCCAACCGTGACGGTAACATGAACGCTCGTGTCGGTTTCACAAGAGCTTTGATGTCTGACCGACAGAAGTTCTACAAGAACGGTAACCCATCACAGTTCTCTCAAATGTCTAGATCTACAAACATGACATTGAGAAACCGCCAATCTATGGACCACTTACGTAACAATGGAAACGTCGCTCACTCTTTAACCAAGAGAGCTTCTCGTACTTCCATTGTTTCTCGTGAGTCTACCAACTCCATTTTTGGTGATGACAATGTTTCTATGTTGTCTATCGACACTCAGAACATCAACAGAATTGACTTCCAAGGTTTGCACGATGACTTTGAGCAGCAACATAACTTGGAGAACTTCAACATCGATGACTACCAAGATCAATACGATTTGACCTTGGAGTTACTGGGTTCACCATACTTGAAGGAAGGTTTGTTGAAGTTGAAGGTTTACAACAACGATCAACAAGACTCTACTCAAGAGATCGCTCCTCCTATCTCATCTGCTGCATCCACCGCTTCTACTTCCGGTAGTGGTCACCGTGGATTCTTCTCCTTCTTCAGCAGAAACTCTAACCAAAACAGCAACAAGTCTACTTCTTCTGCTGTTGGTACATCTAGTACTATCTTGAACGCTAACAAGTACGTCGAGAACTTCGTTGTTGTTTCTAAGGGTGAATTGTCATTATACTCATTTGACCCTAAGATAATCAAGAAGCACCAACAAAGATTGCGTAAGATCAAGCAGAAGAGACAACAACAGTTGATGACTATCACTGAATTCGATGACTTCGAGGAGGAAAATGACGACGAAGAAATTGGGGACGGTAATTGGTTGAAGAACGCAGCTAAAATCGGTAACTATAACTTGTGTTCCACATTCGCCCAATTGGAAAAAGCCGTCATTTCTCCAGCCTCTGGATCTTCCGTTGGTAAGAAGACCTACATGTGGTCTTTGAACTTCCCTAAGATTTCCAAGAAGCCAGCTAAGAAGTTCATGTTCGAGTCCGGAACCAAGGAGATTGCCTTGGAATTCGTCAACACCTGTAACTTCTGGGCATCTAAGATTACTGCCATCCCTACTTTAGAGGAGAGTGTTTCCTCCATTGAGTACGGATGGACTAACTTGGATTCATTAATCTCCCACAGAGATCAATTCAAGAGAGCCAAGCACATCCAGAAATGGGAATCTGTTGTCAGAGGTGTCTACCTCTCTAACTACATCGTTGTTGATGACTTGGACAACGAAGCTAATCACTTGGGTATGATGAAGCAATTCGTAAAGACCTTGAAGTACTACGACCACACTAAGAAATTGGACGCTGACTTCAAAGAAATGAAGCAGAAATTCATCCAAGGATTGCCACAAAAGCAATACGGTGGTTCTAACTACTCTAAGATCATTCACAACTTCGACGCTAAGTTAGAAGAATACAAGACGGAGTTGAACAAGTACAAGAACTACTTGATCATTTTAGGTTTCGGTTTACAATTGAGATTCGACTTGGAAGAACAAGATAGGTTCGAGGCTACGTTGGATGATGAAGACATTGTCTATGATGAAGAGAACGGTCCTTCTGGTAAGGATGATGACGACTTGACTAGATTAGTCAAGTACGAAATCAAGAAGTTGTTCTTCAACATGAAAGACATTGGCAAAATTATCCCTACATTTCAATCTTCTAAGTCAATTCAAAACTTAACCACCATCACTCACCAACAATTCTGCCAGGAAATGGAGGATGGAAGACCTTTTCCATTGGTTAAATCGCCAAAGACATTCACATTGGCAAACTTCAAGGACAACGAAAGTCCTATCAACCAATTGATGCAAACCGCTAACTCGAACAGAGACGAAGCTAAGCTGGAGAGATCCCGTACTTTCAGCACAGACACAATCAAGGAAGAAGACGAACCTGAAGAATTGGAGACTAAGGTGGAAACTCCAAACATGTCTACAGAGTCATTCGCTTCTGCTACCATGATGAAAGAACCAATGTTGGCTATCAGAGCTACTGAGATGCCTACTGCCGTTATTATTTCCTAAACTGTGTATTAAATCTTTTATCTATGTATACCCCTTCGCCTGTATGTTTTAATGTATTTATTTGTTCAGAGAATTCGTACTTCGTAATAACTTGGTTTCCAATCATATGCCAGAGAATAGGGGACCTTTCTCCTTACAAATGGTCCCCTAATCCACATTGCGGACGCCTACTTATCTGTTGGTAGATGCCCCATGTACATGCTGCCATCACCCAATTCCAGAAAACACCCCATCTTCTATGTATCATAAGGAAATGCTATAATGGAATGCGCTACCATACCTGAATATAATTCGAAAATTTTGCATTCTCTATGTAGATGGATATATGGAATTGGCCGATATTATGCGTAAGCCATGCATGTCAAAGCAACCAATTAACCAAGGTTAAAGATTCGAAGTTAGGTATTGTAATTCGAAATAGGGTTGGGATATTTCAACCAATGAAATCGTGAATCCGTATCTAAAGGGAGCACCATAGAAGAGATATGACGAGAGACCCAACAGAGCAACGAGAGAAATTATTTCACTGATAATTTCAGGGTTCACATGAATTCTAGGCCACGGACTTAACTTTACCCGTATTGCAGACCCATGACTAACCAAAAATTTATAATTCGAGATACTTGTCAACTAATCATAAATCATATGATAACCTTAATCATATAATAAATGATGATGAAGATAATAATATTTAATTTATTACATTAATTAAGTTACATGGCAGTACAACCACCCTTCGGATCGGGACTGCTTCTCAAGTCCCAGGAAGGACCTGGTCACTCCTTGGCTCTGTGGCACGAATTTCAGGTCCTTTGCTAGAGCGACGATGACCCCAAGAATCGGATTCCCCCTTCAATCAGGGACACGTCAAATACCGTTCATTGTCATGATGAAAAAACTTCCACTTAATTTGCCCTGTTTGGGTCAATACCGTGGGAACAATAAAGCCGAACAATAGGGTTTCTTTCTGCATGCCAGACTACATTCTTAATAACGGCTGCACATGCACAAGGTTCGGAATAGCAAGGGTCCTAGGTGCGACATTGCAGGACGCCTGCAAATGTCGTTGTAAGGCACCAGTAGCGTGGTTGGTGGTCATTGGTGCTACGTTGACAGCTAAGGGGATTAAATCATTTTGGAGGGGACGAGAGGAGCAGGGGAACGATGAAGCAATATAAAAGGTACAAAAGGAGTCATGGCCAAATGAGGTAAAATTCTTGGAGATTTTATGGAATAAGGACTGAATTGTTAATCAATGGGAAGATGTTGTAGATTTCAATGGGCTGCGAAATCTAAACACGTCGAAGTGTAAGATAGAAGAATTCTTGATTCTCTACTTGATCTCTTGTATTCCAAAGAAATTTGGCAAATTTGGCCATTCAAAGTTCTCAGTAGCATTGAACGGTTGTATTGTCTACGAGCTGGAGATGGAGATGGTGCGTGCAATAAGATCATCATGCAACAGGGTATAGGCATGAAGTCAAGTGCAGTGCATTGCCAAGGGCACATAGCAACCCGCCTATCGACTATGTAGACAACTAATGATTTTAACCTTTTTAGATAATATGGGTGGTTGCAGAATTGAATCACATTGGTATTGATCTAGATTACCGTCAGCCAAGATTTCGGGAAATGACCCTACATTAGATCCTGCAAAGTTACCGTCGGCTAGTTTCCTATTCTGCAAGAGCTAATGAATGCACGAAATGATTGCAACCACGCGTATAAAGGTGAACTCTCGTCATGTTTGCTAAGATCACAGATAATAACACCATAGAAGAAAATCTTCTAGAGTTATTGCAGTTGAATAGCACATAAAAAAATTAAAAGTCAATTGAGAATCTTCTTTGAATTAACTTGATTTAATATTGATAAGCTTGGGATAGTAAAAGTTGAATGGGAGGTGTTTATTAAATACTTCTATCTGGGACTTCATTCGACAAGATACTCTGTTAAGTTAGATCTGCTAAACATTGTACACAGGGAGAGAAAGCTATGTTAACCGTACCATCAATGAAGAAGAATAGGCAACTATTTAGCACCGTAATTAGTGGGAGCTGGAGGAATTTCCAATGCCTAGATACTCTCATAATTAAAAATCCAGTGATAAAACAACCCAAAAGTGACATATTCTTCATTACCTTGCCGATTTAATCACCGTCAAATTCCTCCTTCTGTATCTATCTTCACTTTCATGTCATAGGTAACCTATTTCAGACACCCTAAAACTCCTATACGCCCCTACTCTCGTACGCCACCCTTCCTTCCATTACTTCTACATTAAACTTGTCTCTTTCATTCTCACTGGCCACCAGATAATGAACACACGTTATCTACTCCTCTCACATTATACATAACATAATCACTTACTACTACTAATCCATCTACCTACACTTCATCTACCTTCACCTTCCCAACACTATTCTTCACCTCATTTTTGTTCACCTTCAGCTTCACCTTCCCATCACTATCTTCACCATCACCATCTCTTCACCTCAATTTTGTTCACCATCACCTTCACCATCGCCTTCACCCCACTTTTGTTCACCTTCAGCTTCACCTTCCCATCACTATCTTCACCCTCACCTTCCCTTCACCTCACTTTTGCTCACTTTCACCTTCCCAACACTATTCTTCACCTCACTTTTATTCACCTTCACCTACACTTCACCTTCTCTATTGCCGCAAAAAACCCACAAAACCACAAAACCACAAACTCTCCATAAACACCAATGCCGCAACTAATCACACACCATGCACATAACCCATTTCCTCAAAGTCCTCGCCACCACACGACCTTTCAACAACTCAATTCTTAACTATGTACGCCACCAAAGTGAAGAACAGTACACTTGAATGGTGAATGCAACTGGTCAATTGGTCTTCTTTTGTAGAATATATCCATCGTTTGAATACATAGGGTAGTCTTTAGATACCAATCGTTGTTTTCAGGGCGAAAAACGCACAATTGTAACTCGATATCTCGGCCTTTCCTTGAAGTTCTCCATAGTTCTACAGTGATTCAATAGTACAATTGAACTATCACCAAAACACCACAATCATATCATATAATACTATCATAACACCATGTCAGACCCTAGTTCGATGAATGGTGGTTCTGCCGTCGCCATGGTGGGAAAAGACTGTATAGCCATAGCCTGTGACTTACGTTTGGGTAACCAATCGCTTGGTATCTCCAATAACTTCGAGAAGATCTTCCAGTTCGGGGACAAGACTTTCTTGGGATTAACTGGTTTGGCCACCGATGTGACCACCTTATCGGAAACATTCCGTTTCAAGAATAACTTATATAAATTACGAGAAGAAAGACAGATCGAACCTCAGACATTGGCCAATTTGGTCAGTTCGACGTTATACGAAAAGAGATTTGGACCATACTTCGTGGGCCCAATTGTAGCTGGATTAGACTCCAAGACGTCAAAGCCATTCATCTGTGGATTTGACTTGATTGGATGCATTGATTTTGCCAAAGATTTCATTGTGAGTGGTACTGCTACCGATCAATTATACGGTATGTGTGAGTCCCTCTACGAGCCTAACTTAGAGCCTGAAGATTTGTTTGAGACTATCAGTCAGGCCTTGTTGAATGCTGTGGATAGAGATGCTTTATCCGGTTGGGGTGCTGTCGTGTACGTCGTCACCAAGGATAAGGTAGTAAAGAGAACGTTAAGAACTCGTCAAGATTAGTTTTAATGCATGATTGTTAGAATGAAAGAGAATGTTTGACTGTAGAAAAGGAAGTGATGAGATATCATGGACCTATCTGTTTGGTGTAGTTGTAGTGGTGTTGTGTTACACGTCGAAGGAATGTAAGCAGTAACTCCCAATCTTCTTTACGATATGCCTATATTGATCTATGTACAATGATATTTTCATAATTCCTATCCTTACCTATGTATGATTTGTGTGTTTTTGTTGTAGGGTACAACAGTTGATTCGGGTAACATGTTGGTTATCTCTGATAACAGATTCCCTTGACTAATAGCTTCAGAATGTTCAAAAGGTTTCATGACCTAGAAACTACTATTCATCGATCCATGTCTTCCTCCTAACCAATCTAAATCCAACTAATAGTCTTAGCAGATGAGTCAAAAACAACTCTCATCTCGTTTCTTCTATCTACTCTTTGTTTTGCTGCAACTTCAACTTGGCTTCGGCCTCCTTTTCCACCATCTTCTTCAAGTAGCCGTTCTTACCATAGGTCTCTTCCTCGCGCTGTTTCCTCTTCAACTCCAATCTCTTATTTCTTTCACGGGTTTCTCTGATTCTGTTGTTGGCGTCCTGGGTTCTTGTGTAGTGCAAGCACTTGGTGAGCTCGTCCTTTTCGAAGTTGCACATACCCAAACACTGTTTGATGAACTCTTGGCGATGGCACTCTTCAAGAGCGTCCATCAACTTTCCACAAGTGTCGAATCTGTTTTTGTCTAACTGGGGATGCATGGCAGCGGATACTATTAATTTTTTGGTTTATACAAAGCAAACTACGATCTTATTCCGAGGAGGTTTCTCGTCTCCCCTTTTACCTTTAACTAGTCTACTTCCTAGTCTTACTCTACGTCTTCTTCTTCCTTCTTCTCCATCTTCCGTTCACAATCATCCAATTCTTTTTTCAAAGCCCATGCCCATTTTGCGGCTACTGCGACTGAAGAAAATCGATTTAGTGAGAGTGAGGGAGAATTAGTGAGAGTTTGTGAGGGTGAGAGTGAGAATTAGTGAGGGTGAGAGAATGATTAGTGAGAGTGCAGTGAGGAAGTGAGAGTGTGATAGTGAGAGTCAGTGAGAGTCAGTGAGAAGAAGAACTAAGTGTATAGTAGGACATGTGTAAAGTGTATAATCTGGAGAGAGAGAGAGAGATGAGGTGGAGAAATATGAGATTCTTATTACTATTACATGTATATAGACATAGACAATGAACGTAGAGTAACGGATCGCTAAATGTATATATCATTACATGATGTGAACGTATAGATAAAGAAACAGACTCTCTCACCAAAAAGTAGCGATTGCAATATTTACTGGCATAGAAACTATTCACTAGTGAATATAGAGACTAATAAGCTACGTTCAGACAACCAAGGAGTTATATAATATACTAGAAAGAGTATTCCAATCACCATTGGCACCGCTTTCTAAGGGGGATTATAATGAAAAATCCGAGCAATTATAGGAAGAATAAATGTTGGTAATGTACTAGTATAAGGGTCCATATCCCTCTAGATCACTCTAAGAATACACAAATGAAACACACACCAACCATAGTAAGGATACACTCAACAACGTATGAAAAATGAGCAGCTGCAAAAAATATAATTATACAAGGAAACCATGAATTGCTGCAAAAAGCCAATAGTTGATTTCAGGCTAACCAGGGAACTGTAGAAAAGATTTCATTTAATAGTAATACTACCGTCAAACATACAAGATATAATAGAAAGTTTGACGATGAATGGAAGTAGCCTATGCTTATGCATGGAGTCAGCCTTGTAATCTCAATGCTAGATTTTCATAAGACACACATTAAATCTAGAATTTACCAACAAACAAGATCAGATCATATCACTGTAGAACTCCTCCTTGACATGTCTCAGAAAGGAATTTCGCTGCAAAGTTACTTCTTCCTTACGACATTCCCCTATTCTTCATGTTATATTTAGAGGGTTATAATGTGATTCTCATTTAAAATTATAGTAATACATACTGTACTATATGAACACTGTTGCAATGTTTAGCCTCAGCCTCACATAAGCTCAATTCAGAACTCTTCCATTATAGACTATCTCCCGTATGAAGTTTAATAGGTCTCTGTTAGAGGTACGGTTTAATAAGATTCAACTGAACGCTCATTCAGACAGACAGACAGACAATCACATCATAATACTTTGACTACATAACACTCTCAAACATAGACACTAAGACATAGAATCACCCACTACTCTCTCACTACCAACTCACAACTGTCTCTCGACATAATACTTCCCATAGAAATCACTCTACACACTGTAGATACTCCACTCACTACACTCTCTCTAACTCACTACTCTTTCTCACTTCATTACCCTCCCAATACCTTCTATTTAACACACTACTCTCTCACACACTTCATTACCCTTCCACCACATAACCCTCTCACTAAAATACTCGAAGTACTCCCTCACCTAAAGTACTCGCTCACTAGAATACTCTCACAGAATACTCCCTCATTAAGTTACTCCTTCACTAGTGAAATACTCCCTCATTAAAATAATCCTTCACTAAATACTCCCTCATTATGTTACTCTCACAGAATACTCTCACAGAATCCCTCATTAAGTTACTCCCTCACTAAAATACTCTCACTAATTCTACTCCTTCCTCTCTTCCTCTCTTCCTCTCCCTCCCTCACCTGCACATTTCATCTCTACGAAAAAAGAATTAAACGCTCACCTCCTTCGTGTTTTCTTTTAAAGCGACTTCTTTATGACTACACGTCAACGGTAGAGAACCATACCGTATATCACATCACATATATCGTATATAATATACCATATCGACACCCCCTACAGTACAACATCAAAGAAACATATTCCAATGGCTCCTACAACCGAGGCCGAGGACGTCCTTGACTTCATCAACTCCTTGCCTGACTCAAAGTCAGGCACTCCGAAACCATCAAAGCCGAAAGACGCCAACATCTCCGATATCAAGGAAGAACCCGAATCAACGGCGTCAACAGGAAAGGACGAGGACTTCTTGGAGTTCTTAGACGAATTGGCCCAGCACGAAAAGAAAACAAAAACAGGAACCGCTTCAACAAGCCCCTCTAAGTCCAAATTCGAACCTAAGAAGAAGCTGGATGCCAACGACAAGGACACTGCTGCATCCGACTCTCAAGATACTACTAAAGACAGCAATGAAACAGGTGACACGACCACAGATTCACAAGTCGATTCCAATGGCGAAGTGCTCGATGCTAATGAAGAATTGGAAATCGATCCGTTAAGCTCAATCACAAACTGGTGGTCTACTGAAGGTAGTAACAAGGTATCGTCGCTTTGGGGAACCATCGCTTCCAACGCACAGACCATTGGTGAAACAACATACCAAATAGCAAGCAACACCACGAACCAGTTGAACCAACAAAGACAGAAATTTCAGCAGGAGAACACGAATGTGACATCCGATCTTGCAGGAAGACTCAATTCAATTGTGCTCAACATGAGCCAACAGATCAAACTAGGATTGATTGACGACGACGACGAGTTGCTCAATATTTTAGTGGTCTACGACCTTTACAATTTGCAATACGTAACAAAGTTGATCGCACACAACTTCAATGCCGTAATGGGTCAAGTAGAGGGCGGTATCAGAGTCACCGTTAACGATATTAACCACAAGAGTGATGACGACTCCGTGAAATTGAATATGTTCTATGGAAAAGTGATTGATGGAGAGAAGTTGTGTTTTGCTAACTTGGAAAGTGCAATTAAGAACTACTTAAAGATCATGAAAGAAAGTGAGCCGGTAAGACACAAGGAAGAAGAGGATCAGGTCAAACAACAGGCAGAAGAAGAAGCCATTAAGCAGATCAACAAGTCAAATGTGTTTATTTCTATCCAACCTATAACCACCAGTGTAGAGAGTGACGATAGTGAGAAATCCACCCCTTCTGACGACGAAGATAAGGCAATCTTGATTGAATCGAACAATGCTGACTCTTTCTCTTTCACCGTCATCTTAAAGGACATCACCAACAATATTACCATCATCACTAAAACACAACCATTCCCATTAAGGTGGGCTAAGTGGTTAGATGGTGAAGGCTTGGAGCAATTTGGTGATAGTGACATTGACCCACGTGAGTGGATAAGGGACTGGATTAAGCAAGGTTTGGACTTGAGTTTTGGTGTTATTGCCCAGAAGTATGTGATTAAGAGAATGGGAATTTAGTGATATTTACTTACGTATTTATGATAAAGTTTAGATTGTGGTAACGAGTAATGTACGAAATTAGTTTCTACTTATAATGGTAAGAGTTCAAGTCTAATGTATTATATGGTGTTCCTTTTTATCTGTGTGTAGTTATGAAGGATGAATTTCTTAGGATATCGATTGAACTTGAATAATAGCCAAGACAAGTAATGCTTGTGACCAATCCTGTTCTATCCTCTGTATCCTTCACTTGAAGGAAGCGCAACCTAGTTCTTCGTGGTCTCCTCTGCCGCTTCTGCTACTCTACAATATTCTACAGGTGGTCTATGCAAATCTTTCAGGTGTTAATTAATCTATAAAGAAAGATAAAGAAAAAAAAAAGTAAAAAATTGTTAAACCGGTCCCAATGTAATTAGTATATCATAATGATGAATGTTGTTCTGTAATGTGTTTGTGATTTAATTAAAATAAATCAGCAAATTCAGCAATGTGTGGGTGAATCAAGTTGTGGTTCAATGGGTTCTGTTGCTGTTGTGGTTGTGACTGTTGTTGTGGTTGTTGGTGCTTGAACGTCAAATAATTACCAGAATTGTTTGAGTTCACTTCCTCCACGAAACGAACAGGCTTGGATTGCAGGAAGTTCTGGATTCCGCATGAAATGTAGTTAGACATTATTCTGTCGAAAGAAGTTTCATCGTTAGCGATCAACTTATTAGTGTAGTCGATGATTATTGGGAACTTCTTGGTGTTGTGCTTAACAGCGTCGAAGTTGACCTGTTGACTGTTAAGATCGAAGTTCTTCAATAACTTGGACTTGTGGTTAGAGGAGTCGTTCAACAACAACTGGATCAAGATGGATCTGTTGTCTGGGTGGATGTCAACGCACTCACCAACCATGAAGTCGAAGTCCTGCTGCGACAATTGCTGGTTTAACTTGAGATCCACGTTAAACTTAGCTCTGTTGCTAGTTATTGTGGTATTGTATGTGACCTGGTTGGACTTAGAGTCCTTGTACTTGTGTAAGGTGCATGGCAACTCGGAGTAGTTGTTTAACTTCGAGAGCAACGAGTTCGAAAGCAATGAGTTTGTGTTGTGGTAGATGGTTATTGAGGTTGAAGGTCTTAAGCCGGCAGATGTCACTGGCGACGATCTCATCAAGTTGTTGCTAATGCTGCGAATGTAAGACTTGAACATAGTGAATGAATTTGTGAAGTAGTTAGATGTCTGAATGCGTTGTGATGCTGTAGTGAGTGTTTTAAGATTATATATATTATTATTATTATTCGAATTTCTGGCTTGTTTGGTTAATATTGTTATATACTTAATCTACAACAATACTACTACTAACAATTAATACATAACAAAAAGAATAGCCGCTCTCTTCCATATCTCGATCTGTCGCTATATATATATACTGCAACCACAGAAGAGGGGTATTTTTTTCGCACCTAAAGAACCAAAGAAAATATACGCCTCCTTTTTTTCTTTTTTGCTGTTATCGTTTACTGCCAGCGTTTGCAATCGTATAGCATCCAGCTGTTACACAGTGCGATACACAGCAAATCCTGCAAAGATTAGTCAAGCGCTAGTGCGTGTCACCAGGAAAGACAGCCGATTCGGTCCAGTTAGTGCACACAGCAGCAATTTCGTGTATAGAAGTTCCCTTTTTGCCCTGTTTGCCCTGTTGGATGAGTGTTGAGTCGGTGCCAACAAACAACGTCTGCAGGAGCCACAAGGGAGGGGGGGGGAAGAAATGGTTCTCTAGCGACGTTTTCTATGGCTGTAGCTGCGATGATGGGCGCAAGTTCAGGCGCTGTATATAATTCTCCCCTCCTTGGGTTGGAACTCTCCTCTTTGCCATTTTTGCGGCTGCGATAGTTTCTCGTCTGGTGGGTTGAGTCATAGAGAGTGTCATCAATGAAGAGCATTCTAACTCGTAGGAGTTTGATTTGATTTGATTTGATGGGTTGACGATTACAACGCCATGGGGCGCAATCCCATGTCGGTGCCGCCTGCCAGGTTCCAAAAATCAGACTCCCATCCCTCCTTGACGTGGCTCCTCGTCGCCCTGCCCTGCCATCGGACCACAGTGAAAAATCCAAACACCCCCCAATGCGATAGGAAATCCCCTCTTTTCCTGCCGCTGTTTTTCCAGCAATTCTTCCATACCATCGACAGAAAACCGTTGCCTGGCATCTCAAAGGCTAGAACTGGACCTGTATCCACAGGGCTTTTTCAAATTATTATAATTGTAGGATTAATTTTATTAGGGAATCTTATTATTATTATTATTATTATTATTATTTGCTTCCGGTATTGCCATTTTTAGAAAGGAGCCACCGAGCCACCCTTCTGTTTGTTGCTTCCTTCACCTTCTTCACCTTCCTCATCGCTGGATTTCTTCCAAGCTTCTTAAATTGGCATGCGACGCGTGGTCCCCTCTTCTGTATCCGTCTCTTTCAACAACATTATCGTTAAACTCTACCCAGTGATAACTACATCGAACTCTTGGGCCAGAACTTTCTCCTCTTTTGTCACGTGACCGTGTTTCCATTTCCATTGGAGTTATTTGTGCTTTGGGGCCGATGGAGTAAATCCGAGCGCGGTGAGAATTCTCTCCTCTTTCCCTATGAAACTGCTGGCGTCGCTAAGATCTCCTCTTTTTTTGTAGGGGCAGGTAAACGAGTGGCTAGTGTAGTTTGACTCCTATTGCTATCTATACGACGAATACTCCTCTTTTGCCATCAACAACATTTCTAGAGCATTCTCTCGCACAAGGAGGAGTATGGTGGCCCCTCGGGTCTCCTCTTTCGTATGGGATTATGTTGTGATTATCGCCCAGGGCCAACTTTTCTGTTTGTCCATTGATGTAACCAGCAACACTGGGAGCCACTGAAGCCATTGGGAGTGGCTGTGACTCCCATGGAATCGTGTATTGTAGTGTATTGTAGTGTATTGTAGTGTAGCATACCTTTGGGGTGTACTGTACAATTGGGGTGAAATCGTTATTTTGATATCATGATATTATCGGCCTTTTCTGGATGTGGTTCTATTTTCGATGTCTGGACCGAACTTTGCGTTTCTTGTCTTATCTTATTATCTACAAATTCGCCCATTCCAGCAGCCTTCTCTATAGCGTGGTTTGATAGACTTTGCTACAATCCCCTCCTTTTCTCTGCAGGATGACACACTTGCTTATCGCTGGAAGAGAATGGTAGTAGTGGTGGATAAACTTTATAATGTAGAGATGATACGATTTAGCCATTGTTGATTTTAGATTGTGAAATCAAGGATAATTCTACAGTTAATTTCTGATTAAGAATTCATATGCCAAATGAAAAGATAAAAGTGAAAAGATAAAAGATACTAATCTACATACGTTGTTTAAGCCAAAGGAGGAGCCTGGAGCCTACGTCTTAGCTGGCGAAATACACTCAAGATGGCCAAAATGGCCAAGATGGCTATGCTATAGTGCTACAGAGAATTCCTACCTGTTACTCTACAAGAACAGCAACAACGATGTTGAGCCTAGAGCCGTTTAATTTTGTAACTAACACACGGGTTGATAATTAAATTTTTGACGGCCACGGGCGGAACATTTGATGTGTGAAACTATATAATATCGTTGATGTTGCTGTTGGTTTCCTACATATTGAGAAACCTTAGTAAGATGATGCTGATACTTCGTCTAAAAAGACCTTAGCAAAGAAGCATTGATACGCTGGAAGGAGACTATCCCTATCGAGGTAAGGTTACGCAATGGTGGAAGCCTAATAGTACTCCCCTCATTTACCCCTGAACCTCCCTATCCCTTGTCGTTATTCATCTCTATTGTAAGTAAAAGGATATCCCAAAATTTGTAAAATTGAAATGCACCTAGTTAATCCGAAGTGCAACCGGACTTCGCTAGTATGAAAGAATTGGGAATCCTTTGGTTCTATTCAACAAAACTACCATGAATACTTCACGGAAGGTAGTGGACATCAATGGGGCATCAATGGGACATCAATGGGACATCAATGGGACATCAAAGAATGTCAAAAAGCCTTGCTGGGGGACAATTCTACTTGACCACTTCCATCCAACACTGAGAAATCTTACAGAAGACTAAATATGTTCACGTAGCTACTCATTCTGGTTATGAACGCCGCCTCTTGCCTTACTAAAATAGAGAAGAAATTACTGAAGCAATACATATTGGACTAGGGGATATTGAGCCAGGAGTGCACTTTCTATGAGGCAGGGGCTCTGTTCTAGCCGTTTCTAGAATTTTACAGTAAGCTATAGGGATCCTTAATACGAATTCTGCAGTCATACCTGCTTTATCAGGGCCCCCTTTTCTTTTAGTTGCCCTTTCGTTCACTATATTCGAATCTTAGACATTCATGCTCTGAATTTCTACTCTTTTGCAAATAGCTTTAATAGATATGGTATTCACAATATCCTCACAGTATCCTCAACATTTTATTTTCAAAACCACTACGAATAGCTTAATGGACAGTAGTAATTTTCAACATTGTACAGAAACTCCACTCCCATAAAGACTATTCTCTTCTTACTCTATGTCGGGTAACAAGCTCCACTATCAACCATTAAGCTTATCATATACCGAATAGAGTATGCAGTCCGATACCATGATTCGTTAATTATGACATCAGCTGTGGCTAAATGATAAGTAAGCAAGATATCGAACTCGACTAACATTTATGGAAGTAGAGTAGTTAATCGATACATTTGTAGTTCGAGTTATCAATCGTAGTATTTCCTCGGCAAAAGTTCGCTAAACAAGGTTGAATTAACGTTATAACGTCTCTTGGTTAAAACTATCATTAGATATCTTTAGAAATATCCACTAGTTAATAGATAGAAGTGATATTTTCAGTTTGATTTAACCAAACATTTAGTATATCCGGTAGCTACAATTCTATATTTACTGCTATTTGCTGCTATATAGTATCTTCAATTGCTTTACGATGTCGCTTTCGAACACTTTAAGAGTGGCAGTAGGACAGCTTTGTTCATCATCCAATTTGTCCCATAATGCCCGTGTCATTAACATATTGATTCACCAAGCAGTGAAAAATAAGGTAAAAGTCCTCTTCCTTCCAGAAGCCAGCGATTACATCTCACGAAACGCTCAGCACTCCTATGAATTGGCACAAACGACTCACTCCCAATTTGTCAGCGTGATCCAAGACGAATTGCGCAAATTGAAGTTGTCTGATTTCTACGTTGCTATTGGTATCCATGATCCCACGGAAAGAGCCGATAAAAGGGTTCAAAACAACCAAATCTGGTTGAATTCACAGGGCGAGGTGATCTCTAGGTACCAGAAAGTCCATCTTTTTGATGTCAATATCAAAAACGGTCCTATCCTTCAGGAGCTGAAATCAGTTGAACCTGGAAACAAGATTGAAGACCCTATTCCTGTTGACAAGTTCCTGGTGGGTCTTGCTATCTGCTACGATATTCGGTTCCCAGAACTCGCTCTTAGGTTACGTAAGTTAGGAGCAAGTATTATTACCTATCCTTCGGCGTTCACCACCAAGACCGGAGAAGCACACTGGGAGTTACTCGGCAGGGCCCGGGCTGTAGATTCACAATGTTTCGTAGTCATGGCTGCCCAGTGTGGTGAACACGATATCTATGCAGACAAAGCTCCTGAGGCAGGTGAAGAAGTAAAGAAGCGGGTTAGTTATGGAGAATCATTGATTATCGATCCATGGGGTACGGTCCTTGGCCGGGGTAAAAAATACACCGATGAACTCGAGGCTGATGGAGAAGGGGACTACTACGAACTCGTTTGGGCAGACTTAGACTACGAGAAATTAGAGGGGATTAGGAAGAATATGCCATTGTTAGAACATAGACGTCCAGATGTGTTTGGATACGAGATATAAATGACCCTCTGACCACTAGCAAGCGCATGAAGCTTTTTGCAACTACAATAACCACCAAGGACCGGAAGGGGAGAAGGACGGGGAAGTCGGGGAACGAATCATTATGTCATAGTCCGGGGTGCAGTGCTATACTACGAAGTGGCTGGAGTGTGTGGGAGAAGACTAAGAGTGTATAGTCCACCAGATTAGATGGAGAACTATGCATGGTTTGCAGATCAACTGTGGAGAAGAAGATGAGGAGATTGAACAACGCAGGAGAGATGATGTTCTATATGGTTTTTACTCGATGGGGTAAGTGGTTGCTTGTGTGAAATAGTGGAGGTATAGATTCATGTACAGCTAGATAAGATAGTATTACTGGTGAAAAATTTTATTCAGGTACATTATAATGCGCATCCACGTTTATGATGAGTTAAAGTTGGGATATGTGCAACTAGAAAATTAGAAAATATACTATATCGTAAGATCTGGAAGTGTAAATCCATGGGCTCATCGTAAGATCGTGTTTATGCTACTTTTTACATTCTACAGTGAATGGAGGTTTAAATATGCAAATGTTTTTTTATTAGATACAGCAAAATACAAGCTTTTCGTTACAAACCATAACCCATGACCATATGTAGTACCTCTAGGGCACACTGAATAGATATACTATCAAAAGAATACAAAATTAAGCACCGAGTGCTATCGCCTCACCGGACCAGCAGCAAAGTTTTCTCTAAGGAATACTAAAATTAGGCCTTGTTCACTGGTGCAGCAGTCAAGACTTCCTCGGAGGAGTGGATGGTAGGCTCAAAAGTCTCGTATTCGACGTCACTGGCGATGGCAGAGGCCATGGTGGAGCCAGTGGTGGAAAGGATGTCGTCGTTGGAAACAAGGTTGGTTTCAGCCAAGTTGTTGAAGTTGACGCATCTTTGCTTGGAAGAGAATTGTCTCAAGTTGTGGGATTGGATTGGTATCCAACATCTGGAAGCGGTCTTGTAGGACGAGATGTTTAAGAATTTTCTGGTCATAGACATTGTGAATTTAATTAGTTGTGTTGTGGGGGTATTGCGAGCGGAGGATAAAGGTTAATGAGAAAGTATAAATCTCTGAAGTATTGTTGATGATATCTGGAACCAAACTCCATTTCGATACCAGGAGATACCATTCCCTATTTATAACAAAATTTTCACCATCTACGATCTCGAATATTTTCTGACTATGATTCATCCATCCTCTGAAATTTGCTCTACCCCAGACTCCGTCTACCCGGAGTACTATCTTGTGCAATCGTATGACTCAAATATGGTCTTTGTGTCTCGTTCCGGACACTAATCGGAGCCCACAAGCTGCCACAAAACATCACGGATGAACGCAATGCAGTATGCGTAATGGGAGGTATGGTCACGGGCCTGTGGTGTGTTCCTTGTCTGAGGTACTGCGGTGTGGGTGATTCCTCGGAACAGTGGCCATTACAAAGGACATTTTCCGCGGCGACGTCAGTTACGTAAGTTGATGGCATGAGAATTCGGAATAGGGTCATTTTTTCGTTGCGTTTGGGATGTTCTTCTGGGCTGATGGACAGACACAGGGCTGTGGAAGTCTACCGAGGACGTGAGTAATGGTGATGGCCAGGGGTCTGCGGACCAGGATACGTCAATAGCATAATGGCTATGGCGAAAATCCAGTGCTGGCCAGGAGATGGGACTGGAATCCGAATTACGGCTCACCACGAGCCTTTCATATGAACATGATAAATGCAAAAATGTACCAATCAGCGGTCCTCTCATGATTGCTTGTTCTCCTGACGACCTCACGACAATAACCTTATCCAGGGTACTAGGACCACCGGAACATGGTTTAGTGTGTGCTATAACTGTATATAGGTGCCCTTCAGCCGGAACCATTCGCATAGTTCAGGACAAGCGGGTGATAAGAAAATGGTGCGACAGGAGATTCGCAGTCGTTGTCTGTAGGGGGGACGAGGTTCCAGTGGGATGACAGTAAGGAGGACGTTCTTTAAGGAAAAGAACGGAACGAAGGATGGGTCCACAATTACGTTGTCTCCGAGATTTGAATGAAGCGTAACCAAGAGACTCCGAGTTGTGATTACAATGTGAACGGTGTGTGCATGTGTGGTAATCGGACCGTTAGGATTCTAATTCTCAATTGGGTCTAGCGAATGGTTGAATAAGCCGAAAGCTGCCTTGAATGGGAACAGAAATGTATAGACGAGAGTTTTTGTGGAGTAGAACGATTTGAATCGGTATAAAGATCGCTGCTCCAATGACAATTGTAGGATATTGAATAATATAGAATTTTTGAAATGATATAGAAAATTATGTGTTTTGGGTGCAAGGTGATCATTGGATTGAATTAATGGTGGTACTGAAATTTCAATGAAGAGAACACACTTTGTGGTTATCATTAAGTTTACATGAACATTAACATTATATGTTCACATGTTCATTATATATACATATCTATCTACAATTGCTGCAAATAGTACTTCTCCACTATAGTACACATTTTATTGAAATAATGGTTCATACGAAGAACACTATTTCACCTCTACTCTCATTAAATTACCCTCATGCTGAATGTACTCACCATCTCTGCACAAACAATACTATGAACTTCCATAAACACCACCACAAGAGCCCGAATTGAACATTCCTAAATAACCCAGTTCTCTGATATTTCACGTTGCTGACTTTGTAAAGATTCCAAACGACTACCAATACTACTGCTATTACTGTTATGATTAGTAGTAGTACCACTAATACTTCTTATTACTACTAGTGCTAATTCTCTTTCTAATACACTACTATTTCACTACTACTACTACTACTACTACTACTACTAATACTACTAATACTACCAATCATATTCCACCACTTATATCCCACCACTCACCTCCCACCGCCAATCATATCCTCCCTTCACCACCTTACTGTCTGCCACTGCCCTCTCTCACCCTCTCGCACCCTCTCTAACCCACTCCTCAACCACCACCACTACCACCACCTCATTAACCCTCCTCTCTCACTACGCACTACGCACTACCCACTACCCACTACGCCCTCTCACTACGCACTACGCCCTCTCACTACACCTCCACCGCACCTCCACCGAACCACCATTTGCACGTGCACATCTCTCGCCGAATTCTCATTTCTCAACCCCATAGTTTAGGCGCTAGGCGCTCAGTGAATCTGGGGGATTCTTTTGTTAACAGTAAGCATCATCACTCTTTAGCGACGGGTGTTCAATTGTCCAGCTTATTGCATATATATATTGTGTCTAAAGTCGTTTAGTATAGCTGTTGTTGTTATTGTTGTTTTTATCTCAAGAGTTGAACCAGCAAACCGCCGTCGTCCCGTTCTCCACTTCCACCAGTTTACCGCTCTCCACCTCCTCCCAGCACACCCATCTCTCTCCGTCTCTCATTAGCAATGGGTACAAGCTGGGAACTCACGTCACTATTGCGGGACAAGATCCTCAGGTACGCCGCGTACAAACAGACGTCGGTGTCACTCCGTCAAATGGTCCAGTTCGGACCGAATCCCAGTCCCGGTTCCATCTTTCTCGCTTCCCAGTTCATTGTCGAAGAGTTGCCCATCAGACTCGCTCTTAAGGTCAAGGACTTGGAAAACGCTCCATTGGGATTAAATGAAATGCCTTCAACAATCAAGGTCAAAAACTGGTACGCCCAGTCGTTCCAGGAATTGACAGACTTACCAAAACCTGAGGTTCTGCCGAGCTTGAGGAAATTGCTCTACTCCACCACGAAACAGGTGTCGGCGAACATCCATGACAAAGACACCGCTACCCCAGTCAGTAGCGCCAACGTCGATGACATCCCCATAGCAAAGGATCCTATTTCGACCAACGATGCCTCTAATCCCGCTCTAAACAACTTCTACTCAGACGACGGCATCGTCGTACGTCACCACGATCACGAGGCCAACGAGCACCAAACCACATCGCCGTTATATTCCCACTCTTCGTCCCTGAGTCGTTCAAGATCGGAATCGCCAACGTTTGGCATGACATATTATACTTCTTGTCCAATCAATATAGTGTGGCCTAAGGAAGTTTACGATTACAATAAGCTCGTCTGCGACGCATTATTGAAGATTAAGAAACGCCACGATGCCACTGTAGCCACCATGGCCCAAGGTGTTCAGGAATGGAAACATGAGCATAGTACGGTCTACGTCAATTCTCAAATCCAGACCTTCCTCGATCGTTTCTACATGTCTCGCATAGGTATACGTATGCTCATTGGGCAGCATATCGCCTTGAACATGGCACAGGCATCCCCGACGAAACAACGGATCAATTCTTTCCTCAATGGAGCAAATTCCAACGGTTCTAAACAGAAGGCAAACTATGTTGGTGTCATTTGCACTGACTGTAATGTGGGAGAAATTGCAGAGGATGCCATTGAGACTGCAAAGTATATTTGTGAAGAGTACTATGGTTTATTCGAAGCTCCAGAGATCCAACTTATTGCCCCACAGAACGACATCAACTTCATGTATGTTCCTGGCCATTTGATTCATATGCTCTTTGAGACACTCAAGAACTCGCTTCGTGCAACTATCGAGTTCCACACACCAAAACTTAAGCAGCAAATGATTGAGGAAGATCCGAATTTGAAGAAGGAGGATATTGACATCAATGACTTGAAGTTCCCTCCAATAAAAGTTATTATCCTGGAAGGTGCGGAGGATATTGCCATTAAAATTAGTGATGAGGGTGGTGGAATTGCTAGAAGCGAGGTCCCACTCATCTGGACTTATTTATACACCACAGTTAGCGAGACTCCAATCTTGGACCAAGAGTACAACCAGACCTCGTTTAAGGCTCCTATGGCTGGATTTGGGTATGGATTACCCATTTCACGCTTGTACGCACAGTACTTCGGAGGAGACTTGAAGTTGATCTCCATGGAGGGATACGGTACCGATGTGTACTTGCACTTGAACAAGTTGAGCAGCTCGTCGGAGCCATTGCCATAAATATGTATAAAGGAACTACGTTTATAAACATATAGCTGCAAAAAATATCTATTCTGTACAGTAATATATGAGATCATATAGGGAGTAGTGTGAGTATGTGTAATAATGACATATTTTGTGTGGTTGTAAACTGTGACAGCGCTGCTATCTGTGTTTGATCATTTGACTATTGTATTATGATTTCGAACCACCAAAGTCTAGTATTCTTTACTTTAAGTAATACGACGAATATCGTATAACTTAAGGAATATCCGTGCTCACCTGGATTTTCAGTTACCTTGATTCTGCAATTCGCTTTCAATTCTCCATCTTCTTCGGAACTTTCTCTAAGATATTTGCATCCTCATATAATACAATTATCTGCTTTCACCCCTTTAATAACTAATTCCCATCCTTCTTCTACTCAGATTCTTATCGCTTTCTAACTTCTCCGCCACTGCCGTACTTCTCGTGTTGCCACGACTTGACAGAACTTCCACCAGCTCTACCACCAGTCCTACTACCTACCTTCCATCACTTCCTCGGAACCTTCTCACTTCACGCTTGCTTTTCGCAGCCACTTCCAAATCTCGTTGGACCGAGGAAAAAACATCACAAGCCGAGCTCTCACTGTAAGCAACATAGCACCAGGACTAAAGAGAGAGATAAAACATACGAAGTATCTCTATGAGTATTTGTCCGAAAATCGTAGAAATTGTATGTCCACGATCACCTCTATGGTGTGAACTATTTTATCCCAATTAATCCACCATCCAGGAAGAGAAACACAATTCTATGTGTCATTACTATCTTCTCCGTACTCTCAACTGTCACTCTCTGGAACTCTCACATTCACTCTCACTGATAATCACGTACATTTTTTCCGTGCCAAATGATCTCATTTCCCCATACATTACGCTGCAGAGCATGAAGCTGAATGTACATAGTGTATATCATGGAGAGTACATTAGAAATAAATAAAGAGTAATAGATAATGACTAGTAGGGCATGATACCGTGAGATACTCGGTAATAGGAGGCTACTAAAGAAAATTGCTTATAAAATGAGTATACCACTCCCAATATCCACATATTATACTTAATATGCGTCACTAACACTACCACTTATTCACTTCTCACTACCTCTAACCACACAATGAACCATAATTCACACCCATTCACACCATTCACACCCATTCACTCAATCACATTTCTTTTCCCATACACTCCTCGCTACTTCATCTCCCTTCTCTCTTCTCTCTTCTCTCCTCTATTTCCTCGCTTACCACAGCAACGCTCTGATTTGCCCTTTGTTTGCTGACTCTTCTGACTTTCTGGTTTTCCCTGCTAACCTCACTACTACCAAACGACCGAGACTTTCTCGCTACTCTCGGTAACTTCTCACCACGCACCGTCATTTCCTCACTCTTCTCCCTTCCTTTCCTCTTCTTCCTCGCTTCCCCATTGCTCCCCTCCTACCCCACATCACGTGCCCCACAAAGAATCCTCGCCGCTCACTAATTTCAGGAAAAATCTTCAAAACACACGGTTGTTACCAGTCACCACGACTATTTCTTTCCAACAGTAGACACTAACGTTGGTAAATCGCAGCATTAAACAGGCTAGGAGCAATACAGACTCACTCATAAGCATAGAAAATCATATCGAGACTCACAAAAAGCTCGGAAAAGACACTAACAGTCGTCCTAAATCAACTACCGCTACATATCTCACTGCCTAACTCACTCATCTACAACGCTAGCGATGTCGTCAGTACCTAGAACTAAACCTTGGGAAGTGTCTTCAGGCACTTCTTCCGCAACAGCAGCAGGCGGCGCTGCTGCCTCATCAATACCATCTAACACAACTACTGGCATTCCAGCTTCCACACTCACAGGAAACGCTCCAATACCTGAAAGACCGACTTCACTTACCTCTGATTTCAATACCATGGCCAACTCATCGCCTTACGGGGCTGGAGCTACTAGCGGCTATGGTGCAGCTAACTCTTATGGAAACCGCTATGGAATGGGATCTACGGGCTACGGCTCTTCGATGTACGGTAGCGGACTCGGTTCTGGCATGTATGGATCATCTATGTATGGTGGATACGGTTCTTCCATGTATGGAGGTGGTTATGGCTCAAGCATGTATGGTGGAATGGGAGGATACGGATCTGGAATGTATGGTATGGGGGGATATGGATCTGGTGGTATGTACGGACAACAAGGCATGCCAGGACCTCTCGGTGAAGGCACACAAGCTACATTTCACCTCATTGAATCTATAATAGGAGCCGTAGGTGGCTTTGCCCAGATGTTGGAGGCAACCTACATGGCCACACATTCATCTTTCTTCACAATGGTATCGTTAGCCGAGCAATTCGGCAATCTTAAAAACGCTCTCGGATCGTTACTAGGCATCTACGCATTGATTGCTTTCGTAAAGAAGATATTTTACAAAGTAACGGGACAAACATACAATTACGGAATGAATCTCAAGGAATTCTCGAAGTTCGAGAAGCAACAAAAGAAGTTGGAGGACAACATCAAGAGACAACAACAGGGAGGTATGGCTGGTTCCAAGCCCCGTATCTCATTCAAGCCATTACTCCTCTTCTTGGCTGCATCTATTGGATTCCCATACTTGTTGAGTAAGGCCATTCAGAAACTTAACGAACAGAACCAACGTAGACAACAAGAACAACAACAGTTAATGGGCCCAGGTGGAGCTCCACTCGACCCAGCTAACTTGCAATTTGCAAAGACTTTGTACGAGTTCAACCCAGAAAACCCTAACATGGAAATAGAATTGAAGCCAAATGAATTGGTTGCAGTCCTCTCCAAATTAGACCCTGTGGGCAATGAGAGCAAGTGGTGGAAGGTGAGATCTAGACTGGGTAAAGTCGGATATGTGCCACTGAATTATTTGAGTGTGATCGAACGTAAACCAGCACAAGTGGAGCCAGCACCACCAACTCCATTAATAAACCAGGCACAACAAACTATTCCTGCCGTAGCTCCTGGCAGTGTTGACATTAACGAAAAGGCTTTTAACGAATTCCAGAAAAACTTCTAATTGTGTTTAGATTGAGTTATATATAATGAATCTACATTTAATATCGGTAAAGAAGACCTTTCAAATGCGTAGCATTCCGAAGCGAGTACTCGTAAATACTTCTATTACATCGCTTAAAGGCTCTTGCAGCTGCTTACGTGTACTCTACAATGATGGTGCCAATTCAATATAATTTGGTTCGTATTTTCTATTTAAGTTATAAAGTCATATTTTTGATAAATCACTTGGAAGTGCATTAGACTCCGTCGTCAGGACGGTTCTGTTCCTGCTCAATTTTACTTCCTTTATCCTGTAAACCATCATATCCACTGGTATTAGTCTGGACTCTACTTCTTGCATGGGCGTGACTAGAGGTGTTCTTTACTGCACCCTTGGCGTCTTCCTTGACGTCTTGCAGGTACTCACCAAACTCCTTTGCTTCACCCTTGACCTTTTCGTAGCCCTCTTTGGTATTCTCCTTGACTTTTTCAGCAGCATCTCCGGCCTTTTGCATACCGCCGACTACGGTCTCTCCGGTTGCTACATTAGCCTCTTCAGCGACTTCGCCGGCCTTTTGGGCTGCGTTTTCAAGTCCATCCTTGGCGTTTTCCTTAGCATTTTCAAGTCCATCTTTGGCGTTTTCTTTAGCGTTTTCGACTCCCTCTTTGACATTCTCTTTGGCATTCACACTGAAGTCTCCGGCTTGCTTGGTGGCTTCCTGAACCTTCTCCATGCCGTCAGCCAACACCTTTCCGGTACCCTTATTCACGGCATCTGCAGCATTGGCTGCGGTCTTGGAGGTGGCCTCGGTGATGTTCTCGAACGCCTGTTTGGTAGCAGCAGTGGCATCTTCTGCCTTTTGGATACCTTCTGCGGCGACTTCGCCGGTTTTCTTGTTAGCCTTACTGAAGACCTCCTTGGTGGCCTCAATGATCCCGTAATTGGCACGGGTGGTGGTTATAGTTCTGGCATTAATTCTGGCAACAGAAATGTTGCAGCCTCTTTTTGCAACGTGACGCAACATGATTGATTGTGCAGATTCTTATCTATGATATGGTAGATGGTTGAATTAGTTATAGTTATGAGAAATTTGCATAAATAGCGATTCAATTGTATTTATACTTCCCTCTAGGACCCTCCGGCACCAACTCAGAGTCATACCATCATACCATTGACCCCTTTCTCTGTCCTCTCTGTCTCTCCTTACTGTGCCCCACCAGTGCTGCAGTAGCAATAGAATTGCAGCAATAGAAAAGTTCGATTGCGAATTCCGTAGTAATGTATAAGGAGTAAAAGGTTGCGTTGGATTGCTATTACGTCATCGGTGGTCATGGGGCCCTATTGGAGGATATATAGAGGGAAGGGAGAAGCTGGAATCTGAGATTTGGCTGGGAAGTACATGACTATGGCGCACACTAAGAATTCCATATGGTTCCAAAGGGTATGCAAAAAATACCAAATTGGGAGTAGTGGTGATGGAAACTCACCTCATAATACATATTGGCTTTTTGCTACATTACGTAGTTTCCCTGTATAAATAGAATCTTAAGTTATAGTATGTACTGATGTAAAATATTGACATCCGAAATGGGTATTTACTCTAGATAGTTACTGGCAAAATAATACAGTGGTATCACGTTTATGCTTTATTGTTGTTGCAGATCGTCAGAAGGCCTGACGTACGGATGTGATCTTCCAATAGATGGACCTCGTCTAGCACGATCCGGTCCTCCACGGCCCAAATTGTCAGGACTGGGAGTTCCACTTCTAGTGCTTTCGCCTCTAGTCATGCCGATACTCGTGCGGTTTGCTTCTTGTTCATCATTGCCTACAGGGCTGCCCGACTGACTTCTAATTGCACCCATTGGGGTTGTTGGTGATGGTCCAAAGCGAATATGGTGTACACGATTGCCCGGCTGTCTAGGGTGAGGATTAGTAAAGATGTGTGACACTCTTCCGTCAGCATTATTTCCAATGCTTACACCAGGGCCTATGGTGACATTATTGTCAAATGTCGTGGTGGTTGTAGTAGTCGTAGTCGTTCTTCCATTGACGGTACTGTTGACTACGGTTTGCGTCGTTGTAGGAACGCCAGCGTTGGGATTAGGAATGCGGATATGTCTTCTTACTTGTACTGGAGGTGGTACACTAGGAACACCACCAGCTGCTGGGTCAGTTCCTGTTGCCGTTACAGACGTTGGTCCTGTCGCAGTTGCTGTACCGGCATCCGTGCCATTTGCAGCATTGGTTCCAGAAGCAGCGGCAGATGGTCTTCTTACTTCTCTGGGGACAACTGTCCTAGCTCTCACGGGAAAGGCGTGGGTTGTAGCATCTGGAAATGGAAATCGACGTGGTAGCACGAGACTTGGCTCTCTGGCATTAACTCTGGGCAATTCCCTTCGATAAGAGGGGTCGTTGAAGTATGGGGTAGCCCAGTTTTGTAGCATAAACGAATCCGTGAGAGGTGTTATAGCTGGGTTAAATGGTCTTCTATGAGGATTGAACACGTCTGTGCTGTGGTTCATCAAATGGTCGATCATTTCCTCGCGTCGGTTGAAGTTGTGGAATGTTGTTCTTCTGATATTATTCAACTTGAGCTTCGCTGGGTCCGTTTCTTTCGTTGCTTCTACTTCCTTACGGCAGAGCGGACAACTGACGTTGGCCTTGAGCCATTCTACAATACATGTCTTGCCAAAGATGTGGTCACAGCTAGGCATCTTAACCGGAATGTGCCCGTCTACTTTCAACTCTTCAATCTTTCTCTTCTTCTCTTCTTTGGCCTTTTCTTCGTCCTCGTATCCTGGAAATGCCTGGTCTGTAGTGACTTCCTCCATGGTGACCAAGTTCCGCATGGGGAACCGGGAATAATGCAAGCCGCCTTCGTCTGTGGGGAAGAAGAAAGATGGGTCGTTAAACTGTCTCTTAGTCTCAATCAGCTCGTAGT
Organism: Scheffersomyces quercinus; assembly: GCA_030556775.1. Classification (NCBI taxonomy): domain Eukaryota; kingdom Fungi; phylum Ascomycota; class Pichiomycetes; order Serinales; family Debaryomycetaceae; genus Scheffersomyces; species Scheffersomyces quercinus. The sequence goes on along the minus strand of JAKTUQ010000002.1, from coordinate 825,033 downwards.
GAACCTGATGTTGGCCAAGTGAAGCCTGTACAGCGCCATCTAATGCTATGACTTCACCCGATAGCGAATGATGGTTTTCTGGGTTATCACTAAAGTCGTAACTATCGCTGAAGGGCACATTGGCCGAAGCCGACGACTCTCTTTCTGAGTCGTTAGGGTAACTACCAGGCATTCTTTGCTTCAGCCTCGGTTGTTCATAGGATTCATAGCAAATAGGGCAGTCTCTGTCTTCCAACTTGGCTAGATCGACCCGAATAAGACTCTCGATGGCCTCTTCCGAAGCCAGCTTCTTTCTGGGTCTTAACCCACTGGCGGTTAATGCTCTGTCTAGTATGTTACGTAGCCATTGTATATCTACGTTATTATTAATACCATCAGCTAAGTCAAGATCTAGAATGGTATTTGGGGGAAAAACCCCGAATTCTGCTGGGTCCATACTGTGAGTAGTTCTCCACTCTCTCTAATGCCTGAACTGACCAAACTGAACAAGAAGAATGAAGAAAGATAAGGAAGAATAGTTCATTCACATAACCGCTTAATCAGATTTAGTAAGAGGGTCCGGATAGAAGGGGGAGTTCATGATTGGGATCATGTGATTTGCATCATGTGATATAATTTTGTCTCTCTCCGTTTATGGGAGGTGTGTTATATAGATTGATGATTTTGGAGAGAGATAGAATAGTTCTGGTTTGGATAAGGAAGGAATTGAAATGGGGGTTCATATGTGGTAGATTTATGTTGTTGGGGTAGAGGTGAATAGTTTTCCGTTGTTTTCGTGCAATTTGGATAAAAATTGGTGTAAATACATGGATGATATTCTAGTTGTTCTTTGCTCGTATTGAATATATTGTATGTAGCTATAATACTAAAGTTTGTATTCATATAAGTGTATATTTACATGGCTTTCCTTATGACAAGTCAGTTGGATCAAGATGCTAATATTGTACATGATTTATGTTGGTTTTTGCTATAGAGTTCTATATAAGTTTTTGGTGAAAACTGTGTAGATTATGACCTTCTCTGGGACAAAGTTAAGAGGAGGTGAAGATGAATCATGTTTAACTTTTGAATCTCATTTCTGGTTTCTTGACTAAAGTAAATCGATAACCTCTTATGCCAGTTTGAACAGCTGATGATGTATTCTATGTATCTGTCTTCATTGTATACAGATACGTTTCCTTTCCATAAATCTACCGTCCTGTTCTCGTTCTCTTCGTTATAACCATTCTGTGAATACATGAAGATGGGATCATAGTATTGTTTGCTTTTGGCTCATTCAAGATTTGAAATCTACCATTTCTGATCTTACAAATCTCCAACTTTAACTCAAATACTGTCTTCTCAAGTTTATCACCATGCTCTGTTTATCTGGGGATAATGTCCCAATCTCCTCTACCGGTAACGTCAAGACCTTTGCGATTAATTCGGCCTGTTCTTGTGGCATAGCCATTAACTTCGAAACCGCCGAGGCAGGCAAGCCAGGCCAACGAGAAGGTGGGGGTGGTGGAGGTTGTTGGTTGTACTGATTATTATATCCCTGGTTAGGGTATACCTGCTGTTGATACTGTGGTTGTTGTACTTGAGGTGGAGGCTGAGGTACTGGTGTGCTAGAAGCCGACTTCATCGATTCTTGGATCACATCTTGATCTATGAATCCCATTAAAAGTAATGCCTGGGCTGCGGAAGTAGCAAAATGAGGTGAAAACAGGAGTAAATCATATACTCTTGATGGTTCTGGTCCATTCAACATGTTCTTAAGCGTAGCCACTAGCTCTATAAGTTGTGGTGGGGGCTGCTTGCTGAGTGTCTCATTGACCTTGTCTGGAATAGCAAACGGCAAATTCTGTGGCTTTGGCAAGATCTTATCAGCGTTGGTAAACTTTGCAGGCATGCTCAGCTCCTGTGGTCCAACCATTGGTGTATTAGTCTGTGGAGGTATAGATTGAGATGGAGGTATATTACTTACGGGCGCTTGGTACAAACGGGGACTATTAGAGGAGTTAGGTATGTTCCCAGGCACAATTGCGGGACCATTGGCAGCCATCTGAGGCGGTATTTGTACGTAGGAAGGCAAATGTGAGCGATCGAGTGACAACACAGGTTTAGACTCCGAAGCAATGCTCTGCTTCGTACCTTCATTTGACGGCCCTACTCTTAAATTTTTCACCTGACCACGGTTTGCCGGGTGCATGATACGAACCTGACTCAATAAACTGGCAGCCTTTTGAGCCTCCTGGATGTTCAGGTACTCTAAGAAGCAATAGCCCTTATTTTTGCCTGTTGGTTCGAACCCCATACGAACATCTACGATCAAGCCCGAGCCACAAACTACTGATTTCAAGGTGGGTTCATCCCAGTCAAACGGAATGTTCCCGAGAAAAATTACCGTCGAGCTGATCTGCGTTGGTCTGTTTGACATACTTACAAAGAGAAGCGGTGAAAAGACTCGAGGAAGAAGATACTGGCAGAAGAAAATGACCCTCCATAAAATGGTTTCTTTGAAATTTGTGATTTTTGACATTGGTTATATGTTCCTGCAGATGGGCACACATTGAACTAATGGCTAGAAGAACAATTGGTGGTTAATTGGGTAGAAGGAAATGAGTTTGGGGCTAAAGAAAGAGAAGGTTGTGTTATGGTGGTATACAAAGGTATTAATTGCTTTCTTTCAGGAAAAATACTACAAAAACCATTAAAATAATTGGCCTACTTGAGTTGTATACACCTACTAATATAGACATTTTATGTCACGTGACTTTCTTCAATTTTCGTTATAACTTTCTTTAGGTTGTTGATTCCTAATAAGATGCTTTATATGGTCGGTTGAGGTGTTGGGTTCTCTATAATATCTCGAGGTAAGACGTGAAATAGTTGGAAGAAGTAAACCTCAATTGGAAGTATCGAAGCTCATATATTTACCATATATTTGTCATATATTTGTAACTGTTCTATGTGACTTTCTACGAAAATGGCAAAAGATAACTCACGCTTCTTTACACTACAAATCCTACAACGTTTCTTTAACTGTATGTTATTTATTATATGATACACTGTATTCTATGCTACCCTCTCGGCACCACTCAACTTCACAGCTGTTCCGTACTTTTGTAACTTTGTCAACAAGTTGTCTCCCTGCTTGATCAACAAGTGATACTGGTTATTCTTGTTATCTGGTCTGTTTGTCTCGATGATGCCATTGACCTTATCAATGGTGCAATTCAACTTCTTGTTTGGAATGAAGTTGCACAAATCTTGGTCCAAGAAGTCCTCAGTGATGTTGAAGTTCTGGGCCATGGATTTCAACGACAACGACTTGTAACTCTCCAACAATTGGCCGTAAGCCTTGCATCTCATTTCACGCAAAAAGTAGTTGGCATGTTTGTACAAATATTTGTTTGGAAGCAACAATTTGTCGTAGGACTCCAAGAGGTATTGGAAGAAGTGACTGTATTGACAAGTGTACAATGAGTTTGTCAAGTTGAGCAATGGCTCCAACTCTGGTGCAGATGAGTATATAGATAAGATTTCAGGAGAATCAATGATCTTGGACTTCAAGTCCACTCTGCCCAATGACAAAACTCCGGCTACAATGGCGTAATGTGCCACCTGCTCGTAACTACAGAGTTCGGTGGATGTGAATGTAGCTAATGAGTCAATCAAAAGCTTACCGGCCTCTGTGAAATTTCTGGTAGCCAACAAGTAGATACCATTGTAGGTCTTGAAACGGTTACGACGCTCCCAGTCTCCTCCCTTATCTATCAAGGTTTTTATTTGGTCCAAGTACTTGGAAACCAATGGGTAGTCGTGGAAGAAGAACTCGACTCTGGTCAAGGTCAACAAAAGGTCGATCTTGGATCCTGTGCTTTGCGATAATTCCAATGCCTTCTTCAACGTTTCGGTAGCATTGGTTCTATCGATGATTTCAGTGTAGTACTCGGCCAATTTGACGGTTGTGCCCAAAACGTCCAATTCTGTTTCGTCGTCGTCTTCGGCGTCCTTGAGCTTCTGCTTCAACTCGGAGGTCACCACGTCATTCTTGGCAGCCAATTCGTTGTAGAGCGACTCGTCGAAGGGGAAATCGGCGAATTCTGTCTTCAAATGCTTGTAGTATGGAGCCAAGTTATCCTTTTTGATGGCTTCCACCAACTCTTCTATGATCTGGTTGCGGTGGCGAGAGTCGATGTTGGTTGTAAGAAGGAACTCTTTCTCCGACAACTTGTAGTCGGGGATCTGGGGTATGTCTGAGTCGATTTCCATATTTGCTGTGTAATTGTGTGCTGGGTGTTTGTGTGTGTCTGTGGGAGACGTTATATTAATAAGGCAATGACGGGTAGTATCGTGTAGTTCACTACTGGTGGTGGTGGTTCTTCTTACAGCCAAACTTAGCCGCTCACTGAAAATGAAGGCAAAATATGAGCGTGGATAAGGTGTAAACTGGGTGAGGTAATGTGTAATATATAGTATGTAAATAGTGTGAGTATGTGAGAATGTGAGAGAGTGTGAGAGAGTGTGAGAGAGTGTGAGAGCATTTATTGCATGTTAAGTGTAGAGAGTGATTAGTGTGGGTGAGTCTGAGTAGAAATGGGTCTCAGTGAGGTTAGTAGTTAGTCAGTAGAGAGAGTGTCTGAGTAGAGTGAGTAGAGTTTATGTCTGAGGAGAGGTCTGTCTGTCTGTCTGAATAGAATGTGTGTGTGTGTATGTCTTGTGAGTCTCATAGTGAATAAGTGAATAAGTGAATCTCATAGTGAATAAGTGAGTCTTCTTCTTATGAGTGAGTGAGTTCATACAATTTGTATGTGAATCTTATAGTGAGTCTGTTTGAAATGAGAATCGATTGTCGTATACCTTCATTTACAGTACTGGTCGCGTTGTTTGATTGTATGTGATGATTACTTCCTACTTGTTACTTAGTGAATTATTGATTATTGCTTATTCCTTATTCATTATTTTTATTTTGTTCATTCTTATTTCTCATTGCTTAGGCTGATTCTTTCTATAAAGTTCTATGTAGCTCATACTCGCCGGATTTTGCTTATAAATCATATTGTTAAACTTATGTAGCCACTTATATTTCTTCTACACATTTTAGTACTTTCTCTATTTTGGCTTATTTCTTTATATTCTTCTAGTGAGTTAAGTAGCATAACAATATGGACTCCTCCAACCTATTCTTCCCCTTTCTCTATATACATCTACTGAACGGTTTCATTTTTACTATTTTTTTTATACATCCAATACAACTATTTTGCTAATAGTGGAAGTTTAATTGCAAAAAATGCCAAATATAGAAAAAGGATACAACAGCGTTGTATTATCAAAACTACTTTTATAGATCTTTATCATTTCAGGTTTTTATACTTTCTACTGATTCGACCCCTTCCTTCAAGTTTACAAACCCTTACTTCTGTATATCTCAATCCTCTCCCATCCACCCATCATCTAACACTCTCAACCCTTCTCCTACCCCATATTCCATCCCAAATCGGAATTGTCTTTCAACAACTACACATAAAACACTGACTCTGACTCTGACGACTCCGAAATAACCTACAACTACAACTACAACAACATACACATACATACACATACAACACTTCAACTTACATACACATTGACCCACCCACCCACCACATCCTCCTACGGATATCCATGCTCGCTTAACTACTCTTCTCGGTACTTCCCCCTACCAGCGACTTCCTCGGAACAAGTTTTTGCGGAGTTCGCAGTGGAGATCGTGGTGGAGGAACAACGGATTAGCGAGAGAACGGGGAGGACTGTAGAGAGGTGAAATAGTATATAAACTATATAAACAGGCCATAGTTATTGCCTGCTTGTTTTGCTATATAGTATAACGAGTGCTAATTCTGAATTTCGGGTTCCATAAACTACAATACTACATTATCACTGGTTTTCTTGTGGTATTCACTTCTCTCTCGTCGTTGTACTCTCCATTTCTTAGTGAGAGTTCTCGGTGAAATATTTATCGCCGTACCGAGCCGTAATTCTATCATAGGAAATCTATACAATGTCCGCCAAAGACGATATTCCTGCTGTTTTCTTGGACAAAATCTCCCCAAGGGGTCTCGAGGCCATCGAGAAGACCAAACACTTCGTGGAAAACTACTGCTTGCCCGCAGACAAGATCTACCACGACCAGATCTCCAAAGACCCAGCCTTGAGATGGAAGTCTACCCCACAAATCACTGAAAAATTGAAGAAGAAGGCCAAGGAGTTGGGGCTTTGGAACATGTTCTTGTCCAAGCACTACACAGAGGGTCCTCAGTATACCAACTTGGAATACGGGTTAATGGCGCAATATTTGGGCAGATCTTCTGTTGCTCCCGAAGCCACTAACAATGGTGCTCCAGATACTGGCAATATGGAGATTCTAGCCAAGTACGGTAATTCCTACCACAAGGAGAAGTACCTCAAGCCCTTATTGAACGGAGATATCAGATCTGCATTCTTGATGACAGAAAAGGGTACGTCGTCTTCCAATGCCTTGAATATCTCGTGTTCCGCCAAATTGAACTCGAGGGGAAACTACGTGATCAACGGAGTGAAATGGTTCGCTTCTGGTGCTGGTGATCCTAGATGTAATGTCTGGCTTACGATGTGTAAGACCGGCGAAGATACCAAGAAGTTGTACCATAACCACACGGTTCTTGTATTAGACGCTAAAAAAGCTTTAGCTTCTGGTAGAGCTAAATTGGTCAGACCATTGGGAGTTTTCGGCTACGACGATGCTCCTCATGGCCATTGTGAGATTGTATTCGACGACTACGAAGTTCCAGCTGATGAGATGAAGAACGTCGTGTTGGCTGGTGTTGGTAGAGGATTCGAGTTGATCCAATCCCGTTTGGGTCCTGGGAGAATCCACCATTGTATGAGACTTATTGGTGTTGGTGAATTCTCTTTGTTGAGAGTCGCTAACAGAGCCAACCACAGAGAAATTGGCGGTAGACCCTTGGCCAAAAGAGAGTCTTTCATCAATCAGTATGCCCAGAACAAGATTGACATCCAAATGTGCCGTTTGTTGGTATTGAATGCTGCTCACAAGATTGACATTGCTGGTGCCAAAGCTGCCCAAAGAGATATTGCCATGGCCAAGATTGAGACACCAAGAACAATCTTGAGAATCTTGGATTGGGGTATCCAAATGTTTGGTGCTGAGGGTGTTTCCCAAGACACTGAACTTGCTATGTTATATGCTCAATCTAGAACCTTGAGAATTGCTGATGGTCCAGACGAAGCTCATTTGAACCAACTTGGAAGAAATGAGGCTAAGAAGTTCCATGTAGCTGACGAGTTCTTCGCTACTTATGAGAAGAACAGGGAGATCTTGGCAAGATTGTAGTTGAGCCGTCACTAGTCCTCTTAAATGGATCTCAAATGGTGTATAGTTTGTATGAAAAGTAATGAACGTTCTGTAAAGAAATGGAAAGTAGAATTGCCCTTTTGATGATAGCTCTAAAGGTTGTCCAATCTCTCTGGGACAACTCTTATCTACTCAATCGCCGTGTCTACATCTACAATGGTCACATGAACCCTCGACTCAAGGTATGAAATATCGTCCAGACATGCCATTAAAAAAAATACTATACAATCAATGAATAAGCGTAACGAGTCATACATGCAAGAAGTAAAATAACTGAATTAGTACAAGTCGGACTTGACAAAGTCATTAATGAGACCCTTGGCCAACAACTTCTTGCCCTTGACCTTTTCGTTTCTGATGGTGTTAGCATGCACTTTCTTCAATTCCTTTTCCGCTTCTTCGAATGGGATTTGCTGTAATTCAGCCAAGTGGTCGTCTTCTCTATCGATATCCAATTCACCTAACATCACTACGTTTTCTCCTCTGACCATGAAAATTCCTCTGTAAGCTTCGCCGAATCTCTTTGGTGTCTTTTCCTCGGCCCCGGTCTCTTCTTCTTCGTTTCTGTCTGTGTCTAAGTATATTCTCTCTATCGTATCTTGTAACACCAAGTTGGCGAACTGGTCGAACGTCCTCAAAATGCCAAAGATATTTCTTCCGTCTCTTAACAAGACGAATATCTTTCTATCCACCGAGCCCACGATTGCGGCGGCGGTTGTGAAGGCGTATGACTCTAAGTATAAGTCCTCGACATTAGGTGCCGAAGGGTCTCTTTCGCCCTGTTGCACCTGTTGTCCCTGTGGCTGCAGCTGCTGCTGCGTTTCCTGTGCTTGTATGGGTGAACCAGACATGTTTATGAGTACACTGCTGTAATTGTAGCGCTTCTGCTGAACTTTACCGCTCAAAACAACCAATTGTTACACGTCGCAACTGGCGTTAACTATGACATTCGTGAAGTTTGAATTCGGAAAATCGAAAATTTTGATGTTGGGCGCGGCACGACCCGGTGGTAGAGTGGTTAGAGGTGGTGATATGAAGGTGATGAATGAAGATAATGGATGTGGATAGAGCTATGATATTTGGTTTCTTTCCTTATTTAGAAATTCGTGGTTTCGATCTGGGTTAGGATATTCATTAGCTGTTATTACTTTTTTTTTTCAAACATTCTAGGGAGATTTTGTGTGTTATAGTTGGTCATGTTGGAGGTGATGTTCACTTGCTTGTGGAGGTTGCAAAGGCTGAGAAATTAATGGCTGCGACAGAGGAATAAAAAGACATGAGGCTTGTAGTTTCAAGTCAATTGGGTATTGGAATGGAACGTTTGTATCGAAATTCTCTGTGACATATATATGTAGAAGCATAGTATGCATTGAAGCTTAGATTTTTCCCTTTCATAATTATCTTGTTGACAGAGAACAGATATCCTAGTCTCTCCTACATTCAATATATTTACGCTTAACTAAGTTCACAATAAGCAATTTCCACTCCTTTATTATCCCATTCAACACCACCAAAAATGAAGGAAATCATTCAAAAAAAAACTCCTTATTTGTTCCCTTATGCCACTCAACTACCTCCAACTCCTAAATCACTCATCCGTCCTGATTCCATCTCTTGCAGCATCATTCTCTCCTCCCATCCATTGGCTGCAACTGATATAACCTGCCATCTTGTCTCCTGTATATAGTCAAGATGACAAGATGAGGAAAATTTACCGTTTTGGTGATTCTTAAGTTGGATAGAACTAATTGTTTATTAGAGTTAGTTCCTTTAGGGTATTGTAGTATATCTATAGGAAGTTTGGTTTCTGAAGGTGTTAACTAAATTTTCACTTTTGAAACGGTAAAATTTCAGTCATTTTCCATTGAGTTTGGAGTACTTTAATTAGTCTTGATTGACCTCTTCTCATTGTGAAATCTATTTTATAAAACCAATTCAAGACACTAAAAGCTCAAAATGTCTTTCTTCAAGTATAAAGACGTCATAGAAGAAGGCGATTTGGTGTTTGCCTTTATCAGCAGAGGAACCATAAAACCAATTACAGTCCAAAAAGGAGAAAAATTGAATACAAGATACGGTCACTACGAACACGATGACATGATCGGTATGAAATATGGAGAGCAAATGGCCGGAGTAAGAGGTATTGGATTCATTCACTTGTTGCATCCAAGTCCCGAATTGTGGACTCTCTCTTTGCCACACAGAACTCAGATTGTTTACACTCAAGATTCGTCCTACATCATGCAAAGATTGAATGTAGTAAGTGGAACCAGAGTGATTGAAGCAGGAACTGGATCTGCATCCTTCTCTCATTCATTTGCTCGTACCATAGGATACTATGGAAGATTATTCACTTACGAGTTCCATGAGCCAAGGTATTTGGAAGCCAAGAAGGAGTTGGAGGAGCATAACATGAAAAACACAGTAATAACCCACAGAGACGTCTGTAATGATGGATTCGAAATAGATAACATTCCTGCCGACTTTATTAAGGATGGTGGAGTTAGCGGAGAAGTCGTTTTCCTTGACTTACCATCGCCATGGACAGCCATTCCTCATCTTGAGAAAGTCATTTCGCAAACCAGTCGAGTAGGAATCTGTTGTTTCTCTCCATGTATTGAACAGGTTGATAAAACCGTCAAGGCTTTACAAGACGAAGGTTGGATTGAAATCGAAATGGTTGAGGTAGCCGGTAGACGTTGGGAGGCCAGAAAGGATATGGTCAAGGACGTAAGGGATGTGGTGAAGAGATTGAAGGACATCCAATCAAGAAAGAACCAAGGCATAGAGAACAAGAGACATGCCAAAGTCCAAGCAGGAGATAAAAGAGATCACGACGAGATGGACAGCGGTAGTGATGACGGTGTAGACAAGAAGGTCCAGAACACTGGAAAGGGGTTCAATCCTTTTGGTAAGGGTGTCAGAGTCAGAGAGGGAGACGATGGGTTTGAATGGAGAAATGTCACGAAGGTTGAAGGTGAAATCAAGAGTCATACATCATACTTGACCTTTGCATACAAGATCCCTCCAAAGGCGGACAGTTGAGCTTAATAGCATCGATTATAGACATAGCATACTATGGACCAAGACCATATATATTGTATAGTAATTAAACGTAATTGTAAGAAGTATCGGATCAGTTTTTGTAGGCAAAGAAAGGGAATGGTGTAAAACCATAAATGAGTTCCTTTGAATGTGAAAGAGAATTACCGTGCAAGAATAGTTAATTGTCATCAATGGCCAGTAATGAATAAATTTGTAGAATTTGCTTATGAATATAATAACTCAGTCCTCGTTCATAGAAGAGACATGGCCACAAGCCATGACCATTCCCTAAGAAAAGAAACTCTGTAATAATAAGTGTTTTCCCAAACCATACGAACTGACTCTACAAACGATCCATAGTTTCTACCTTTTCTGTGGTACTCTTGAATTATATTATATATACCTTCCCCCTCCAACGTTCATCTTCTTCACTAACTCTTATCACCCCCGTAACGACTCCAAAGACCATAAAAAAAAAAATCAAAATATACTCCGAATTAACCTTAGTAACCAAAAAGTACATCTTGCTTCCAAGATCTCATCTACACCATTTTCCCAACTACTAAACCTTCCTATCATCTATCTATCCCTCAATAACTGTGCTCTTCAACTGTGCTGCTCAACTGCGCTCCATTTGGCTGTGAAAACACTCCAATAGCACCAACACCACACAATAACACATAATACCACACCAACTTTCCCGAATTTTCTCTTCAAGCAAAACACCTTTCTAATCTCAGACCTCCACCCCCCTTCCCCAATTCCTCCAAACTTCACCATTTCCTTCATCTCCCTCTCTTCATCCCCTTCTCTTACACCTCCACCGTTTGGCTGTGAAAAACTCAGGGCGTGTCTCCACCGACTTTACACAACTCCCTCTCCCCCACCTCTCTGCTGCGGCACGGGTCTCCTAATCCTCGCCCAGGTCCCGTGACCATCCAGGTTCATCCATTCTCTCCTAATTGGAAGTAATAGTTTGGCAGTAAACTACTATCAGTGGTTGTAGTGTTAGCAGTGTTCTTACGTTACATCACAGTTGCAGAGCTGGATAGACTTCAGTTGCACTTATAGAACCCACACAAAAGAAATTGGCCCACAATGAGTGAACAACCTATTGGTATGTAGTTGAATTGGGTGCCGTAGAGTCAGCGCTGGCTGTGTAGTGGTGGTAACGGCTAAGCGTCGGGATAGAGATCCAGTGGGGATCGATACAACGGGGTCGATCCGGACAAAGATGGGACTGGAATGGCGATTGGCAGTGTTGTATCGATGAAAATCGTGTTTTGGCATTCAATTGATATCGTTGAGGCCATGATTCACTATCTTTGATTCCCGTAGCTGGTGTATTTCTAGTGGCCACTACAAAGCTTGTTCTCACCCTTATTATCACCAAACCTATTACTAACACCCAACAGTTCTCGACCAGGGTACTGGTTTCGTCAAAATCGGCCGTGCTGGAACAAACTTCCCCGACCACACGTTTCCTTCCATCGTCGGAAGACCTATATTGAGAGCAGAAGAGAGAAACTCGCTTGTTCCCTCGGACATCGAAATCAAAGACATAATGTGTGGTGATGAGGCGAGCGAGGTCAGATCATTGTTGCAGATCAGCTATCCGATGGAAAACGGTATCATCAAGAATTGGGAGGACATGGAACACTTGTGGGACTACGCATTCTACGAGAGATTGAAGATACCCACTCAGGGCAAGAAGATCTTGTTGACCGAGCCTCCTATGAATCCATTGAAAAATAGAGAAACAATGTGTGATGTCATGTTTGAGAAGTACCAATTCGGTGGTGTCTATGTCGCCATCCAGGCCGTTTTGGCCTTATACGCTCAAGGTTTGAGTTCCGGTGTAGTTGTAGATTCTGGTGACGGTGTCACTCACATTGTTCCAGTTTATGAGTCTGTTGTCTTGAACCACTTAACCAGAAGATTAGATGTTGCCGGTAGAGACGTCACCAGAAACTTAATCAACTTGTTGTTGAGACGTGGTTACGCCTTCAACAGAACTGCTGATTTCGAGACTGTCCGTCAAATCAAAGAAAAGTTGTGCTATGTGTCCTACGATTTGGACTTGGACTCCAAGTTATCCCAAGAAACAACAACATTGGTCGAATCTTACGAATTACCAGATGGAAGAGTTATAAAGGTTGGTTCTGAGAGATTCGAAGCACCAGAATGTTTGTTCCAGCCCCACTTGGTTGATGTGGAACAACCTGGTGTCGGTGAGACTTTGTTCAACACAATCCAGAGTGCGGATGTAGATGTGAGATCCTCGTTGTTCAAGGCCATTGTGTTGTCAGGTGGTTCTTCTATGTACCCTGGCTTGCCATCAAGATTAGAAAAGGAGTTAAAACAATTATGGTTGACCAAGGTGTTGAAGGGAGATGCTTCTAGGTTGAGTAAATTCAAAGTGAGAATCGAAGATCCTCCAAGAAGAAGACATATGGTTTTCATTGGTGGTGCTGTCTTGGCCAACATTATGGCCGACAAAGATCACATGTGGATCTCCAAACAAGAATGGGAAGAGCAAGGACCTCGTGTGTTGGAGAAATTAGGTCCTCGTTGAGCCGGCTAATCCACAATTTACGATACACGAGTCCTTATAGATTTAGGTAACTCAATAACACATTTACGATTTGTAACCTTGTCTGTACAATACTATTCATGATATTCTTTCTCTCTATAGCATAGAGCAGTTATATACATTTCCTCTGGGTTAAGTACATGCAAAAGTTCTATACCGTAAAACCAATGTAATACGACTATCACGACTACAATAGTAGTTAATCTAAAAATCATGAAATCTATTAAAGTTATTTACAATAAAATATAATTCTGAAATGCTTTAAGCATAATTTAGGTTGTTGATCTGCTCTAAAACAGAGTCAACCAATGCATCGTAAACATCGCTAGTCATGGGGCCACCTCCAATTCTTTTGTTATAGCCAAAGTTAACCGCCAGATGAACTAAGTCACGAACAAAGCTCTCGCTTACTATTTTGGGACTTAAGAAGTCACTCTTCAAACAATTATCTATCGTCCAACGCTCATTTGGATTCCTGGCCAAGCAGTGTTGCATTAATTCAATGGCGCTGGCTGGTACATCTACACCCCCAATTCCCTTGCTGGAAAACTGTATCTTTACTTGAGGGTTCATAATAGCCATGACTCTTTGGTTTCCAGAGTATACTCCATACGGTGGTTTTCCGTATATCATTTGGTAAATGATACAGCCGCATGACCACACATCTGACGGTTTACCCACTTTCCACGTATTCCTCTGCTTCGACATATTTTGATCAGCAACAGGCAATCCAGGAAACGTTTGATTTATCTCAACCAACGCCTCAGGAGCCATATAGTTCGGAGTACCTATCTGAGATTCACGGTAAATGTTGGCGGTATGATCGGGGACAGCATTGGCAATACCGAAGTCGATGATTTTAAGAATTCCTCTGACAAACAAGAAGTTGGCCGGTTTCAAATCACTGTGTACTATACCTGACTCATGGACTGCTTTGACGCACTTCAATACCTCAATCGCATGGTACTTCACAAAATTTAAATCTAAAGGATTATTCAAGTTCAATTTGTTTTGAAATACATGTGCTAGATCAATATCACCACATTCCATAACCAAATAAATTGAGCCCACACAAACGGCATGATCCACCAACTTTACTACACGATCTGCGTGCTTAAGCTTCAATAAAAGGTCAATTTCACCCTTGAATCCCTTTACACATGATTCATCAAACTGGTCAAAAGTGACCTTCTTGATAGCATACAACCTATTGTTGGCTAATGCCTTAACCTTGTATACCTTAGACGTTCCTCCTCTTCCAAGAAGCTCCAACTTTTCATAATGGTTACCGTTAATGATGATAGCCTTTTTCTTTTTCTCTTCAGAAGGTGCTGAGTGTGGTGCTTCTACGGCAGATTGCTCCACCTGCTGCAGTTGTGGAGCCTGTGGAACTTGTACAACTTGAGAGATTGATGTTTTTACTTCCGGATGAAGTTCTTTCACAGATGTAGGTGTCTTTGGAAATTTGGGCTTTCTGAAATTATCAAAGTCATTATTGTGATTGAAGGTGTTGATCTGGATATTAGACAACGGTCTTCTTTCGGTGGTCGGTGGTCTGGTACTTCGATTTAGGCTATCGTGGCCCTCTGCATTCTCTTTATCTACTTGTTGGGTCAATACCATAGGCAGGCTTTTCACAACGCTTTCAAGGGGCTTGAAATTCGGTGATGTTTTCTCTTCACTCCTCAAAAAAAGGGTTTCGCTCTCGCCCGGCCTCAATTCCGGAATCAATGCTTTTTCAATTTCACTAACGAGAGATCCTCTAAGTCGCAGATACTTGAATTCCAGTTCATTCAATACTCTTCTCTCCTCTATACGTCTACGCATTTCGTCTTGCTTTTCTTTGGATGAAAATTGGAGATCTACACTCAATTCATTTTTCTCTCCTTCAACTGTCATAGGCAGCGCCTTCAACTTCGTGGGTGGAGTAGGTGTCTTTATCTTTGGCGAAAAGTTCGGTAACGAGAAAATCGGTGGTGGGGTATTAGTTATCTGCACATCATTGGGTTCTACGCTACTATTCTTGTCAATGCCAGCATTGGTTTCAAATTCGAACTTATCATAGTGATCACTTATTCTAGATGCTCGCTGAGGAGGCCCTAGCACTTTTCCAAATCTTCTGGCTCCTCTCATCCGTTTTATGGTATGAACTGCTGAGCGTGAGGAAGGGTTTGATGAAGACAAGGGAGCTCTGGTACTAGCAGCGCTGTTATTGCTTCCTGGGGTTGTGGCTGGAGTCTTGGACATTGAAGTATGAGGGGAAGACGAACCTTCTTTCATAAGATCTTCATCTATTGATGTGTTGTGTGTATGAGAACTGAGGTTATTAAATGAGTTATGGGCTGAGGTAGACGGACCTGGAATTGGCTCGTGGAACGACGTGTTGCTGATATGGGCTGAGGTATTCATGGATATGTTACTCGTCAGTGTATTTATTTTGTTTCTGTCAGATGCAAGGGAGATGGCGTTTGTGTTATTGGTACTATTATTTTGGAATGATGATGACTCTTTGAAATGAACGGAAAGTCTATGTTTGAGTTGTTCTGTCCGTTTTGCCTGTTCGGGAAAATCCAATCCATAGATTCCCGTTACGTTACTCTTGGTGTTGTTATTGGAGTCATTATGAGTCGCGAATGGTAGATTTCGTGTCCTATCGTTCAACAATGCAATGCTATATGAGCTTAGAGCTGGCGGGAGGAAGGTATTATCGTCGTCAGCAAACAGTCGCTTATGATTCCTGAGTTCTTCGAGTTCCACATTCGGCGGGCTGAACCCGATGCCTCTATGTGGCGGGTTAGCTCCACTCGGCGAAGGTATATGATGGAGAGACATGGCGACTAACTAATACATCAGTTGGTATGATTTATGCGATGACGAAATGAAGGAAATGACTTTTAGATACACAAATGTTGTATCGATGAGGAAATATGACTATAAATATGATGATGAATGGGAACGGGAATAGGTGAATTGATAACTGCTATTCTATTCTATTCTAATGATGAGACTCCTCTGGTGGAGTATGGTAAAATCAAACTTTGATGGGGAGCTTCTTGATCACGAAACAAGTACTGTCACAGTGCCAATATAAATTTCGATTTATATCAATCAATCAATAACAATAACAATAACAATAATAACAATGTTGCAACTCTAACACTACCAGTAGCAATAGTGACTATTAACTACCAAAAGAATGTAATAGCACACTGCTATAAATGGCCTTTCCAGCGGTTGTTTTTCCTGCTTGAACCGACAAACGTCTTGTTGGAATGTCACGATCGGCTTCCACCTCTTCAATACAACGTCTATACACGTTAATGTATCTAACACTTGCAATGTCAATAGCCGCTTGTTATGATCATACAGGAAGAGAAGTGTTACCAAAGAAACACAAAAGAAAAACGAATTCGCGTTTGTTTATGAAAGAGGAAGTGGTTGTGCATATAGAGACAAGTGATTGTTGGATCAGCAAAAAAATGAGAAATTGCTCCACGGCAGGTTCGAACTGTCGACCTTCAGATGACACAACTGGTTAAATTATGAGACTGACGCTCTGCCAACTGAGCTAGTGAAGCCAATTTCTTGGGTGAATTTTTCTCATTAGCTTGGTAAAGTTTCAAAATCACGTGAAAATCACGTCGCAACCTAAAGAATATACAGGAGACAAAACGTCTTTTATAATTCCCACTAACTACTATTCAGAAGTCTACCCGTTGTCATTGACTGCAAACGACCTAGGAGGATATGAACCTCCCATTAGCGACCCTGATCCACCCTATATTGACCAAGTTCCAATTTCGTATCGCCTCCCAACTTTCGACGACTCAGAGACCCGAAGATGTGTCTCAAGTTCACCTCAACCAAGAGGCTTTAGAATCTGAATCTTTGGCCGAAAGTAAAGCAGCCACTTTCACCTATACCATGACTGCCTGAGTAATAAACGCCTTGGCTCAACGTCGGACATAATCACTCTCTCAATTGGCATGCTCTGTTTGTTCAGCGTATGCATTTCACCATTTTACAGGAGTAGAGAAGTTTTCAGCCACTGGAAATTCTCGCCTCCCTTTGTCTCAGAAAGAAACAATGCAGTCATTCAAATAGAAGGAAGCTATGAATCCTTACATGGCATAGAGTACCCCGCATATTTCATTTTCGGCATGTCTGTCTTCTCATGTGAAGCCATCTAACTGTTCACAGCCGGTTGCTTGACGTACACAACTTATCGAACTCCGGCTTCTTGACACCACCGAAATCTTCCTATCTCCGCCGACGTTTCTGTCACTGGCTATCTCCGGTTACTTATTTAAGAAGTCTGGAACCTTCATAGTGAAAATTTTTTGAAACCACTCGATAATAGTCAATATCTCCTTCCAATCTAAATTATCATGTCACTTCCGCCCCCAGCAGTTCCTGGTTTCAATTGGGCTGCCATCAGACAGCTCCTCAATGGCTTTTTCCCAGGAGAAGCCGCCTATACAGAAAAAGATTATCCCTCTTTGGACGGAAAGGTCGTCATCGTGACTGGTGGTAACACCGGTGTAGGTTACCAGACTGTCAAGTCTTTGGCTGGCTCTACAAATGCTAAAATCTATATCTTCTCGAGGAATGAAGAAAAGACTTTGGCTGCTATCAAGAAGATGGAACTCGAAGTCGCCCACGAGTACAGCAGAGCAAAGATTGACGTTCACTTTATCCAGGCTGACTTGAGTGATTTAACTACCATAAAACCTGCTGTTGAGAACTTTCTTGCTCGTGAAAAGAGGTTGGATATAGTCATTCACAATGCTGGTGTCTATATGCCACATGGAGGTTCTGTTACTAAACAAGGATACGAATTGCAATTAGGTACTAATAATATTGGTGCTCATTTATTACAAAGACTATTAGACCCAATTTCGATTAAAACTTCAGAGACTAATAAGGTTGGTGAATCGAGAGTTGTATGGGTTTCTTCCTCTGCACAATTCAATGCTCCTGTTGGTGGTGTCAATTGGAATGATATCAATTTCGAAAACACCAAATTCTCTCCATTGGGTATTTACGGCCAAAGTAAAGCTGTCAATCTAATACAGGCTAGAGCTTGGCCCAAGTATCATCCTTCGGCGACAAATGTTTTGAGTTTCTCGTTATGTCCAGGGTTCTTACAAACTGATCTTCAAAGACATTTGCCTGGCATCCAACAGTGGTTTATCAAGTGGATTTTCCATGACCAAAGAAACGGTGCATACACTGAATTGTTTGCTGCTTTATCTCCTGAGTTGACACAGGCAAACCAGGGTGAACACATGATTTCCTTCGGAAAGCTTGGTTACACGAGGCAAGACCTCACCATCCAATCGAATGTTGACAAGGTCTGGGAATTCTTAGATAAAGAGACAGCGCCATACATCTAAACATTTGTAATGAACAAACAATAAATACATGCAGATGTAAGTTAGGAGGACCATGAAGTAATAAGCTAGTGTATATAGTAGGACCCAATTGTAAATTTGATAGGAGCATACGTCCTCCTTATAACTTCTATTAATGGGACTATATCGTTGTAGAGGCTATTTGTGTGTAGTATCAGGAACTTATCAACTATTGGTATTGTGGTTTGTAATAAGTGGTAAAGATGAGTAAAACTTGGTTTGAAATGGCTCAATGTGGAGGAATATAGCAATTTCATCGACTATCTTTGGTATACGCCGTCGGAAAAGCCAGGGAGTTCTGGTAAGGGCCTATTATCGTTGCAGAAGCTTCTCTTCTTCGTATTACGTCTCAGAGTGGCAGTACGTACATTTTTGAATTTTTCATTAAATTAAATTTTGTTCTTTAAAAATTTTGCAGCTATTTTTTATAAAATTACTTTGCAATCAAATTTGAAAAAATTCTATACTTCCACTGCCAGCCCATATCTGGTTTATATGCGAAGGGCTCCAGCCTCATCCAAGCTTTTGTCTAAAGTCGTATTTCTCTCTTTTTACGCCCAATAAGTACAACGGAAATGGTGTACAAGGACTTAACATGAATTCGGTGTTAAGATTGGCAATTCCTCGAATTAAGCCTCTAACTTTATTCAGTTATTTTGGCTCCGCCTACCACCCACTTGACACCTCAGCCATGTTCTCCACCAACCAATATGCACATTACATCTTTATTGAATCGTATCAGCCCATGGCGGTACTCAATATCTCTATATCTCCCAATAGACATATCCGATTTTCATGGTAACACAGTGCAACAGTAAAACAGCCAAACCCAAGCAGCCATTCCTAGCCATAGAACCGAGTTCCATATGCAATTCGACCGAAAGTCCTCTCCATCCTCCGACGGACTCCTATTCCTCTTCCTATTGTACTGTGCCTCATTTTGGCAATCGCCCTTTTTGGAACCGAATTCGAGATGCGAAAAATAGGAGAGTTGTTATGTTTGGACACTTCACGTTCTTTTGGTGGTTGGATGTAGAAGCTGGAAGGGTGAAGTCTGAGGTTAGAATTTATTCATATATATAAGTATACTTTTCTTAATTGTCGAGCGACGAGGAGAAAATTCGGTTTGGGATAGAAATACGAATAGAGAATCGTTTGACACGCTTGCTGCAAAATTGACAGACGATATTTCTATTTATATATAATTAGAGTTTGTTTTAGTCGCCAAGAACTTGGTGAAAACACCTAAGTTTGAAGAAAAGATGACATCAGAGAATACGGCCCATGAAGCCCAACCGACGTTCTACGAACGGTACGAGATCGCCAGAACATTGAATGAAGTGTACTCCAATTTCAATATCACTGCGAAGTATAATAAGCACGTAGACCAAGCAGTGCTCTCACATGCTTTACGCAATGTGTTGTTGAAAAACCCTACGTTGGCAATGAACTACTTCCGCAGGGAAGGAAGACTCGACGATGCTAAGGAACAGGGTAAGAATTTCACCAAAAAACCGATCCAAAAGATCACTTTTGACGAATTGGTCAGTTACCAGAAGCTTGATGGAGCTTTTGATGCTACTGTATTGAAGAAATTGAACGAGGTGGTATTTGAATTCGATAAGGAGGCTCCGATATGGCAATTAATTATTTCAGAAGGCGAAGGTTCATCGTACTTTACCTTCGTTTGTAACCACATTATTGGTGATGCTAATGCTGCTTGTTTCTTCCATGAGGACTTGGTGAATGAGATTGTACAACTACAACTGACTGATAAGGAGCACATAAAGTTGGAAACTCTCTTTGACTACTCCAAGGATAAGAGCAACTTGCCTGCTTTCCCTAAGGCTACAGCAGATTTGATCCCAGAG
Organism: Scheffersomyces quercinus; assembly: GCA_030556775.1. Lineage (NCBI taxonomy): Eukaryota > Fungi > Ascomycota > Pichiomycetes > Serinales > Debaryomycetaceae > Scheffersomyces > Scheffersomyces quercinus. Next base: position 804,732 of record JAKTUQ010000002.1, on the reverse strand, counting down.
TTATACTCCCCATCTATTTGGTTTACGGTTCTGACAGTTGCTGAGAAGATCTTGCTTCCCAAGTTCGTTACCAATCTTATCAGCAAGTACGTTTATTCTCATGACTTCGGCAAGTACCCGATGCTCAGTAGCACGAAAGCCAAACATCATGCAAAGACCAACTACAGAATGATCAAAGTGGACGCTTCTGAGACGAAAGCAATTCTTCCTACATTGAGAGCAAAGAAGGTGACACTCACCCCTTATTTCTGTGCTGTAGCTTTACAGACGCTACAAGATGTGGTATTTCCTTGCATCTCAAAGAAGAAGTGCTCGACCAACCTCAGCATTATTGTTAATGGAAGACGTTATTACCCCGAGTTGCACGATGAATTGAAGTATAACACGGTGGTATCTGTTTGTGGAGTTATCCAGAAGCCAATGCCATCTTCCAAGAGCATCGATGGTCTTTCTGAACCTATCAAGTATATTTCAGAAAATATCAATCGTTGCGTGGAGACTAGAAGCGGATTCTATATGGTTGGCCTCCTCAAGGTAATCAACATGTGGGACTTCTTATTATCTCAGATAGGTAAGACAGAACGTGGTACGATGGAGCTCTCCAACATCGGCAACAAGCTGATAAAGGTCGATGACTTCGAGGTTGAAGATCTCATTTTCAGTCAGGACACCGGTCTTTCAACCCATTTAGTCTTCTCCACGGTAAGTACACCAGAAGGAGGCATGAATGTCGTAATTGGCTTCCATGATGAAATAGAAGCGTTAGTTCTCCCAGATAGCAATGAGAAAGCAATGGACGTATTTGCAAGAGAACTCAAGAGCAGATTAGTAAAGTACGCTCAGTAATTGAAATGGTACTAAGATCGCTAGGATCGACTCCAATAGTTTACACTCAGTACAAGGTATATATGATAGAGATAATAGGTAGTTTGACTACATCCTTAAGTGGAAACTCAGATAATGCTATAATAATATGAATCAGATACAAATTATGTAAGAGAAATGAACCAATAAATTTACTCTAAATATTGTCCTCCTCATCTTGTATAAGATGCCACTGGTATTAAAATCCTCCTGTCATATCTCTGATCTTGTCGACTTCTGCTTGAAGTGCTTTGAGATCGTCCAAGATGTTGGTGGTGCTGCCATTAGATGCTGCTTCATTACCGTATAACGCTGGAGGTTGAGACCCATTGTTGCCGTTGTTGTCATTAGAACCGTTATTCGTGTTGATGCGATTGGTACTTTCAAAACTGTTATTGTTACCATTGTAGAGATCTCCCTGATTTACGTTCTGTCCAATACTGACCTTTGGTGGTAATGGAGGAGGCTGTGGGCTGGAAGTGGACGTATTTCTTCTTCGAGAAGGTGGAGGTGGAGGAGGCAACCTTTGTCCATTCAAAGTTGCTCCTATGGAACCAATCGGGCTACTGTTCATGTTATTGTTCCCGCTGAAACCACCCAAAGGAGATCTTGGCGGTACTGGAGGCGGCAAAACCGGAGCCAGCAAAGCAGGACTAAAGTTAGATTGTCCATTGGCAGCCTCAAATTGGGACACTGTGAATTGATGCGATAAGGGTGATGTCTGGGGTACAGCACTTTGGGAGGGCAATGGAGACGCTACCGAAGGCATTGGTGAAGACGCAGACCTATTTCTTCTAGAAGTAGGTACTGGTGGTGGAGGTAAAGGTCTGGAGTTGGAGAATGATCCCGATGCTGATCTAGGCGAGCCGTCATTGGCAACACGAGAGTTCTGGAGGGTATTGGAAAGGGTATTGCCTGTCATCTGACTGGTGAAAGATTGGAGTGATATTCTGGGAAGATCCAGGCCCTGTGAAAGTTGTGTATCGTTGGGTATGTTATTATTATTGTTATCACTAGGACCAAAGAGCTGGGTGGTAGCTGCTGGACCATTCGATGGAGAAACGTTGTCTTCCAATCTGCTATTGTAGAATTTTGCCATTTGGGCAGGCCCCGTCATATTGGGTTTCAAGAGTTCAGGCTCAGGCAGCGGATTGAACATCGCCATCTGCGCTGGTCCTGTCATGTTCGGCCTTAGTAAGTGCTCGCTGCTATTATCATCGTGGAAATGAATGCTAGAAGGAACTCCTCCAATAGAGGCAGTGTCCACAGAATGAAGGTTTCTGAAATGGTTAATCTGAGATTCCATATCCTTCAATACTTCTTGTTCTTCCTCATCAATTTGCTGCTGCTGTTGCTGTTGCGACTGCAGTTGTTGTTGAAGAGTGATGTTTCCACCTTGTTTCATTCTTTCGAGAAGCTGATCCATTGGTAACAGGTAATCCAATTGAGGCAGTGGGGATGCTATTGGAGATCCCATGAAGGAATCATCGTGGATGTCCGTGACGATCTGATCCGAGAATTTCACGGACTTTAACTTTTTGGATCTCTTTTTCTTGGGGATATCATCTGGTCTCTCACCGGTAAGCATGAACTGAGTAAAACTGTCGATATCCAATGGTTTATTTTCCGGAGTGGCCCCGTTTCTTGCATTGTTTTGGTCACTATCTTCGTCTACATCGTTAGAGGCATCACTTTCATTATCGTCGTCGTTCTGTCTCTTTTTCGATAAGATCGACGGAGGCGTTGGAATGGGAGCTTTAATGCGGAGAAGCTTCCTCAGAGGCTCTTGTCCGCTGAGGGCATGCGATATCATTCTCAAGAGAGCAAAGAACTCCCCGATATTGATCGACTGGACGATTTTCTGGAAGATCCTTTGAATCTTCTCTTTACACACGGAAGGGATGCGAAAATTGTTCAAGAAGCTGAACACGTCGTTAAGGGTGATTGTTCTGGAGTTTGTTCTCGCCAAGATGTCACTATACCAACGCATATAGGTCTTGGACTCTTGAAGTGTGAGTTCCTGGGCAGTCAACGACAAGGGTATGGCCAAGTCGCTTTCGCTGTCATTATTGGAGAACGAATTGGAGGCCGATCTGCTATTTGGGATGAAGCTATCGTAGCTGTTGTTTTCTGAGTGAGTTATGTGAGTGCTGGAGTCGTTACCGATGTTGCTATACTGCTGTAGCACCGACCTGTGGTTGGACGAGTGTTCTAGCGACGAGCCCACCGTGCCCTTTCTCATGATATCATCTGCTGAGCTATTGCGGAAAATGTAGTTGTGGGCGTTGTTATCCAGCGGGTGGTGATGAGGGGCTGTTGCAGGCACTGCCAACAGCGAATGGGCTGGAGTTGTGGAGGCAGACAGTGGGTTTGATGTTCCGAACGACACCGGTGGAGCTGGAGACGACGTGCCAGAAGAGGTGTTGTCAGCGGGAGCTGAGGCGGACGGAGGAGGCGGGAGTTTCATCCAGTCGAATCCAGGCAGACTCATGGTGGGATATGGATGTGGATGGGATGGCGATGATGTGTAGAAGAGGGTAGAGAATGGAGGATATAGAGACGGTTAAGAAGAACAGTGTGTGGTTTACTATGACAGAGTAGTCTTTTGAATTGTCGCGACATGCGAACGAAGGAGCGATAGCGACGGAGTGAGCGTAGCGAGAGATTTATGAACGAAGATTTATGAAGAAAGGAGCGATAGCGACTGAGTGAATAAGAGTAGTGAATGTATAAAGTAAGAGAATAAAGTAAGAGTATAAGTGAAAGTCTAAAGTAAGAGTATAAAGAAAGAGTATAAAGTAAGAGTATAAAGCAAGAGTATTGAAGTATAAAGTAAGCGTATGAGAGTAAAGATAGTATTGAAAGTATATAGCAACAGCAGTAAGAGTAGTGAGAGTAAGTAAGAGTAGTGAGAGTAGTGAGAGTATAAAGCGATACCGATAATAGCGAGAATCGTGAAAGTGAGCTTAGCGAACAGACAGTGAGAGATTCATAGCGACGGAGTGAGCGTAGTGAGCGTAGCGAGAGATTTATGAACGAAGATTTATGAAAAAAGGAGCGATAGCGACTGAGTGAATAAGAGTAGTGAATGTATAAGGTAAGAGAATAAAGTAAGAGTATAAGTGAAAGTCTAAAGTAAGAGTATAAAGTAAGAGTAGTGAACGTATAAAGTAAGAGCATAAAGTAAGAGTAAGTGAAAGTCTAAAGTAAGAGTATGACTAGAGACAGTATTGAAAGTATATATCAAGAGCAGAGAGTAAGAAGAGTAATGAGAGAAGTGAAATAGAGAGTAGTGAGAGTATGAAGTGAGACTATAAAGTGATAGCATGAATAGTGAGATTAGTAGTGAGACTTGGCGAGCAGACAGTGAGAGATTTATAGTGAGTAAGATTAGTGAGAATAGAGATCTTTCTGAAGGAAGAAGCGATAGCGACTGAGTGAATAAGAGTATGAAAGTATAAAGTGTGAATATGAAAGTAGAAGGTAAGAGTATAAAGTAAGAGAATAAAGCAAGAGTAGTTGGAGTAGAGATAATAGGGTATTGAAAGTATATATCAAGAGTAGACAGAGTAAGTAAGACTAGTGAGAGAAGTGAAAATAGAGAGACCAGTGAGAATAGAGAGAGTAGTGAAAGTAGAGATATTTGAGTGCGTAGCAATAGCGACTGAGTGAATAAGAGTAGTGAATGTATAAAGAAAGAGTATAAAGTATAAAGTAAGAGAATAAAGTAAGAGTATAAGTGAATGTGTAAAGTAAGAGTATAAAGTAAGAGTATTGAAAATATTAATTAAGAATATAAAGTGAGAGTATAAAGTAAGAGTATAAAGTAAGAGTATCGAGTAAGAGTAGAGAGAGTAGAGAGGCTATATAGCAAGAGTAGATAGAGTAAGAAGAGTAATGAGAGTATTGAGAATAGAGAGTAGTGAGAGTATTAAGTGAATTTGATAACAGCGAGAATTGAAAGTGAGCTTAGCGAACAGATGTAGTGAGAGCTGCGATGAAATAGCGAGAAATAGCGAGAATAGCGAGACCAGTGAGAACAAAGATTCTTAAAGATTCCGAACTACAACAGAACAATGACGTTGGTAAACAGATGGTAGGTTATATATTTAAGAGGATGCAGTTAATAGTAACGATAGTAGTGAAATTAAATACTGGGCATGTCTATAGCCAGCTCCTGTCAATTTCTAGATACCAGCGTTAAGCTAGATACTGGTCAATAACGTATACATAACACTGAATAGCTAATAGTGTATTCATAATTGCACCCATAGTTAATATTAAGTATACAGTATGACGATAAAGAGTGCAGCCTAATAGAGTTAAACTACGTAATTATCGAGCAAGGCTGAGACTGACTGACTGAGTGACAGAGAGGTAGAAGTTTAAAAGGAATAAGCAACATCGAATAAGAAATCATATGAAGTAGAGAAGAATAAAAGGAAGATATCTTCATAGTTAAAACACAGTCTCAGTCTAAGTACATGATATGCTTATAATCATATAGTATTCCCACTATTCACTGTGCTAGTGAGAGAGAGTAATAGTGAGGAAAAAGACTCAGTAGCGAGGAAGCGAGACTGGCGGGATAGAGTTTGTCAGTATGAGATACCCAGGCTTAGGGCCCGAGAATGACATAGTTTCAATTGAGGGCTAGTAAACGTACTTGATGTGTGATTTCACATTATACATAGTACATAGTATCCAACGTAATAAGCTATAATGGTGTTAAATTGACTACGTAATATCTCAACTTTCCTTCTTTGAGAGTTAGCGAGAGTGCGATACTTTTGCGGGGGGAGGGGAGGGGAGCATACGAAGAGAACGAGAGAAGCTTTCCACAGTGAACAGGAGATCGAGTGGAAATTGGCTTCTTTTAGGTGAAAAATCATGAAGAGCAATATTGATTCCAAACTTTCCCTTCTCTCTCATGGAAATCCTACATTCTTCTCTTTATTGGTTGTAGTCTTCCATATTTATCTCTCTCTCCCGCTCTCACAGAGTCCTTACCACCTCACCAGAAATTACTACCGCGTGTTATCTATGGGGAACGCTAACTATGGGGAACGCTAACTATGGGGAACGTTAATGGACGGATTTACGATGACGTATGTCAATTGTGTCAACTGTCAAAGGTGCATGTTGAGAGATAGTGGATGGTAGGAAGTGGGCCAACTTACTTATGAGGAGATATAAGAGAGATGAGGTCATTAGAGTTGTTTGAAGTAGTATGTGTCTTTCTCGAGGAGAGTACGAGAAGTTTGGGGTAGAACCCTGGACATTAACGGAAATGCATGGTGTCCCATACATTAATTAACTAAGCAGTTGGCTAACGGTCCCCTTTGAGCTGCTATGTATTTGAAAGAAGTGGTAAAAACGAGGGAAATATATATCTGAAGGGGATTGTAGCATTGCTAAGGTATACTACCTCATCCCATAAAGAGCCTTCGTTTTCCGAAAACAGTTATTACTTCCACAATGAGACCCTCTTCATAGAGCTATTAATGGGTGCAAATTATTGCTTTACGAGACTTGACATATACCCTCCTATCCACACTTAAGGCCCTATTCCTTGCTTTGGATAGCACTTACGACCATCCAGTACATATATCTAAAACTATACCTAAATAGAGGTCTCTCTATAAATAGACATACGTTACCTTTTAAGAGCACCATGACTTACCCTTCACATTTCTCATACAATTACTTAGAGAAGTGCTACTTGAACATTTATTGTTTGATAACCCTTCACACGGACACTCCTTCCAATAATTCTGACTACTCTAGAGTAACATCTTAACCACACCACATCCATTACCAAAACCCCTTTCCGTATGAAAGTTCTGCTAAGATGATGAAAATCATCGGAGAATCCAAATCCACCAAAAACTCAACCGAAGTGAAAAATAGCGACGAATTGAAAAGTGATTGTGAAATGATTTATAGATGATAAGATAAGTACCCGTGATATACATAATACAGTACAACTTATAAGAGAAGAAGGATAGGAAAACTAGTTAGGAGTCTCTTCAGTTCACGTAAGACATCTCACACCATACAACTCGTCTCCTAAAATGAACTTCAATCTAAAGCGAAAGCAACCTCTTTCCAAGGCTCCCCCATCGAAGAAGAACACATTTATCAAGAAGAGTGCTTTCCAAAAGCCACAGCACAGCTCATCGTCATCTTCCTCGGACGATGAAAGCGAAGAGTCACAGTTCGCCAAAAGAATAAAGGAGAAGACCAAGAAAGTAAACCAACAACTTTCACAGGATGATCCAAACGCTCTTTCAACAAGCGAAATTGAAAAGTTGATCGAAGGACCTTCTACGAAAACCTCCAAGAACACAACTACAGATAACAAGAAAGAGCTGAGATATTTATCGCAATTGCTCTCCACTAATGAGAGAAGGAAACACGAACAATTGGTTTCGAAACAAGAACTCGTCGACAGAAAGACCTCTTCCAAAGAAGGTCTTGTGTTCGAAAGTGAAGAATACAAGAAACAGAAGGAAACAATACTACTGATGAAGAAAGACGAAAGGCCGCAAGATGACGAGGAGAGTTCCAAGACAGCGTCGTCAGCATCTTTTTATGCCAGAATTCTCGATTCAACAGATGAACTGGTGAATGAAAGAGATGATCACAAGCTAGATAAAAGCAAGAAAGCGGAAGATGATAAAACTCCAGAACAAGCTAATCGTGAACACAATGTTCAAAAGCAAAATAACAGGTCATTCACCTCACGTAAAGATAAGACTACGGCTCAAAATTCAACAAAGAACATAGCAAAGCCACATCTCCCTGCCCAAGAGAGTCTAATGCTGAGATTGGCTGAACTAGTACGAAGTAAGGTCACTAGCCTGGAGATAGAACAGTATAAGAAGCGCTACTTTGAAAGGAAATCGCTAAGAGAAACAGCGGGTTCCTAAGATGCCCATACTACAAAAGCTACACGAATACTTGGACTATAGATTGATAGAGTACAATCGTGAAATTCATTAATATACGGCCAAAGACGATATAATCGCTTCGAAAGATAATACAGTATAATCAAGAAGAGGTTATACCAACAGACATATTTGCAGTTGCAAGGTCGAATAAATAAGCATCAAAACGTAAATAACATAATTCGTCTTACCCGAATATCAACAAATCGGGAACGATCAACACAAGTCGATGGTACGTAACAAATAAAACGTAGTCGTCATAATTAGTAATTAGGAATAGGCAAAAGATTAGGAAAATTAGCAGATTGCAACTAAGCGGAAAACAGCCGCTCAATTGCAACTAACTGCAAGAAGCAGTTGTCACGGTGGCTCTATGATGAGCCATCAAATTCTAAGGGAGGCAAATCAAATGATTTACTTCAAGGCTTCTTGCAAAGCAACAGTATCTCTGATGTGCTTTTCATTGCTAATGCCAACATCATGACCAGCCCAGTCATTGTCTTCGTCTAAGTCAAAAGGCTTGTCCTTTCCTGAAGGACCCTTGGGTATGTCACCGACGTTGGAGGTAGCTAATCTCTCGACTTCTTGGGCAGAAGGCATAAAAATAACTCTGGTTCCTGGAGACTTGGCCATGTTCTGCAAAGCATCCAAGTATCTAATTTGCATAGCAGGCTTCGAAGCCAAAATGTCAGCAGCCTTTCTCATCAACTTGGCACTCTCAACCTCGGCCTTAGCATTAATAATCTTACCTTCACCAATTCTCTTGGCCTCAGCAGCCATAGAAAGGGATGATTGGACCTTGTCTGGCAAGGTCAAGTCCTTAATCAAAATGGACTCGATGTTGACACCCCAATCGAAAGCGGTCTTAGCGATAACATGTTCAATGGCTTCAGCGATCTCTTCTCTCTTCTCAACAACCTCTTGCAAGGTTCTTCCACCAATAACGTCTCTAAGGGTAGTTTGAGTTCTCTCGATGATAGCATCATGAATGTTAGCAATGGAGTAGATAGCCTTCTGAGGGTCAATGATGTTGTAATACACCACAGAGGTGATGATAACACTGACATTGTCTCTGGTGAAACATTTTTGAGCAGCAATCTCTCTAATGTTGATCTTGATACTGACTCTGGTCAATTTCTCGGACCAGGTGTTCACGTAGGACAAACCTGGCTCAACGGTTCTGGACAAAGCACCGAATGTCTGGACCAAACCGACCTCACCCTGTTCGACTTCCTTGTAAGGGTTTGAACAGAGGAAACAGAAGATACCACAACTACCGAAAAGTCTACCGGCACTACTAATGAATTTCTGGTAACCGTTAGGAGCTGGGATATCGTAGGATCTAGCAAAGTCCTTGACCACCATCTCGGGTCTGATGGTGGGCTGGGTGTTGATATTGTGCTTGTACGAGTCGGGCTCGAATGATTCTGTGGAAACGTTAGACATAATTAAGGGGTTTTTTGGGGGTTGTATCTGGAGCAAGTAGCGATTAGCTGTGTGTAGTAGCTTTGGATCGAGGGTGTTTGCGATATAGAAAGCCACGAACCGATTGATCTGCTGAACAAGAAGACTGTGGGAGAAAGGTCACTTCGATGGAGAATTCAGAAAGGGGAAAAACGGTTGCTATTTATGCATTTTCAAAACGCTGTCGGCTGTCGTAAAGTAAAAACGCATGATAATCAGAAAAAGAGGCTGCAGCAATAAGGTTTATTGTGGTTATGAAAAAAAAATCAGACAGACAATGGGAGTGAGAATGAGAAGGAAAATGAGTGAGCGTGAGAGTGAGAATGAGGCTGCTGCAGTGACGGTGTTAGTAGTGGTAATGAGAGTGATAGGGTGATAGGGTTAATGAGAGGTTTTGGCCAGAGGATGTTAGGAGGTTACGTAACGGTGCGTTATGCCAAGACTGGTGTAATTGTGATGTGGGGAGTAAAGGTTTTGGGTATGTTATGGGTATGTGGAGAGAGGTAGATGGTGGAAGTGAATGGTTGATGGAAGGAGAATTGGTAGAGAAGGTAATGACGGTCAATGACGGTTTGTCTGTTTTGCAGTGTCGGTGTTGTTCACTGTGCTACGGCTGCAGGAGAGTAGGTGCGTCAAGACAGTAAATTAAGACCCGGTTAAGATAGAACGTCAAGGGTCGTAGTGTAATAGTAAGTAATAGTGAAGGCTGGCCGAGTTGGGAAAATTGACCGAGACTCGGATGTGATTTCCATTGTTCAATTAGTCAGGTAAGATACGCCAAAAGTTCCGAAAATTGATAAGAAATGCTCCTTCTAACGGATGTGGGCGTGTGGATAGCATCTGGGGTGGTCATTGGCACAAAGCGGCTCTCCAAAATTGGACCTTGGATCGTCCTTATAGGTGGTCACGTCATGCTCCTTGGGGATCTTTTGTGGGAGATATCGGCTATTAAGCTTTGGTGCCCAGTGCGGCTATAACCGATATCACGTCGCGCACAGCCATCACGTAACGGCTGCGTACTCTTTAAACTCTGGTGGTTGCGGGATTCATACTGTAGCGCTGAAGTCGTAGGTATGACCACCGTAGCACATGGCCCAGGTGACTGGAATCAATAGTCAAGGAATTGCTCATAAGCTGGGAGATGTTCTTACTCCCGTGTGTTCATTGAGTACATGCTGTCTCCACAGCCATACAGTACATTTGACTGGGCTGTCAGCGAAAGTTTAATCTGCACAATGGCCATTCTCGGAAGCACGCAGAAAGATCAATTCGTGGGGCGCGGTCAAGCAGACAGTTCGTGCAAACAGGTAATTGAGAGCCGTTGCGGGTGAAATGAGTACCTGAAGATAGTGGATAACTAGTGTATTCCATGCCCGTTTCTTCAATTTGGAGGGTGAACCAAGACATCTTATAATAGACCTTGATAATTGGTCGATTTCTGATACCAGTACACTATTGAAATGACACAAATGTTGCAGTCCTGGCGGCTTGTCTTACCCCATATTTTGGCGCAGTACTGCTACTCAGCCTTGCAGTAATTGTAACGCACTTTGACAGATTTTCAGTCCCACCAGGAAATAAATTGAATTAGTGTCTGATTCGTATTGATAAGCACCATGCACTAGTATCGGAACAGTCATTATGTAGTCATTCTTGCATGAAATATCGGTTGTTAATTTCTTCTTGTTCTTAGCCGTTATAACCTCTCTACGCTATCAAAGTAGGCTTAGGATAGAGCAATTAAATGTCTTTTTAACGTTTGGGTTCACGGCTCCAATAATTAGAGATATCAATGTGAAACAACCTTCTCTGACTGGTCAATTCTTCATGCGTACAAATTACGAATAAGCCCTTTCTGGCCAATTTAACTGTATCACAATTTAAGAATGACCGAATTTAGCGGTCTTGTGCCCTCTACCTATCTCTAGCCCTTACAGTTAACACATTCCTAAAAGTCTCTAGAAACGTTTAGGCTTGTTTCCGATAGCGATCAGCCACACCGCTTAGAATTCGAGAGTCTGTCCGAGCTGTCACGTCTCTAAGGCACATTTCTCGGCAATTTCTAACTATATTGGACGGATTTAGTATACTTAATGATTAACCTTGATACATAATGAAAGCCTTCTTCAAGATAAACATCCACTTGTCTGGAATATTTGCTAGATATTCTTACCGTCGATTTCATTGGTCCACTTTATTTCCCAATTAGCTATTTAAAATTTGAGTTAATTGCCGCAAAAAAATGGTAAGTCTACAATTCCCATCTAACACTATTCTACAGTAGAGTTGACAATGTTAAGAAGATGGATTCCAAGCGATGGACTCCAAGCAACTCCAAGGATACGAAGCCGAAGCCTAGGTTCAACTACTACGATTCAACTTAAACAAAAGGAATATATTCATCGTTTACTCTAAATAATAACCATTATTCATTCCTGGTTATACTTACAAATAAAACTCGGTCATAACATCATACAAAAGATAATATACAAAAGATGGCACGAATGAGGGCACGTTCACCAATTCATATCGTTGGTTGCTATCTTATAAATTACTCTGTATAGTGATGTCAGTCCTTTTTGTTTAAAATTTGGTCAGCCCAAGTTGGCAAGACGAAGGCGGCCTCGTGGATCCTCTTGTTGTAGTATCTCAAGTTCTTAACCACGTACTCGTCAGACCAATCGAATCTGATTGGCTTGGTGACGTCAGCCTTAGGGTCCTTGGAGCAAACCATGAAACCAATAGATCCAGATGGGTAGGTTGGGATCATAGTGTAACCGTATTCAGCAACTGGGAAAACTTGCTTACAGTCCTCCTTCAACTTGGAGATGATAGGCATGTGCAAGAAGATGTTCTCAGCCTGGGTGGTGATGACACCCTTCTCAGTCAAAGCTTCCTTCAACAACTCGAAGTATGGCTTTTGGAACAAAGACTCAGCTGGACCTTCTGGATCAGAAGAGTCAGTGATGATGACATCGAATTGGTTCTTGTATTCAGCCAAGAACTTGAAACCATCACCAATGTGAACCTTGGTTCTTGGGTCGTTGTAGGACTTGGACATTTCTGGCAAGTACTTCTTGGAGACCTCAATGACGGTCTCGTCGATGTCACATAACCAAGCCTCCTCAATGGACTCGTGCTTCAAGATTTCTCTCAAAACACCACCGTCACCACCACCAATGACCAAAGCCTTCTTTGGGTTAGGGTGAGAGTTGAGGGCCAAATGAGTGATCATCTCCTGGTAGGAGAACTCATCACGTTCAGTGACTTGAATACAGTTGTCCAAGACCAAAACGTTACCGTAGTCAGTGGACTTGAAGACGAGGACGTCTTGGTACTTGGACTTCTCGACGTGCAACACCTTGTCCACTCTTAAGGACATGGCCTGGCCAGGCCACATGGTGTCGGAGATTTCGGCAAACCAACCATCCTTGATGGCTGGGTGGGTCAATTCTTGGGAGCTCATGTTAATTAGCAATTGCAGAAGTACTGAAGAGGTCAGAAATAGAGAATCTACGAAAGAAAGAAGAAGTAGTAAAAAATTTCACCTCCAACCTGGACCCTTGGCCTGGTCCACGATTGAAAAATTTTTCAGAGCTTCTACCAAAGCAACGAACAAAAATCTGAAAATTGGAACATTGAACAGATAAAATTTCTCAGCCATTTAGCCGATTTGGGAACGTTGTCAGAGATAGACAATGGGATGGGAGCTTTTAGCGCATTATCGAAGAGAAGGGCAGTGTAGAGTGTAATTAGAAAGTGAAGACAAGCCATGTGCAGGGAGCAATAGCCTAGGGACAAGAGATTTGGGTGTGGAAAAGGCTACTCTGGGAATTCTGGGCCAACAATGGGTTCCTAGGACAACGAGGGAAGTTCATTAATCATCTAAAAAACTACATCTTTCTTAGTGTTTTATCTATTCTATAGATTTATTGAGTTAATTTCTAACGGATGTGCAAATACATAATTAACCACCAATTAAGCTTCGGTGCTTAATTATGTACATTATGCTGATAAAGAAAATAATTAAAGGGTAATAGATTAATAATAATAGGTGAGAATAAAAAGTTTCCTAAATAGTACATCCAATAAATAATGCGGTCTTTGATTACCCAGTAGGTGAAAAAGTTGCTGCGAAAATGGGTTTCCGACTGACTTTTTTGTATGGCTGAGAGTCATACTATACCACTCCGTGCTTTGCATGTATTGGTTAAAAGACAAATTCATCCTTGTCGTCTTGGTCCTTGTCTTCATATGGGTATGGGGGTCTATGGCTGGTGGTGCCATGAGACGAAAGCGAAGACTCGACGTCGACGAAGTTCCATTCGTCGTCGTCAATGGAGTCATCATGCGTAGCTGCGTTGTAGCTGGTTTTGTTTTGACGGTCATCGTATTCCCGAGACAGAACATCATCATCATCTTCGTCATCGTCATCCTCGCCCTCATCTTCGGATGGGTAGTAAGTTTGTTCAGCAGTGATGATGGCTCTGACCTTGGCCGGCAAGATGTCAGGTCTGTAGAATCTTAAATCGACTCTTCCTACCAAATACAATACGTGGCAGAGGGCTTCTAAGAGACCCCAACACATGTACATCGCGATTGGGGAACAGATGACACTTGATCTGTAATTTGGTCTGGCCTGGAAAGTAGCAATGGCTCTACCAATGGTTCCAACAAATGTGAGAATCGTAGTACCAATAATAATGAGAATCGACTTATTATGACTCAAATCACCTCTTTGGTTAGATAAACCTTGAACCATGTTATGGTGATGGTGTGTTGCGGCAATAACTCTGATAGCATGACGATGGTTGTGATTTCTCTTCATGAATGTTTCTTCTGCCTTTTGAGCAGCAAATGGCTGAACAAAGTAGAATGGATGGAAACTCTCAATCCACCATGGTTGGTAAGTATACAAGTTTTCATCCTTCTTCGTTGGGGCCCAGTACGATAAAGCAATCAAAGCAATCGATGTAAAACTGTAGACAATGACACACGCAGATGTAAACATAACCACCTTCTTCCATTTAGAAAAAGCACTAGTGCTAATGTAGTCCAAATATGGAACAAAGGAAGCTGTCACGGTAATAGCGATCAAGACAACAACAAAACCATACAAGATTATCATAACGCTCCAAAACAATGTACGGGAACCACCGACAGGGTGTCGCCATGTAAATAATCTCTGAGCTAAAATCAAGTTCAACGAGACAATGACTATAGCTGGTACAATACAGAAGACTTCAGAAGTCAAACCGACAGCAACTTTTGTGATGTCTTTCGCCCAAGCTGCTCTACAACTGAATCCAATAACCTTCAATACACAATACGCCACCCATCCTAAAGAAAGGTAAAAATAATGTCCTCTTGTAAAGTTGAGGATGAAGAGCCCCGAATGAAGTAATCCAATAACGAAGAATATCACTGCAAACGCTACTGAAGGGGCGAAATCCCAGTTACTTGGGTATCCTCCAAATAAGTTGATTTGATTTCCAACACTATATGATACTAATGCTGGAGGGACATGTGGACCAAGAAGATTCTGAGCAAATGCGACCGTGGGACTAATTCCAGTACCTATATCTGCTCCATTCTTTAGCCTGAAGATGAGTTGTGTTAACCCTGCCACTGCGGACGTATCCGAAGTGTTGTACTCGGACATGTGTCTTTCTTGTTAAAAACGAACGAGAATCTAGGGTGAAGAAAGAAAGACACAGTGTTGCTTGATAAAAATGTTGCCTATTTTTAAATTATGACTTTTAGGGTAATATATATGTTATCTAGTGTTATTACAACTAAAAGGCCTAGTTCCAAGCAAGGATAATATCCATTGCCTTTTTTTGCATACTGTCCCCAGAAATTTCCTAATTCAGCAAAGTGCTGCATACACTTAATCTGGGACCGATGGACTAACCAATGGTGAGTTTTAGACCGACGTACGAGCTATGGCTACCTGAGCCATGTTGACACTTGCATTGATGCTGCATTGTACTACATTGTGAACCACCAAGAATATGATTCTCTCATGATATGGTCAAAAGGACAGAGTGGGATGAAAGCTGTGTTCTTGTTCCCTCAAATCCTCGCTTCTTCAGTGTAGAATTGTCTGTCGAATGGTCTATTCAAAATTGCCTAATTCGGTAGTTTTAAGTACGTTCCTGCAGACACCAAAACTCATACGTTTGGGTGTAAAAAAATAACAAAGACCTCTCTTGAGGCGAATTAGCACGAGGTGCTTGATTTTGCACTAATTGGCATAGTCATCATTAAGTAGGTGTTGCCTTGAACCGAATGAATGCATTTTTGGGGCTTTGGGCGTCATTATATTTGTCATGAAGAGATTTGTAGACAATCTCGTTGGGGTCGTTATGAGTCTGTTCCAGTTTAACCGGAAATGAAGAAAGTCTGGAGCTAATGATGTAGATGCAAAAGTTTAATTTGATATTCCTTAGATTCTAGAATACGAACTCTGAATGATTACTTCTAACGTCGTCTGACTTCTCATTCTTATCATATGGGTATGGTGGTTTGTGATGGTGGTAGCTTGAAACTGAAGAATCTTCAACATCAACAAACTTCCACTCATCGTCCTCTTGGGAGCTCTTACTTCCGTAGAAAGGTTCTTCTTCTTCAGTGAACCTTCCTCTCGACTCAACTTCACTCAAGTCATCCTCTTCTTCATCCTCTGATGGGTAGTATGTCTGTTCAGACGTAATAATTGCTCTGACCTTAGCAGGTAATGTGTCTGGTCTGTAGAATCTCAAGTCAACCCTTCCAATAAGATAAATGAGATGAACGAATACTTCCAGTACACCCCAGCAGAAATACATCAAAATTGCTGATGATTCTGGTCCACTAAATCCATAGGGTACAGGTCTGAAAGTAACAATACCTCTACTAATGGATCCAATTAATGTGAGTAATGTAGTAGCAATGACAATAATGATAGATTTGTTATGCTTCAAGTCACCTCTTTGGTTTGATAAACCTTGAACCATATTATGATGATGGTGTGTTGCGGCAATAACTCTGATAGCATGACGATGGTTGTGATTTCTCTTCATGAATGTTTCTTCTGCCTTTTGAGCAGCAAATGGCTGAACGAAGTAGAATGGATGGAAACTCTCAATCCACCATGGTTGGTAAGTATATAAGTTTTCATCCTTCTTGGTTGGAGCCCAATAGGACAAACCAATCAAAGCAATCGATGTCATACTATAAACAAGAAGTAAGACAGAAGTAAATTGAACAACATGTTTCCATTTAGTATATGCTTCAGTACTTACATAGTACAAGTATGGTATAAGTGATGCCATAACGGCAATAGCAACGATGACACTCACACCAGCGTATAATCCAATCATAAAGCCCCAAAACAACTTACGAGAACCACCAACAGGGTGTCTCCACGTAAATAATCTTTGAGCCAAAATAAGATTAATAGAAAGAAGAATTGTGACCGGAACAATACACAAGACTTCACTTGCCAACCCTATGGAAAGTCTTGTAATGTCCAACGCCCAATAGGCTCTCATACCAAAGCCAGTTACTTTCATCATACAATGAAAGACCCAATACAAAGATAACCAAAAGTAGTGACCTCTTGAAAAGTTAACAGTGAAGAGAATTAAATGGAAGAGCCCCAATACTGCAAAAACGACTGTGAATACTATAGATGGAGCAAAATCTGCCTTTGTAACATACCCTCCAAACAAGTTATTTTGGTTTGCAATATTATAAGTAAGTAAGATTTTTGGAAGTTTGGGTCCCAAAAGCCCTTGGCCCCATTTCAACACCTGAGCGATACCAGTTCCTTTATCTGGTACGCCTTCCTGTAAGTAGAAGACAAGGTTCATCAAACCTGCCACGGCAGAGTCATCTGACTCGTTATAGCTCCTCATTATGACTACAAGTAAGTTGATGCTATAATAAATAAATAAAGAACTGTCAAAGTCAAATGTCAAGAGTCTTGGATAAAGAAATAACTTTCTTTTTTACTTCACTTTCAAAACTAGGATGAAATACAATATATATAAATAATTTCAAGAACAGCTATCTCCTCCCTTGATGGTGGAGATGCGAATTCCAGACAGCCCTTTGTAGGTTGCAAAGAGCGCTATACATGCATTAATTGTCTTGAGAAGATGGGGTATTGAACAGGAAGACGCCTAGAAAATAACAAGCAGATAGAGATGAAAATACTGCTTCTGGACACTTATATTAAAATAGCTGCAGAAGACAAAGTCGGCAGGAGGTGAATTTTCCAGCCGTCCCCATATGACACCTTTTGATGATTTGGAGTTTCCACATCCGATCCAAAAAATTGCCCGTTCGAGCAAGAACCATGGTGGAGAGATGGATCCCCCTCATACCAATAGGAAATATTTTTAGATGAAAGAGGCAGGTTAATGTGGTATGCACGCGGGGAACCACCTAACATACGCAGGAATGTGGGGTTTCAGATTGCCTCAAATTTAAGTCCGTTTTTTTGCATCTTTTTTTTCGCACGATTAAAGTTTGCAACAATTAGACACATTTGGATGCCAATCTCTCTCGTATTATATCGTATAAAGGGAATGATGATGACGTGGGAGCTTTCTTGATTTATGAAGCGATAAGCAACCAATAAAGTTTCATCATCATAGAATGGAGAAAATGGCTTCCTTTAATATTTGTTAGCAAGGGCTCACTGGCTCGCACCGCTGGTTGTTGAATTAATGCACCTTATCATGATAAAAGTATTGATCCTTGAATGTACATTGAGATCAGCAGTGTCTCAAGCTTCGTCTAAGAACATAACATATAGGTTGTAGATATCTAGAATAGCAAGTGATCTTCGATTATAGGGTCTTGAATTGTTGGTTAGTGAACGAAATGCACGACGGGTTATTTTATATTTATCATCTGAAAGCTATTTCCCAAGCCCCAGATCTACCTCAAATAGTTAACCTAAAAGGATTGGGCTAAAGAATACATAAAATTAAAGACTTGTTGTCATTGAATGAATCTACAAGGTAATATAGTCTAATTCTAATTACAAAATTAGTTAAAAATGATCTTCCATTAGAGAAATATGGTACTTAATTTCATTAAATATAACCTGTATATCTATATATCTATATATCATGATCTAGCCATAAAACTACGGCAAGATTAAGGATATCTAGATCTTTCAATCTACTACTCAAAAAAAGAAATCCTCATCAGAATCTTTTTCAGAGTCACTCTTGTCTGTATGTTTTATATGATTTACAGGAGTAACGTATCCGTAAATAGGAGGATGTCCAAAGTTAAGGTTGTCCATATCGCTATGATCATGGGCAGCCGTATCTAATTCTTGGATAGTATGTCTCTCCTCTTGTTTATCATCTTCATCGTCAGAATATGCCTCGTCGTATTCTTCTTCCTCATTATCACTGACCATGACGGATTGCTCAGCAGTAACGATAGCCCTAACGGCCGCTGGTAAAATATCGGGTCTGTAAAATCTCAAGTCAACTCTCCCTATGATATACATTGTGTTGATGATAGTTTCGAATCCACCCCAGCAGATGTACATCGCTGATTTATGCCCAGCTGGGCCTGCTTCACTATTTTCTCTAGCTTGCAAAGTCACAATACCTCTCAATATTGCACAGATAAATAATAAAACAGTAGAAATGATGACAATAAACAAAGATGTATTATGAGTTAAATCACCCCTTTGATTGTTCAACCCTTCTACCAAGTTGTAGTGGTGGTGGGTAGCTGCGATAACTCTAATAGCATGACGGTGATTATGATTTCTTCTCATGAAAGACTCTTCTGCTTCTTGGGCTGCCCCCTTTCTAACAAAATAAAAGACAGAAAAACTTTCGACCCACCACGGCTGATACGTATATAAATTTTCGTCTTTCTTTGTTGGTGACCAGTATGATAAACCAATCAAAGAAGAGGCAGTCAATATGTAGATAATAATCAAAACGGAGGTAAATTTGACCAAATTGCGATATACATTGTACATGCGTAAATTTAAGCCGTACTCGTATGGAAATACCGAGGCAATAATAGTGAGTACAGTCAATATTAACACTAAGAAATACAACCCAAGCATAATTCCCCAAAACAACTTCCGTGAACCACCAACAGGATGTCTCCAAGTAAATAATCTTTGAGCCAAAAGTAAATTGCTGGAGACCAACAAAATTGAAGGAAGAACCAAAAATACTTCACCTCCAACACCAATAGGCATTCTTTGTATATCTTGTGCCCATAACAAACGCATTATGAAAGATATCATTCTAAGCAAGCAAGCAAATGCCCAAAACAATGACAATGTAAAGTAATGACCCCGAGAAGTATTGATCGAGAAAAGAATTAAGTGAAGTATAATAAAAACTCCAAAAACTCCACTAAAGACACCGGATGGTATTATATCTACACTCGTAGGGTATCCACCAAACAAGTTGTTCTGGACGGTTACAGCGTACGCAAGAAGAGACTTGGGTATTTGCGGTCCAAGTATATTATTTCCCATATTGAGAATAAGTTGGACTCCTGACCCTTTGCTCATAGCATGGTTTAGAAGCAACAAAAGGTCATATATACCTCTTGAAGGGGGCCAATTTTTGTCTCCTACTATTGTAGTTCCATCGATAACTGTTGTCTCCATTTGCAGCTCTTTTTCTTTTATGTCAACGGTTATTTTTGCTAAATTAAACAAGTGACAGCGATTTTTCTCTAAAAAGAATATATTTGCAATACCTTTATAGCTTCAACGTGTGGGTGCGAGGGGCAACCGAACATCGTTGGAATAACCCTGCTACTCAGTATAATGGTGCATGAGGAAGTATGCTGCTCGGCAGAATCCGTACTTCTTACATTCCATTAAGGTAGTTGTTTGCGTTTTTTTAGTTTTGACACATGCACTTATTGGCTCTTCATTAATGTCCGAAGGGTTCCTTCGGCCGTAAGTCAGTAAAACTTCTACACACCAGTAAAGAAACAGTTTTCCTTATGAAAGAAGACGGCTTCTGTGTGCGGTGTTAGAGAAAGAGCTGGAGATATGCAAGCGAAGACTAAGAAAACAGGGAAATTAACAACGGCTTCGCAGTTGTAAATGAGTTACAGTAAAATAAGGACTAATAGGCTCATTCATTTTCTTTGCTAAATACTTCACAACGGAAAGGAATAGGCTCTCCTTACAGTTGAAGCCCGCTTAATTAGGGCCATTTAAAAATTATTAAAATGAATAATACTAAATTGATTTTTTTTGTAACTAGTACCTAACTAAAATACCAAGTATAAGGTACATACCATACTTGGACCAGAAATAAACCCAAACCAGCAAATGACATTCCCCAAGACTTTCTTATCTCTCATGTACTTCGTTCTACTGATCATAACCAATGGGATCTGGGACATTTGCAATAGCAAAAGATAGCCTCTCAAAGTTCCGAAAATCACGTACATCACTAATTCATGGATTACACTGGATAGTATAAACGTCATGAGCGTGGCTTGTACCTTGTTGAAATGGAAAGCACTAATTGAAGAGTGGTAAACATGTCTCAACAAGAATTTATGAACTGGAACGTTCCAGATTCTACTGAATTCAGACCAGTCAGTACATGACCACCAGGCACCGTAGAATTCACGATCTGCAAACCGACTCAATTCAGCTATAGCATTAAGAATCGCATCCCAAATTAAGAAAAATGTGAATAAATACTCCATTAAGAAAGGAGGGATCATGTCAAGGAGGATGAGTAAATACTTAAAAAACCTCTGAGAAAAGGGTAACTTGCGGACCTCAATACATTCCAATACCAATGGATACATCCACTTCTGTGCTACGGCAATCATCAAGAAGATAATGCCAAAAATGGCTGCAAGCTTAGCGAATACATAGGACCATCTTATTCTCTCTGTTCTGGGATAGTTCAAGGTGTAGACTACCGTTGGAAACATGGTATATTCGAAAAAATTGAAGAGATTGACGTTCTGAGGGAACCTGATGATGTTGTCGGATTGTAGCTTTTGCAAACTCAACTCAATTGTTTTCTCGTCAAACTGGTATTCTTCCTTGGTTACTGTAGTGGCATTCGATTGAAATTCCAATTCGAATTTACAAAATTCGATACTGCTCCTAAGCAAGGTCTTTGTAGTTTCCAAATCATGAGCCTCTGGTAATGACTTCTCATCAGTTTCAAGCTTTTTGAGGTACAGTTCAGCAAATTTCAACTCCTTGAGGATCTTCCAAAGATATGCATTATAGAACCCGTATGAGTGCATCTTCATGAGGAATACCAAACTGTGTAACACCAAGAAGACTTTGGCAATCCAAGGGAAGTCCATAACCCTAGCAGAAGCAAAGATGAGCCAGAACGTGAGATGGAAAATCTCGTAAAACGACTGGATAAGCCAACCCTGCTTTGACCAAGATATCCATCTCTTTTCGCATGCTACCTGGATCAAATAAACCACATAAATGGAAAGGTACATTGCGAGGTCGGTAAGACCCACTTTGAAAACATCCTTAGTTAAAATTTTAACTATGGGCCATTCAAAGAACGACGCAGAATGTTCAAAGTAGATATGAACCAAACTGCTCAGCATTATAAAAGCTGTTCCCAACCAGAATAGCACGTAGAAGCCAAAGAATTCCGATTCCTTGATATATGAAGCATCGAAAATTGTAGAACTTGTCTTATGGAACTTGATGTCACCAAATTCCGACACAAACTTATGTTTATGCTTATCGCTTCTACGCTTATTCAATCTGATACTTGAGCTAGTGCTCAACTCTTCAATTATAGACAGCAATGGTTTGGAGTCCGTTAACTCCACGGCCTCTTCAATGGACAGCGGTGTTGGTTTGTGGCCTCTGAATTTCACCTTAAAGATAGCCTGGTTGATCTCGACTTCTTCATTTGAGCCGGTGGTGGTGACACCTTCTGATGCTGCTTCGACAATGGTCGTTTCCGACCCACTCTTGGTTAAAGTAGGGCTTTCCAGTGACTCCTTTGCGGTGTCCTCGTCACCGGACGACGATGATTCGACGTATTCATTGTTGAAGTCCAACGATTTCCGGCGGTTGTAGTTCTTCGATATGATATCGAGGTTCTCTGAAGTTCTTGATCTAGCCATTTTACCGATTTTTCACTCGATATACTCCTCCAATCCTTAGTCTTCTTGTGTACTCTCAATAGCAAGAGTTCAAGAAGTGAAAAATTACACTGTGGGGGATAGATTGCTCACTAATCAACGACGATGACGAGCTCTACTACAGAATTCGTACCTTTTCTTTGCAAATAAACACAATTCCGAACCTTAATTGCCAATTTCTATCGACTTCCAAGCACGCTGCAAATTTCTACTCCGAACCACCAAGGAAGAACTATTCATTCCCATATATACTGGGTTAACACTATCTAACCGAAGACTTGCACATAACCCTTAGATAATGTACTATCGAAGAACTCCGGTATGTAGCGTGCGGCGCACATAGTTAAGGGGTTTTCAGATTTTTAGCTCCGAGGCAACCGCCAGGGAAGAGAAGGAATGATTACGGATTACGGAGAACGGATCACGGCTGAGATGTAGCAAGGGAAGGAAATGGAAATAATGGGAATAAGTGCTCGGGCAGGAAATCTCCAGTTCGGAGTTCAGCTAAGAAATCGCCAAGTGTGACCAAATTGTGTTTTTGTTCTACGGTTAATGTCGGCTCTTTTTCACGACATCATCGGTTGCTAGGTCACATGACCACGGTATCTATTAACTATATACGGGTGAAAATCCACACCATACGGTGTAATTTCTATATACAAGTGGATTTGTTACCCATTTGGGGTATGAAATTTGAGGAGGAAAAGCCCAGATCGCAACTTTGGAACAAATCTACCCCAAATTTCGATTGGTATGGATCTTTCTATGGTAGTGTAGCTAGAGATTCTTTAGTTATCTAATTCTCTGCTTGTTGGGTTCCCGAATTATGGTCTATTACTGAAAAGTGAAAAGTGAATGGGAATGGGAATGGGAAGTCCCCTCCCGTGAAAGGGCATTTTCCTGTGCAATTATCTAGTTTTGCGTCTTTCTACATTTCTCTGCTTTTCCAATCCCCCCATGGAATCTCTAACGGTAAACTCTCTCAAATGGACGGGTATCATTGAAGCACGATTGCCAGACGGCATTAACCACCTTCTCTGCCTCGGCTTTATCCTTGCAAGCCGGGTTTGCGCTAACCGACAAGATGGCTCTTCTCTTGATGCACAGCTGGAATTTGCGGCCAAAGTCGCCCAAGCCGGTCTTCTTGATCTCGTTGAATATACGACACTCTCCAGAGAGCATCGAGGCACGGATCTCAGTACAAGCGTGGTGCTTTAAGTCGTTCAAATTCACATCGAACTTAAGATGATCATACACATGCACTAATTCGTGCGTTAATACGTCCTCTAACTGCCATTTCGTTTGAATCCGGTTCGCACATAACAAGATTCCTTCCTCGGGATGGAATCCACCACCTTTCAAGTCGTCACACACATCACATATTATGTTGGACTTGTTGAGGATTTGCTTCTTGTCCTTGGTCAATTTACGGACGTGTTCCATCATAAAAGTCACGGATGGCGAGTACGTCAACATCCAGTCACGGAACTCTACACATTGTTTACATTGATCTGGGAGGAATTTGTTCTGGTAGTCAAACTCGAACTGTTCCTTCTCTTGAGGTTCCATTCCAAGACCAGTACGATACAGTAAAGACCGTCTCCACCACTCAAAACCAGCCATTTTTTCAGGAGGAGAAACCTCCAACTTATGGGGGTTTGGTATTTCAGCCTTAGGAATCTCTGACATCGTCTCTTTTTCTCTATACCAGCGTCTATCTCTGGATAAACCCATCAACTCCACTTGTTTAACTCGTGAAAGTGAAAAGTTTTGAAATATAGGAGGAAACACCCGTGCCGCAAGGTTAGGATCACGACATTTTGGTAAAATGTCGGCGTATGTAGTGATCTCTTGGTAGGTAATTGTGTGTTCTAGATATCGTAGCGGAGTGGATTTGATAGACTGGAGTGCTTCTCATATTGTCACCAGTATGGGATCTCTCCTCTTACTTTCAAATTTTAAGCGATTGAATTTTGTAGAGCAGTCATATAAGATGGGAGGGCTGTTCTCTCATACTGACAGGGCTACAACTTCAAGTTAAGTTCACCTAAATTGGGAAAATCCCAACATTAAAAGTATGAAACACTCATTGCACCGTACATTCTACATACTTTAAAAGTAACATCTTCTTTATTGTTCATAGCACCCCCTTAGTAGAATACCATCTCTCCAGAATGTCGTTTGCAGCCAATGTCGCAGTTGACACCAAATCCCCACGACACGCGACATTTTCACATCAAAAGCGAAGCTCATCAGAAGTTTTTAGCAGTAAGATGGAATACTCTTGATTTCACCATAAAGCAGTGTAGATAACATGGTTTCGAACATATGGGTTGCGGCCGCGGACAACCAGAAGGCTATTGTAGAATCGTACATCAATTCCGGGGAATTTACCCCCAATTCGAAGGACCCTAATGGGTATACTCCGATCCATGCTGCTGCATCGTATGGGCATATAGGGTTACTTAAGTACTTAATTAACGAGAAAAATGGGGATATAAATATACAAGACAGCGAAGGTGACACTCCGTTGCACCATGTCGAAGAGTTGAAGGCTGCAAAGTTTTTGGTCGAAGAGTTACATGCCGATTACAAGATCAAGAACAACGACGGATTGACCGCCGCTCAGTACATCGAAGAAGACGACGAATACCCCGAAGTAGTGGACTATTTGAAGAGCTTGGCTCACGACAAGCCTGAGGGAACATTGGAGGACGAAAAAGCCCAAGAATTCATCAAATCATTGCCAGCTCCTGGCACCATCGATGGCCACGAGATCCGCTATACCATGGAAAACGATCCAACGGATGGTAACGAAGAGCCTCTTACAGAGGCAGAATTAGAGGAGAGAAGAAAGAAGATTGAAGCTATTTTGAAAAGTGAAAACCCAGAGGAGGCTTTAAGAGAGCTTGTGAAAAATGCAGTTCATGATGGTATGAGTCAATTCAGACAAGAGCAGGCCGAAGCAGAGGCCGAAGAAGGTCCTTCATCCAAAAGAAGAAGAGATTAATATAGTGATGTGAAAAGAATTGTTCAGAAGAGAAGAAGAATAATAATGTATCTACCAATAATCAAATGACTACGTTTTCTGGATATTCTTCTGTGCTATGAACCACGAACCATGGCCATGTTGAAGGGAGGAAGCATCTTTCTTTTCAAGTCACATTTCTTATGTAAAATAGAATTAATAGAAATAATAGTAAATACAAAGACAGTAGTACATCTTTTACTGATCTAGTAAATCTTTCCTATATATATATACCATAGTGTAAATCATACTCCATTGCCGCTATCTTAACTCTACACATGCAATAATGCCTTAAAAATGCCTAAACACTCCATTATAACACTATAACACTATCCTTACCCCAGCTCCATGAATACCACTAATTCTCAACCTAATACCCCACTGCCCTAACACCACTAAATACCTACAATCTCACGCTTTTTTTTGTCCATATGAGCAAAGCCGTACGATCCAATTCACCATACCAATTTCCACCCAAGGAGTCACACCTAAAGCATCTTTTGGAGCTACAACAACAAAATCAACCAATACCATTTAATTATCTCTCTCCAAATAAATACATCCAAACATCCCCTTAAACTTAACACCCTTCACCTTCACCTTCCCTTCCCTCTACTCTCCCATATCACCACACACCACACTTTTCTACGGCCGCCGATAAGCGAATACTGGTAGCGCCAGCGATTTCCAAATTTTTCACTTTTTGGCGCCCGCAACAATTTGGCAGTAGTGCGCAATCGTCGAATTTTTCACTTTCCAGCCGGAGTTTGTAGTGGGGAACGAGGTTTGTAATATTGATTACTCTTTCTAGAGCAAGGTATAGTTATTGGAGAGTAACCAGCTAATAGACAGAGATACCAGATATCAGCAGTAGTCATGTCTTCCGCTTTTGCCTCATTTCTTTCGAAGGTGATTCCACTGAACGATGTGTAAGTATAACTTTCTGATAGGACTGGTGGGGCGTTGAATTGTGGATTATCGATTGGGAATTGGATGAAGAAATCGGGAACGAATCGAGTTTGGATAATGAATATGGGTATCAGGATCGATAGTACTGGGAATGGGAAATATGTCGAGTAAAGTAGAATTTACCGTTTCAATTGCAGGTGGATAACGTAATTACTATCGTTGTCGATTGCTTTCCCATATCCGTTAACCATTATGGTTAGTTTTATTTTGGAGTTTGACTATGATTGTGGTATCGACATGGACAGTATGATTATAAGTTCGAAGTATACATCCCAATGACCATTCAATTCGAAATCTTTCAATGACACACGAAAACTCTCCTCAGAAGTCACAGTTTTACATGATCATATTTACTAACAAATTACAGCTTCGCCAGCCTGAGCAAGTACACCGTCGAGGAGTTACAGGCCATGACCATTTTCCAGCGTCTTGCCGTTAACGACTGGCGTTTGGAGTTGATCACCCTTACCTTCATAGTGGTGTTCGTCTTTTTATTCGCTGCAGGTGATTGGTACAACAAGAAATTGGTTGTCGGCTACTTGGAGTCAATCAGAGGTGCTTTCGACAAGAACTTCTACCAATACGGTGTTTTACCAAAGGACCTTTACATCAAGGACAGCTCTGAGAACTATGCCTCTTACGCTACCGGTAGAAACAACATTTCTAATGTCAACATTATCATCAAGTTGAAGCCAAGACACAACCTTTTTGTCTGGATTTTGGAGACAGTTTTATCCTTTTTCACTTCCAGTGTTCAAGCACCACAAGACAAAGTTGATTTCATTATCACTCCATCCAGAGATGCTGAGTACGACAACTTTATTGCTGCCATTGTTTCCAAGTTGGGTATGAACGAACACAGAAAGTACAACTACTTCTTGTCGTTGACCAAGACTTCTGACTCTGCCAACTTGCCAGAATCCTTCGTTTACATGGGAGAAGCAAATGAATTCCAAGACAAGATTACCACCCCAGAGTTGAAGAAGGCTTTGACCTTACAAGCTGCTTCTTTCATCAGATACATCGCCGTTACCGACCAACCTGTTGAGAAGCCAGAGTCCCTTCAAGAGTTCATGCCACACAGAAAGATCATCTTCTCTACCAACCTTGTATCCAACTCGGCTCAACTTCAACAAATTGACCAAATCTTGGATGCTTTGTTCTCTTTGCTCGATAAGTTGGCTTCTAAGGAGATCTCTTTCAAGCCTGAAGCTTTGAAGAAGGTCGTCAAGACCAGAGAAAGTGAAATTTCTAAGATCCACAAGATCAGAGAGGAGATCAAGCAAGAAGAATTGGCTGCTGAGAAGGCCAAGTTGAGAAGAGAGGAAAGAGACAAGTTGAGATCTTTATCTAGAGAAGAGCAGATCAAGGCCGAGAAGAAGGCTCAAGAGAAGAAGCAGAGAAAGCAGATGAAGAAGAACAAGGTTAGAATGTAAGTACCAAGTTGCATTCTCTCCTTTATCTTCAAGTTATACATGGGACCCAACGGTTCTCATCCAGTAGAATTACCAACTACAATAACAGTATCCAGTATCATTTAGTTGTCACTCCTTGACATTCACTCTTTAATTGTAATAAAATCTATAAGTACTTTAATAAACGTATAATGATATAAATCCTATTAAATATTAAAGATAAAAACGTTCATTCTAATATATAAATCCTTAGCCCTTATAAGTTCCTAATAATATACCTTATACATATAATACAACCAAACATAAGCTACCGTGATAATATCAAACTTTCCCAGTCAACTTCCAACCACGTCCCACCGGAGTGTTGAACACTTCAATGACTCCAGCTCCCAAAGCATCAGCCAAGATCCAGTTCAAGTCATAGCCATAGAACGGAGGCCTGAAGTTGTTCATTTTCGTTTCGCCATTCATGTTAAGCCCTTCCCATTTGTTAAAAAGCTGTTCTTCCAAGTTCTCTTTGTACTTACCTTTACTAAGTGTCTTGACCAACCAAACTCTTCCAGCATTAATTAATTTCAAAAACGTTCCGCAAGCTGGATACGAGATGGAGTATTGGTGTGCTTCGATTTCATTAAGATGGTTAGATGTCAATGTAACAAGACCAAACGATACCAAGGAAGATAACTCCTCATTATCCAAATCATCATGTGTGACGAATAATGCAGTAGGATTATTCGTGACAAAGTCTAAGAATTTCTTTAGACTCTCGACCTGAACGGTCTTTTTGCTCTTATCAACATTTGAAATAGTGGCCTCAGCCAATTCACCTTCGATTTTCTTTATTTCTCCCTTGATTAGGTCAGAGTAATACACTGCTTTGACAATAACTTCAACGTTCTCGAATCCGTACGTCACTTTTCCATGTTGATACTTCTGCTTTATTCTCAGAATAACTGGCGACGCGTTGGTGATGATAAACTTCCTGAGGTTCCCATTTCTGATGTTAAGTTCGAGGTTTCTATCGACAAACGTATTACCTTGTGACTCATAAATGGAATACAACTGAGCAGTTGTGACGATTCCTTTGGGTAGTTGATTCTTTCTGTATGTCATTATTTCAGCCTTTACCTTCATATACAAGCCCTTTAACAGAAACACAAGCTGTTCCATATTTCCATCGGCGTCTTGTACTTCTCTTTGGGTGAAATAACGTGAATGCAAACTTGTAGATTCTGCCCATTGGTTATCGAGAATCGTATCTATTGCCACCATAATATCGTCATTTTTGGAGAGTTGATAGTCGAGTTGAACATTGTAGTCTTGCACTAGAAGCTGCTCCTCGCCCGGCTTCGAACTGGACACACCAGACGGATTTAAACCATTATTCTTGATCTTACTAATAGCGTTCTTTTTGAGATTCAGTAAATACTTATTCTGAGACGGCAAGATCTTCTTCAAATCCTTCTGGATTTTTTTCACCGGTGAAGTAAGGACTCTCTTGCCTATCTTCGACGACTTAGCAGCACTATACCGCAAGTTCAGTGACATACTAAACAACTTAAACCACAACAAAGAAGAACAATAAGAAATAGAAAATGTATAATTAATCCGAATGCAAAAAAGATAAAAATTGCGCTTTTCGGAATTATTCACTTTTTTGATAGAAGGGGTTTAAATGGGTATGATGAATATTCTTGTATTCTACTACAGTTGAGGTATAGTAACTTAAAGTATGTGATATGTATTTACAGTTCTATGTACAAATCGAAAGAAGTAAAAATATGAAAACCCAGGTGCTTAATAATGGTCTTCTTACTGAATGATGATTGTTCTGGTGATGGAGGCCTTCTCCTCAGGGCTCGAAATGGTGACTGAGTACTCTCCAGTGGCCTCGAGGGTCTCCAATGCTACTCTCTTGCCCTTCTCCGTGATGGTAATAGCAGACTGGGGAACAGTTGCTCCGGATAAGTTGAAGAAAATGGAAGTCAAATGTGCTTTCGAGATTGGTAGTGTGACGGTTTCGCTCAATTCAACCGAATAGGTGGAAGGAATGGTTTCCTTTAACTCGGATATGGTGTAAGAAACATCGGAACTGGCTTCAAAAGTAGGCTCAGTAACAGCCTTGCTGCTGACAGCACTTCCCTTCTTGGAAGAACGCATAGTAGTGAACAAATTAGACAACTCATCCAATGACATAGCTCCAGCATTGGATGGTTTATTGGTATTACTGTCTTTCTGTGCAGGGGTTTCCTGTTTAACTGGGACAACTTCTTCCACCTTGACGGCCTTTTCTACAACTGGTATACGAGGACCCTGTTCCTTGGTGATGTATGCGGCGCCGTTCTGGTGGTGCAAGTAGTTTCTCATGAAAGCCGGTTTTACTCTTAAAATCTCTCCTTTTTGCCCGACTCCAGGAAAGTCTCTTAACAATTGAACAGGAATCTTGTCGGTAACTCTACGCTTAGGCCCACTGGCAAACCTCACCAAGCGGGGAAAAGACGACGAAACTTCCTTTTTCACGGTCGCGGACAACATTTGTACCTACACTGCTGGTCTATTTCGGTTTTCCTTCTCTGGAAACTGATACTAACTTGTTCCTCAATGGTGATTCTTTGCTCTCATAGTTAAGAGTGAAAAATTCTGATTCCATAGTGAGCACTGAGAATTACCCGCGTCGGCGTAAAACACAGTCCACGTATAACATCGCATCACGATAGCTTAAGGTGAAAGATGGATATTGCCGTTGTTTTATAGTGAAGAGTGAAGTATTTGATCTTGGATTACGTAGCAAGAGTGGTGGAAGTAGCCAGAAACCGCTGAAATACAGAAAATTGTAGAATTATCCATGGAAACCGAAACGGGCCTATGTTCCATTTGTCATATTAACAACTTCAAGTATATTTGTCCAGCCTGTGGAGTACGGACTTGTTGCATCGAGTGTGTGAAGAGACACAAGAAACAGACAGAATGCACGGGAGTGGTGGATAAGACGAAATACGTAGGAAGAAAGGATCTTTCCGAGAATTCGCTGCATTTGAATAGAGACTATAACTTCCTCCTTAACATCGATCGTAACATCCAACTAGGAAAAGGTGATGTCAAATCCACAGCAAAGAACATCTTCAAGCGGAATTTCAATAGCAGCAATAACAATAATAACAATGCGAATAGCCAGCGCAATAAAAGATTCAAGTCCGGTGCGCAGAATGACCAGGATAAGAGACTATTGAAGGTCAAAGAAGTGTATCCACATGATCCGTCTACAGTAGTGAAGAGACAGAATACGCTTGTGATCCAATTGCCACCAGGAATGGTAAGGTCTTCGACGAACAAATCCGGATATGACAAGAAAATGGGATGCTTCATATGGACAGTCGAGTGGATATTACTAGGACAAGATGGAGAGGTTTTATCACAATTCTTGAGCTACAAGCTCAAAGAGCATCTTGTATTGCAAGAAGCAGTGCCTATGAACATACTAAATAACGCCAAAGCAGACACCAAGATCGAGAAGAAAGACTTGCACTTTTTCATGGAAAATGCCGTAAATTCCAATAAGTCACAGCGATCCGCCATTGCGGTGGATAAACTCATGCCTTTAGCGGATGTGTTGAAGGACAAGATTGTTCTTGAGTACCCCACATTTTACATTACGACATCAGACAGTGTTTTCAAACAGATCCTCACGGGTCCCGAAGCTTACAAATTAAACGGTGCCGAGGATTCTACATCAGAAGAGAACTCTGATTCCGATTCCGATTCTGATTCAGACTCTAGCTCCGACTCAGGTTCAAGTAGCTCTGATTCAGACGACCCATCTGGAGAAAGCGATGAGCAAGATGAGAGCGATGAGGCACCCGAAGAGTCCTCCTCAAAACCACCCCCAGACTCCACTTTTCAACGTGAAAACTCGCAACTTCAGCCACAACAACAACAAGAAGAACACCTCCAACCTACAGAAAACAGCATCACAACCCTAGCAGAACAAGAACTCGAATCTATAGATTAACTTACCCTTATATAGAATAATGAAATAACTGCAAAATAGTATATTGGTGTGCGCACGCCCCATTCTTAACTATGTGAATAAGCAAAGTTAGATGAGATAGAATAGTGAATTACTGTTCTTTAAGCTATTGCTACACAACAAAACAGTAGGAAGAAGGTATGTCCGCGATATTCAGGAGAATCCCAGATTCCGATAGAAACATCCGGGCTTCTTTGTATTTCGGAAACTTGGACCCAGAAGCCACGGAATTGCTTATGTATGAGTTATTCATTCAATTTGCACCTATACGGTATTTGAACATGCCCAAAGATAGGATACTTAAAACACACCAAGGGTTCGGATTTGTAGAGTTTAAGACGGTACGGGATGCTGACTATACATTGGAAATCCTCCGTGGTGTACGGCTTTTTGGAAAGATGTTAAAGTTGAAGAAAGCAGAGCCACCAAAAACTGGCTCTCAGCATCAAGACCAGCAAGTTGGATCAACGTCGACACCAAACCAGCAAGAATTGCTCAATCCAAACTACATAGATATAGGAGCCAAGATCTTTGTGAATAACCTAAATCCTCTCATTGATGAACAATTCTTGAAGGAGACTTTTCTGAAATTCGGGACTCTCATCAAAAACCCGGTGCTAAAGAGAGATCCTGAAACCGGCGAATCGAAGGGTTATGGGTTTTTGACGTTTGACGACTTCCTGACGTGCGATGAGATCATAGAAAAGATGGACGGGTCCATTCTCATGAATGCTAAGATTAATGTCAGCTATGCCTTTAAGGACGACCCAACCACTGGGCAACAGAAGAAGGCTAGACACGGTGATAAGGTAGAGAGATTATTGGCAGAGAGTGCTAAGTCCAACAATGTGCTACTCAGCAAGAAGAAGGCACCAATTAGGAAGCTGGGTAAGGTTTCCAAGCCATCTCATGGCCATGTAAGGAGAACCCGATAATCGTAGCGGCATCAATAGGTATTCTTCGGGTTTTACCCAATTAGTGATTTCCGGATCAGATAACCTTAGATTAATCCGAAGAGTAAACATAACATGGGCAGAAATCACCGGCCGACACCTGCTCCTTTTGGAAATTAAGGCTGTGGAACTGTTGTCATTTCACTAATGAATTGTTCTCGAACATGCTTACATAGAGTAATCAATAGTAATATATTTATAATAGAGACTTCTTGATTATAAAAAGTGACACCGGAAGCTACTTTAACTTTTCATTCCGTTCCGAGAGACTGAGTACCCTCCACAAACTCTACCACAATTAACATGAAAATTGACCACCAACCAGTGATAACACCACCGCCACCGCCACCACCAGCCAAGTCTACATAGCCTTCTAATCACTCTAACCATTAAACCTATCATCCCAATTGAAAGCTGAAGCAAATGATGACTGTACCCACCAAATCAACACCGCCGTATACCAATAGCAAAATGCACCCGTACCGCAGTAATTAACGAGCGATATCTCGGAGTTTTGCAGCAATTGCAGTTGCAACCGAGACTGTTTCCGTATTTTCGGTGTTACTCTTAGGGGCCATTTCTAATTCCCTATGTGGCTCTAGAAACGACTGTCAAGACGATGGTTGTTGCAAAAGAGGATAAATAGAGACGAGTTCCAGGTTTGTTTCTACCAGAATTGTATATTTCTTTTCCTACAGCACTAGTATCCTCAGTATAGTAGTACTACAAATCCTCTTAGAAAGAACTTGCAATTGGCTCTATTCCAATCGCATAAACCATATCTTAAAAGCTGCAAAAAGTATAACATGTCGCAAAAACTCGTCTTGGTCACCGGTGGAACAGGCTACATCGCTTCGTTTACCATTCTCCAATTGTTGGAACAGGGCTACAAGGTTAGAACCTCCATCAGAAGCTTGGCAAAGGAGGAAAAGTTACGCTCCAGTTTCGAGGCCTTGGTTGGTAAAGACGTCGTTGATAAGAATCTCGAGGTTTTTGCAGCCGACTTGGTCTCCGCTTCCAACTGGGACGAGAACATCAAAGGTGTCGACTACGTCTTGCACTTGGCCTCTCCATTCCCACTTGGTGAGCCTGAAAACCCAGATGACCTTATCATCCCAGCCAGAGAAGGTACTTTGAGAATCCTCAAGTTAGCAGCAACGGAGCCACAGGTCAAGCAAGTTGTGGTCACTTCCTCCTTCGCTGCAATTGGATACGGGTACGGTTCTAAAAGGACCGAACCTTTCACCGAAAAGGACTGGACTGAGGTTGATGGCGAAGGAGTCAGTACTTATATCAAGTCCAAGGCTTTGGCTGAACAGGCCGCTTGGGACTTCATGAAGGAGACTAAACCTCACTTCCATCTCACTGCAATTAACCCAGCAGCTATTTTTGGTCCAGTTTTGCCAAACTCAACAGCTACTTCGAGTTCTATCGATATTATCAAGGCTCTTGTTTTCGGTGCTTTCAAGGATGGTGCCCCTATTTATACCTTCCCAATCATCGATGTTCGTGACGTTGCCAAAATCCATATCGCTTCCATTGAAAACCCAAAGGCTTACAACGAAAGATTCTTGTTATGTGGAACCAAAATCTACAACTTACTTGATGTTGCTGAAGCCTTGAAGAAGGGTGTTCCAGAGACCTTGCTGGAGAACTTTCCAGTTAAGGAATTGGATGGACCAAAGGATGCTGTCAAGACAGTTGATATTAAGAAAGTTATTGCTGCCTTCAATTGGACTCCAGTCTGCTCCGAAGAGGATACTTTAATTGCCAGTGCTAAGAGCGTCTTGGAAGCTAGTTCGTAACTGGCCACCTCGAAGGTAATTGGATGTGTAAGGAGTTATTAGAAGTATTAATATCTCGTGATCTACATGTAAATATATGTCTGTTTTGAATTAGAGTTTTTTTGTTGTATTGTAAATCATTTAGGTGTTTGAAAGTCGTTAAGTTTCGTTATATCTATTGGAGTGCCCACACTCGAACCGTTGGGTATCGCCATCAGGCATCATCTACACTCCTAATAGCCTTTTACTATTATGAAGCAAAACTGGTACCGTGTATCATCATATGAACGATCTGAAAATTCAATATAATATACGATCTATACGGTTTACACATCCGGATTATAATTTTGGTCTTGCCTTTTCAAACTTGCGCAAGTCATCAGGGGTAGCGACTCCGTACACGAAGTTTCCATTCTCGTTCGTTATTATGGCAAAGTATGAGCCAGTGTTGAAGAATGCAGCGAGAAATTCCAACTGTGTGAATGGTGTCAATACATGGAAAGTCTTTCCCTTAGGACTTCTAGGCTTCAATATGGTACTGTTCAAAGGAGTCTTGTCGGGTATTTTTTCACCATTTTCAGTGTGCTCCTGTTCGTATCTTTCACGAGACTTCTGGCTGAACCAGAGCATATAATTCTTGGTGAGAGGTTGAAGAAAGCTTCTTTTGTTCTTTTCTTGGTTCTCCTTGAGCTCTTCTACGTTCAATACACCCAACAACCTTCTATTAGACTCATGAATCACAGGCAAATACGTGAATTCGTTCTCATATGATATCTCAAGTGCTTCCTGGATCGATGTCGTGGGGTTGATCGAGATGGCAGGTCTGATATCGAGGTCTTCGATAACAGCTCCTCTATAGTCTCTCGTCTGAAAAGTCTGAGCAGTAGCAGTCATATTTGGTACTTTTGTGATGAATAATCGCCGAAAAAACGTGAAATATCAAATAACAGGCAATTTAAACCAACTTATGCCTATCTACAAATACCAACACTATATAATATGGCAAGTTATAGGTAATTTAATGTGATAAAGATCCATATAATCAAATCGCTAAAAGCCATTTTCTTCAGGAAGGATATTTGGTGTACTGTATATAGATAGTGTCGTCACGTGGATGTTTTGAGTATGACACGACCATATAGATTATACTGTGGAACCATTTCTCTTCCAAGCCTAGAGTCTACTATGGTAGTTGTGGTTTATATGTATAATAAAGATCATGAATTGAGATTCCGTATAATCATGGAGTAATTCCATCCCTTTGAGCAAGCGTTAACTCAAATACACTTTGTCATAAAAACACAACAGCTACTGTAAGTTAATCCTTAACAAACGAAAGGCTCAAATCTTACGACATTCGAAGTTTTTTAGTTTTTTGCATTCAACTGGAAGTGTCTTATCTCCGGTGGAATATGAGAATTAAATCCGGCGTCTTCTTCTTCTTTGTTAGTGTGTTGTTGTATACAGGAAACGAATAGAAGCTGGCGAAATTCGATTGCAAAATGATTGCAAAAATGGTTTGTTGTTGGGGAAGTGGGTGGTGGGCGGTGGGTGGATCACAGAGAAGAAGTGTCTGCAATTTTCCAATTTTACCTTTTGCAATTTTGCTGTATTTTGCTAAATTTTGGAAAGGTGAAGGTGAATGTGAATTATACATATGGAGGAATATATTTATAGAAGATTTTAATTGCAAATACAATGATTGAATAATTTTGAGTAATTGACTATCGAAAGAGCCAAAAATCCCTTAATTTGTATTTCTGTGCTTTAATTCTGCAAATGACGAAGAAGTAGTAATAATTCAGTCTTTTTAATTCACAAAAACTGATAGAAGGCCCCCAAATGAGTTTTGACAATGTCTACTAGTCTACTAACAATGTCCACAAACAAACTAACACTTTCTGTTCATAACTGTATATTAAATAGGTTCGGGCGATAGTTGTAATAAATTATATATACGAGAACAACTCTCCCGAAGCAAAATCACATTAAGCAGCTTCGGCTGTACGATACAGCTTGTTCAGACGTCTAGAGCCTGACTCCTCTACATCTCCTTCTTCTCTGACGACACGCTTCCACACCTCCTCTTCATTGCCTACGTCCAACATACCAATACGCATGGTAGCCAAAAGATTGACTGCAGCAGTCAGATGACCGTACACACCTCCATAGAAAGCTTTAGTTGCATCTTTTCCATGGGATGCCTTTAGCAAAGGAACACCTCCTGGATGCTGGTCCATAAATGGAGTTATGTCGTGAATGATATTCTGAATGACAATATAGATTCTGTCCTTGTTGGTAGAAGATGCTATAATCCTCTTAAAGTCTTTTGGTGTGATTAAGGGTAACTTCGATATCGGCGTACCCCAATTTAACTGACTCTTCATTCTATTAATAACTTGCTGCTGCTGCTGAATCCTAAGTTGAACAATGAGGTTTTCTGGTGTCTTACACAATTCCTCTACAAGACCCACTTTCTCCATTGTCCAAATAAACCACTTGGTAGGGTCATATGCAAAGATAGAGGAGGTGCCACGGTAGTCGTGAGGGAATTCATGATGGTAATTCTGGTGTGCCTGACCATAGGTCAATACAGAAATCAACGGGTTATTACAGTTCTGCGAAGTGTTCTTATCATTGAATGGTTGAGTAGGTATGGATACCTGAATGCTCTTTAAATGACAGACAGATTCAGTGCTGAGAAGCGACTGCTGACACAAGAACATCCTCAACAAACCTGGATATATAATACCATGTGCAACTGTATCGTGGCATACATATACTGTTATTAAGACAGGGATCAAGAGAGTGGTGATAAAAAAGAGTACGAAATAATGACTTTCTTGCCAAATGAGGAGCTGTTGAAGATGCTCATCATAGTCGTTCCTTTTGAGATCGCCCTGAGAGTACTCTATTCCATCCTCTTCTATTGTGGCTTCATTGATTATTTCGTTTACCTCCATATTTTTGGGAAACTCTTGTTCCATGAACTCATGGTAGAAAGTGGTGATCTTGGGCTTCTTGATTAACCATCCCCAGTGGGCCCATGTAAAGCCTCTTTTGATCAGATACGGGTCTCTTTCCGTGTCGTCGGTGAAATGATGATGAGCACGATGAAGAGAAGCCCACCACCTAATTGATCCCAAGCCCAGACTGGCACCAAAGATCGCAAAAAAGTACTGGATGAACTTAAAGCGCACCTTAAACGAATTGTGTGCAAAGTACTTGTGATAGCCTGCTGTGAACGCCAACATCGTGATGTTATAATAGATGCAAGTGAAATAGAGGGTTTCCAGCTTCTCGGGTATAAAGCTTTCGGAGACTCTAATTAAATAGATCAATGCTAGAGCAGGAAGGACTGCCACCGTGAACGTATAACCGTAGTTAATTCTTCGCAAGAAGTCCCGCTTGCGCCTACGCATCTCCTTCATGTGTGAGTTCTTCAATTGAGAGGCATGGTTGAAGAGCTGATTAGTCGAACTGGGTCCCGCTGCCGATGACGTAGCACCCGACAGACTGTGTTGAACCTTCCGCTTCTGGGTTTTTACGCTTTTCAGCACGGGTTCCGGAGTCATCTGGGGTTTCGCTCGAGAATCAACTGCTGAAAGCGACTTTAATGAATACACAGTTAAAGAAAAGCGAAAGAAACATATCAATTTCCACGGCTTAATGCTTATACATTTACATCCGAATCCGCACCTGCATATAATCGCTTGATTCAGACAGCAATGAGATCACGTGAGTTTATTGAATACCACGTAAACGAAGGATTGATGGCGGTATTTTGGGTAAATAACGGTTTGAGTCTCATACATAGACTTCTGGGATGCTGTTGGAAGTAGATCCTTCCTGATCTACCAAAACCTGGCCCTGTTCACATACCCCCAAAATGTGCCGAGGTAAGCGGTGTGCATATAACCCCACGATTATGCCGAAGCTCTTAAGTTTGTGATTTTGGGTTTTGAGTGTTGGGGAGTTTGGGGTAGCAAGTCAACAAAGGGTTCAGTGGTTGGGAAGGCGTGTTGGTGGTTGGGAAGGGATTGAAGTTTTAGGGGAAATTACGAAATTTAGGAGTAATTATTAGAGGCTGTTTTTAGAATCTATGCGGTTGCGAAATGTGGTGGTTGTGTGAATAATTAATTGTTTTTTGGCATATGTTTAGTATAATTAGTGGGGAGAATGTAAGTGGTGGATGTATGATGTCTTAGTATGTTGAGTCCAGTGGATGCCACTGGAGTGGGGTTATGATGGTAAATTTGTAAATTTGTAAATGTGTAAATGGGTGAATTCTAATGGGTAAATATACACCAAATGACTTGCAACAAAAAATGTCAATTTAAATAACAGCAGTAAATGACAATTTATCGGTTAGTATTATTTTCAGAGAAGCTAGTTTATGGAAGCTGTAGAAGCTGAATATATTTAAGGCTTTTTCAGTGGGCCTTAGAGGTAAAAATTTCTTAGTATGCCTTTGCTTGTCTTGTCATTTGTGTATGTCTCTTTACTAATTATGTACCCTTTTGCCGTATTTCTCTATTGGTATTGTTCACATCACGAATAAGATAAAGAAGATAAAGAAAATAAAATTGCAAAAATCCAACAAAACAAGCTATAAAATGCATTCTACAAAGTTACAATATAATTACAAGGAATAGCACATAACTAGAACTCTATGATCTCTAATTCGAAGATAAACTACTCACGGTATTGCTCCCTCACTCTCATTACTGTGTGCTCTCAATGTCACTACCTCCCTCACACTCTCACACTCACACTCACTCACACTATCACTATCAGTCGAGATTATTCACACACTCTCACGCTACTCTCTCACTGTCTCTCTCAGTATCTTTTCTCAGTCTCAGTCTCTCAATCTCACTATTCTCTTCTCTCACACTCTGGAATCTCACACCCTCGCTCACTAATCTCTCATTATTCTCGTTCTCAGTGGCACTATCACTCACACTCTACGACAACGCTGCGGTCTCACTAGTCACTACACTCACACTAATCTCTCACTAAGTTTTCTCAGTCGCACTAAACTCTCTAACTAATCACTCGCACTCTCAGTAAATCTCTTCTCTCACACTCACTAATCTCTTCTCTCACCCTCTCCCTCTCCCTCCCAACTCCCCTTACAACAATGTCTCCTCTCAACACCCACTACAAGAATGTCGCACACTTCCGTTTTCCACTTTCACATTTTCATTTCTCGTGATAAACAACTTTCGTGAGCGGTTGTTTTACAGCATTTTAACAGCATTCATCCCGTTTCTACTGCTTGCAATCACTCTTCCACTCCTTCCTTCTAGTGAAAATCCACTTGGCCACCCCCAGAAATGCCCCCATTACCGCCCCGCCATGCGCCCGTGGTGAACAACAACAAACCGCGTCCGAATCCTGCCGCTACACCAGCAATCTCCTACACCCCAACAGACACAACTATCCCACCGTCGTTATACCACAAGGTGCCCAATTTGGAGCTCTACAAGAAGCTCGAAGAAGCAGAAAGAGGCGTCGATCTCTTGATATCCAGAAAAGCCCTCGACTTCCAGGCAATACAGCAGAAAACAATCCATCCGTCCAACTTCAAGGGCGAGACCGGGATCTTGAGAGTATTCATCTACAACACCTGCGAGAACCAGCCATGGCAGAAACAATTGCTCCAGAAACAGGGGTTGCCTCTTCCAGACCCAACATCGGCCGAGTCGTCGTGGACTTTGAGAGTCGAGGGCCGTTTCTTGAGTGATAACAAGGAAGAAAGCGATAGCGAAGAACTCAAATTCAGCTCGTTCCTTCTGGCCATCAGCATTGATTTAATCCCCAACGACGACTACCCAGCCCTCCAGAATGCACAGTCGAACATCATTGAATGGCGTAACGACTTGGGTGTGGACCCAGCAGCACAGAAGAACAATGCGGCTAGCTTTGATGGCTTGGACATTAAGAGAAACGGTGTTTTCAACATCAAACTGAAAATCGCCCTTCTTGTCAAGAGCCATGCTGCTACCTTCAAGCTCTCCGATGAAATGGCACAATTCACAGGAAAACACGAATCGACACAGCAGGAGTTGATCTATTTGGTGTGGCAGTATGTTTTATACAAGAATCTCTTCAGAAAGACCGAGGCTCTCACCAGAGTAGACGCTGTTTCCACCAACAACATCGTAACGGAACCTTTGAATCAGGATGACGATGATGACGATTTGACTGTCGTGCAATCAGACGATGTGTTACAGAATTTATTGAAGGTAAAGACGTTTAAATTCTCCGACTTGTATAAGCTCTTGCAGCCCCACTTCAAGCCACGCGAACCTATTATCGTAGACTTCGAAGTTAATACCAAGAAGTCGACCACTCTTGGTGAAACAGTGATAGACATCCCTATTGAGTTACCACTCAACCTTTCCAAGATCCAGAAGGAATTGCTTGATCTCAATAAAGTGGCTTTTGAGAACTTGACAAAGGCTGACAACATAATCCAACAATTGAACTCTAGAATATCCTTAGGTATAGTTGCACTTCAAAATGCAAACGGCAGAGAGAAGTTCTACAGAGAATTAAGTGAAGACCCAGTGAAGTTCATCGAGGCTTGGATCGAGAGTCAGTCGGAGACTTTGAAGGCTCTCAAGAGTGACGAAGGATTTGATGAAGAAGTAGTAAGACGTGCCCAATACTTTGAAGAGAATGAGCACTTAGTGAAGGAGAAAATCGACCTTTTGCTTGGAAGCAATAGGTTCTAAAAAGGGATAACAGAAACAGGAGGAGTTTTGATATCATATCAAGGAAGCTTCGCTTGCCATCATTACTGATTATTCTACGGCTTAAATAGAGTCACATAGATTGTATTAATATATTACGCAAAGATGTTATCACACTTACCTGTAATCCAGGTTTCTCGCACCTTGAATATACTAAATGATATTACAAATGTATTAAATAGTGCTAGTATACAATATTATACATAAGGGATTTTCGTGATTATTTACAAACTGGTTTCTAGTCCTCATAATCATCATCCTCTTCTCCATCTTCTTCGTAAGCCTCGTGGAACTCCTCTCTTTCTTCTTCCTCATAATCGTCATCTACATCACCGTTGTTCTCTATAAACTCCTCCTCTTCCATTGCATCAATAAATGGAGCCGCTTTTCTGTCATTGTAATCAATAAGGCGCAGTCTGGAAGCTCTCTTGTCTGTTCTTTTTACATCCACATGTATCAGTTCTTGTTGACTTATCAATGGCAAGATAGCTGATAGATAGTCATACAAATTTAAAGTTGGCTTGTAAATCATCGATGTCATTGGAATGACAACAACCGAAGGTGTCTCAGAAGCTGCTTGTGTAATTCCAAGTCTGAGAGACAAGTAATCCACAAACTTCTGTAATTCGATGCTATTGGATGCTACTTCGTACCAGTAGCCCTCAACGTCTCCTTCTCCTTTTTCGTCTGCTTCTGAAACCACCTCATTACCTTTATCATCAAATTGCACACCATCTCTGGACAAGCTGTCTACTAACATTCGATACACATCTTGTACATATAGCTTGAAGTCAGAGGGAAGCTCGACACCCAAACCAGCGGATGCTGTCCAAACAGATTTCATTTTCTTGATAGAAGCCAAACCTCCATTGTTCTCATTGGAAACTCTACAAAGATAGAACCTACCAGCATGGAAGCCCAAATCTCCTGCAAGTTCCTCGTTCAAACGTATGCTCATACTATGGACAAGTGGATTAGACGTTGGATCTACGTATTTCACTGTCTCCTCAGACTTTCTTTTCGCTAATTTAATCTCAGCTTCTTTTTTTGTTGCTTCAGCATATTTGAAACCCTTCAAGATGGAAATAGATGCATAATAAGTATCTTTATCTCCCGGGACATCTTGTGATTGCGTGCTTTGTGTTATGAATGCTCTAATTAGATCAGAGGACGTCAACGACCATTGCACTAATGTACGAAGAAGGATAAGTCTATCGATCGGTCTTTGAACACCCTTAAGTCCAAGTTTTTCTACCTCAGGCAAGGTGAATGGATTGTAATTAACTTTTTCTTCCACAACTTCAGGAACAGCAGTTAAATGTATCTCAGTGTTAGGATCAACCGGACTGAGACCACCTTTTTCTTGAGAAGCTTGGTGATTCGAAACAGGAGCCACATCCTTCCACTCCTTGGGGAGACCAAGGTGTAGACTCATAGATTTCAAATCGGCGATTGCTTTTGGTGTCGTAACAGGTCTCTTCCGGTTAAGCACAAGCGAAAGAAGACGGAAATAGAGAGCCTCCATTTGAGGAGATATATAGGACAGATCATACTCACTCTTTTCGTCATCACCTTCTTTCTTTGCTGTACTTACTTCCAAACTCAATCCTGTCTCTATTGCTCCAGGTCCGATAGCATCAAGATCAATTACCTCCTTGAATTTGTTCAAGTAGGATACTATAGTCACTATATCACTGGCATAGCTAGAATTTTTCACGGCATATCCCAAGGCTATACCCTCTGTCTTTGCTAGAACATTTTGATCCGCATTTATGATGTTCTCATCGT
Source organism: Scheffersomyces quercinus (assembly GCA_030556775.1). Lineage (NCBI taxonomy): Eukaryota > Fungi > Ascomycota > Pichiomycetes > Serinales > Debaryomycetaceae > Scheffersomyces > Scheffersomyces quercinus. The sequence goes on along the minus strand of JAKTUQ010000002.1, from coordinate 761,583 downwards.
ACAAATCGTAATGCAAACCAATCAATGGTCCTGGTAGCTGTCTTGAGAGCTTGTTGCTGTTGGTCAAAACAGTTGTCCTAGTTACTGATGTAAGTCTTGAATGTTTCAGTCGTTTAGACAGCGAAGCTGTTGCTCGACTGCGTTTTTTGGTTGTAATTTTGGAAGCGTTTATCTCCTTCTTGGTATTTGTTGAGTTGTTACTTTTGCTGTTCTTGGCTTTTAACTTCTTACCCTTAGGCACGCTTTCTGTGCTCTTCTCTTTAGTACTAGTCTTGGTACTCTCTGTGACTTGAGGAGAGGCACTTTCATTTCCACTATCGATGGTGTTCTGTTTTTGTTCTTGATAGCTTGTCTCCTCTAGTTCAATAACATCATCGTCTGATTGAGCTGCTTCTGTATCTTCGCTATTTTTGTCACCGTCACTTTTCGCTATCTCCTCTATAGTCTCGGTCTTCTTATCCTCGTTCTGTTCATTCTTTTCATTCTTTTCATTCGTGTCATTCTTCTCGCTCTTTGTCAAGCCTACGGATGTTTTATTACTGTCAGTACTGAAATCTAACATAGACTGCTGCTTTCTTTTCCTTACGGTGCCTGACGTTACCCTTCCTCTGGGGCTTTTTCTTCCTCCTTGACGGCCTCCGCGTGATCCCGGTCCCTCCAACGGTTGTGAGTCCAATCGGAACTTGGATAAGATCGCTTCATTATAGTTTTGAGATGACGAGTTTTCAGGTGGAGCGAGGTTATTGGTGATATTTTTCCTTGGACGGCCCAAACGCTTGGGTTTCTCCGAGGGATTATACTGAACGAGTTTAACAATAGAAGAGCTGCTTCCATTACTCTTAATGCTGCTAGAGTTGTTGTTACTGCTTGAAATATCACCATTACCACTATTAATACCACTATTATGACTGCTCGAAACAGTGGATTCGTTCCCGTTTGAACTGTTATCGTAGATTTCTGTTTCATCGTGCATTTCGTAGTCATTGCTACCGTCACCAACACCACGTTCACCAGGCGAAGAATCATTAGCCACCAAGCTGTTGAACTGCATCAATGCAGCAGTAGCAGTGCTTTCATCGTGTTCATTTTCATGGTCTGTTACGTATTCATTCAACCTGAAAACATTGGCATGATCGTCAATCTCGTTCCCCTGACTGTGTGGGAGACCTTCTCCGTCTTTACTGCTACGACCAAGGTTATGACTGTGGTGGTATAGATCCAGACCAGATATGGACGGATCTACTAAGTTAGGGTCCATTCGGGTACTGAAAAAACACACAAAAAATTGGTTTTCACGTTCAGAAAAACCACAAGCACAACTGTCACGCCCCAGACACTCTAAGATACCGTTAGACCGAAATCTAGAGCTGTAGAACCACTGTTGATACCTTTATTTAATGAAGTTTGCAGCAGTTGGAATTTTCATATACTGTTGGGGGTTACCCGGCGCAACGCGTGGTAGGTAGTGCTGCGGCACGGATGTAATATACCGAGTGGGAGATGTTAGTGGTGGGAGGTGGTGGTGGTTGGGGTGGTCAAGTAGCATGGGAGAGGGGGTGATGTAAGATGTTGGAAAAGAGAAGGTGTTCTTTCATTGATTGCAAGGAATGTGGTTTATTGGGGGTATGGTGTATTGATAACGGCGGTGGTGGTGGTAGTGGTTGGTGATGATGAAATTTCAAATAGCTTAGGGTGCAAAAAAGAGCAGTTGACTATGAAAAAGTGATAGATTTAGTGGATTTTGGGTGGAATTCTGGGTGGAATTTTGAGCTGGGTGCCAGAGCTATATCTCCTGGGTCCAATGGAGGCTTTCAGGATTTAAAATATCAATCGCTAGTCCCCGTCACTCTATATCTCTTATCCATATCCATTTTCCAGCCTTTTCCTGAATGGCTGCAAAGAGTCCGCGCAGCGCATGTCACCAACAGCATGATTACACCGTGCCTAAAATTACAGGAATGAGTACTGAAGGTTGTGGATTACCTCCCATTACTAGTCAAATCTAGTCCACTCTGTGATGTAACGTCAATTCTCCATTCATTACCAAGTACATTCACACCACCATAAACAGTATAGGAACACTCACTACAACAGCACACACTCTCACTCTCACTCACCACAGCAGTACAGCATAGGAACACTCACTACTACAACAATATAGGAACTCTCTCTTTAACAGCACAGCAATACTCTCTACAAGAGCACTGGAATACTCTCACTCTCTACTACAACGGCATAGGAACAGTCACTACTACAAAAGTATAGGAACACTCTCACTCACTACAACAGTATAGGAACACAGCAGCACTCTCACTACAACAACACAGCAACACTCTCACTACAACAGCATAGGAACACTTTCACTCTACTCCAACACTGTAACATTCTCTACTACAACAGCATAGAATCACACTCTACTCCAACAGTATAGGGTATAGGAACTAACTCTCACTTTCACTACAACAGTATAAGAACTCACTACTACAACAACACAGCACTGGAACTCTCACTAAATATGGGAACACTCTCTCACACCACCATACATTCATTAACACCACTACCGCACTAAACAAACTACACTTCCCCCAACAATCCACGTGACACAACGAAAAAACGCGCACTACGCGTTCCAAATCGTTAACTATGGAGAACAGTAGTAATTTGTAGTTTGTATTATTGTTAGTATTCCTTAGAGCGTGTCATAGTAGTGATAGTAGTTGTTCTAGTTCTTGATAGAGTAGGTAAAGTATCTACTTATAAATTCTAATATTCTAATCTATACCTCATAATGTCCAACGGATACGGAGGTGGTTTCGACCACAGCATGGGAGAAGGCGGATTCAGCAACGATAACGCCTCCTCTCAAGGGTCAGCAGTTCGCTCGAGTATGACTCCAGTGACCATCAAACAGATCAATGACGCGTCCCAGCCGATCCCAGACGCCAACTTCAGCGTCTACAACGTCGAACTCAACATGATATCCTTTGTCGGCGTGCTCAGAAAGGTCGATGTCCAGACATCAGCCGTGGTTTTGACAGTGGAGGACGGATCAGGTTCCATCGAGTTGAGAAAATGGATCAATGCTCTGGTCAGCACGCCCGAAGCAGAGGCCGAAAAGTACTCAAATGACATCAACAAGTATGTCCATGTAGGTGGAGCTCTTAAGGAGTTCCAGGGAAAGAAAAACGTGCAAAACGTAGCTGTATACTCGGTCACAGACCACAACCAGGTGTTATATCACAACTTGAGTGCCATTGAAAACCACTTGAAGAAACAGGGTGTGACGGCAAAACCAAAGGTAAAGGAAGGCTCCGATGGAGGATCGTTGTTCGTACCAGAAACGACCGGAAATTCAATGGAAGATAGAGCTCTTCAGGTCATTCGTCAATACAGTAACACCATGCTTGAAGGTGTACCAGCTACGTTCGTGGCCCAGAAGTTGAACATATCACCTGAACAAGCCAAGGCCTACTGTGATGGCTTGAGTGACGCCGGCCAAGTCTACATTGGAACCGACGATACAAGTTATATCTGTATCTAAAACCCCGTGTATTATTAATCTTATTATATCGTTTGTATGTACAAATTGTTCATTAATTTCATTCGTTTAAAGTTGTAGAGGTCCCTTTGAAGAATCATCCTCCAATTCTAAGGGACGTCCTTGGGTACGAGCACTAAAGAACGCCGACCATAAGTCGAAATTGGTCACAGACTCTCCTTGTGCCATACCCTTATTGATCAATGTATCAATTCCGCCACTATTCATAAGTGCCATGGATTCGGCTTTACTCAAATTGCGTTCTTTGGTCTTTGCTATCAAGGTCGCTGGAGTCCCGGCTCGTACCACAGAAGAGCTCAGTTCAGGTCCCTTGTCATCCGGTGTGCCCTGTTTCATATATGCCAAACGCTTATTAGTCGACATAATTACAATGCTTTCTTCCACTGTATTCTCAATAGCAAACATCCACACCGTAGTAGGCTTGGTCTGACCGATACGATGGATTCTGGAAATTGCTTGCAATTCCAAAGAAGTGTTGACCAATGGTTCACACAAGAATATGTGCGTAGCATTAATCAACGTTAATCCACTGGCTTGCGCTTTGGCGTTCAACAAGAAACAGGTGATCTTGTTACGTGGATCTTTAAACGTCTCGACGGAGTCATACTTCTTGATACGTCTACCTCCACCAATGTCAGGGGTTAGAGTACCATATGATCCTAGATAGGATATATCTGCAGCCTTGAAGGCGGTTCCCAAGATGTAGAGCATATCTTGCCACTGACTGAATACCACAATCTGAACATCCGGATTTTGGCTCCTAAGATAAAGTACTTGTTTGACTATCATGTTTACCTTGGAACTGTAAGAATTTTTCAATCTCATCAGTTGAATCTCATCCACGACGTCCTTCGAAATTGGCTTATAAATGGAATGGAGAATGCTATTATCTTTATCTGCCGATCTGCTATCTTCCATTTGGTTAGCTTTCAAATTAGGTTTGTGGTGCGTGAAGTTATATACCGATGACGAGGTGACAATGGACTTACACATAGGACAAGTATGGCTGTTTCTCAACCATTGCTCTAAACAATCTTTACAGTACTTATGACCACATTGGGTAAGTGAACCGATGGTTATAGTAGACCTGCAAATGATACACATTAAACCTTCGTCTTCTTCCCTATTAATGTTGTCTTGATTGGTACCAACTAAACCTCTCAAATATCTAAATTTAGCAACGGACTTATCCATTTTGAATTTGAGATGCTTATGAGCCTGTCCGTAAGATGATAACTTTGTTGATATCCTATTCGCCAACAAAGATTCTCTGCTCATGTGGAAATCTGAAGTTTGGACGGTATCAGATATCTGTTGCAACTGCTTATAATAGTCAATACGACAATTGAAAACGGCATTACAGTTCACATTTAACTCCTTCTGCAATAATACCATAGAAAGCTTTTGATTATCAAATACAATTCTGACTCTTTCACCTAATCCTTCAAGTAACTCCAATTGTATCTGTGTCCTTTCAGGATCCAAATGCTCCTCGTCCTTTAACTCGGTTTCCAAACTTTTAATGGACAAAACAAGCTCTTGTAGTGACAGCTTGACCCGCGGTCTTATATCCTCTCTTGTTGTAGATAAACCAATCAAAAAGGACTCATCGTTGACCTTCTGCAACTCCAAGCCTGCTTCTCTCTTCTCCTGTGCCTTTTTAATGGTCACAATCTTTGTTGAATTCTCAGCTCCATTGACAAACTCTGAACGGTCTGTTAATACTCGCGATAACACGAATAAATAACACGACACCTTATCTTGATCTTGAATTGTATCTTCGTATTCAGTACCAACAGGATTCTTATCTTGAGTAAGAAGAGGAGTACAGAGAATATCCACCAAATTTTTCATCCATTCATTGATCGTCTTCGCTTGATTGTTCAACTCCACGATAAGATTGTTCAATTTGTCCACAAAAAGTTTGATCTTGATGAATATTGCATACTCTGAGAATGAATCTGCTTGTATGATTGGTAGTGCGGTGAAGAATTTCTTGGAATTCCTTGGGATTAGTATTGTTCCATCGTCAACAAATGCATTGGGTCCATCATTATACCAACCTCTGGAGATAATCCTAGCATGGACAGCTTTCTTCACATTCGAAATAGATCCTCGGAGGATCTCACCACGAGTTCCTTCTGCCAAATCGTAGTACTTGAGTTCTAAGAATTTAATTTTTGCCTCTTCAAGCTCCGGTCCGCTCATATTGTCAGATTCAGGTATAAATTCATCCTCGTATCTTTTCTTAGCAAATAGGAATTCTTCAACAGGAACACCATTAACTAAAGATGCTAAATCATCTGCTCTGGAACCCTCTTCATAACTTTTTAATTTCTTGAATTCTTCCGGACACAGGATATCATTTTCGGGGACTCTGAACTTGGATATGATATCCTTATACTCGGCATCATACCTCTGAAAGTAAGAGGAGGCGATAAGAAAGTAGAATCTATGCAAAATAATGTTCCAGTTTCTAATCCTTAGTCTCGTTAATTTGATCTTATCTTCCAATTTCTCGAGTACCTCATCTTTAATGGCTCCTATCTCATTTCCACCTCTATCGTCTATGCTTCCAATCTCCTCGTCATCTTCTTCATTATTAAACTGGACATCTAATTTCTTTCCTTGTTCCCTGTACTCACGAATATACCTATCGAGAATCAATTTGAGTCTATGAATGATACGTTCCGTTTCCTCCACACCCACAGATAAAAATACCAAAGCCTCTTGTGGGTAATATATAAATTCATAAAACTCACCAATGTCCAAATACAACAGAATCATCAGCTTTTCTATGTCAACTATTTCATTATATGCCTTCGTTAACATATCGTCCAAGAGATTTTCAAGAGTCTTCAACTGTTGAATAGCTCCAAAAGTTCTACTATAGGCATAGTTTTTCTTGTACTTTCTAGCGCCCAAATTGAGATTACCGATCTGAGGATTACAACAAATCTGTCTGAGCCTCATTAACCAAGTCCTCATAAAGGTCATGATAGAAGGAGAAGGTTCCCAATCATTGGAGATTGGATTTCCGTTCACATCTAGACATATTGTAGCCAAGCATTCCTCAAGTCTTTGGTTGTAGAAATCCTGTTCAATAGCTGTGAATGGGATTGTCAAGAGTACCCTGGATTGAGGAGGCAATTGTATATCATCATGGGTCATGGCCTTCGTATGTCTTATGGCCAAGCTGGTCCAGAGTTTAATGAAATCATCATTGGTATAATGTACAGTATCCGTGATCATATCCCATGACATTTTTCCAATATCTCCACAGAATGGCTGATACTTCAAAAAATGAAGGATGGAATGCAAATCTTCCAAACTCTTTTTAATGGGTGTACCAGAGACACCCCAGGAATGATATCTTGGGATCAAAGCAGCACTTTGAAATGCTCTGGAAATAGTGGAAGAAACCATCTGAACTTCATCTAGAATTACTCGCCAAAATTGACTTAGCATTAATGGAGATTCGTAGTCAACTTTTGTATAAATCTCAGGGACTCTGTTGTGCCTTATGGCCAAATTTATCTCATCCTGTAACGCTTTTTCGTAGTCTGTCTCTACTTGGGATTCGCCGGTTCTGTAATTGGCTACTTCTGGTTTAGATGTCATCGTGAGCTGAAATAAGGATTTATAATCTTTGAGTAAAGCCTTTTCATCTTGAACCACAAGCTCTGTCTCTACAGGACTATTACTTTGTTCAACACTCCCTTCAATATGCTCTTCATAGCTTGTCCGCTTTTTTGCAGCATTTCTAGTGTTCTTTCCTCTAGAGGAATAAAGAGCATAGTCCAATTCTTTTGATATGACAGCATAAGTGGTGAAGACTACGTCAAATTTACGTAAATACTCTGCGATTAAAGCAGCATTATTGTCAAGTTTGGGATATTTTCCAACTCCTTGGTAAATAGTAACAGCGAGGGAGGGAGCTAAATGGACTATTTCCTCTACCCACTGTTTTAAAATGGAGTCTGGTGCGATAACGAGTGTCGTCTTTGCTTTTATAATTGTCTTTACATCACCGAAGGTATGTAATTGGATTCTTAATGTCTCGTTGATCTCTTCTATAGATCTCTTATTCATGAGCATAAGGGCTGTCATCTCAACTGTCTTTCCGAGCCCCATTTCTTCAGATAAAAGACCCTGAGCAGGAAGATACTTGGGGCAACTTAATAGGTCTGTCTCGTTGTAGTAATTGTAAAGATACCTACAAACTGTTGCTCTGGAAGCTAAACGGGCAGAGTATTTGTTGAAGAAGTATGTCTTTCCGCCCAACTTAATACGTCCCCAACCAAAACATAGCTTATTCATGATGACACACATATTTGTATCTAGTTTCTGGGTCTCAAATGGTACACCATTCAAGCATTTTTGTATCAAATCATAGACTGCCTCGTTGATTAATGGTACCTTCGAACACCTATTACTTTCAAAGTCGAATTGAACATTCTCCTTTTGGAGCAACCAGTTGACTGTTTTCTTTTGAAATCGTATGAGGTTTGTTTCAAGTTCGGGGATATCAAAGTCCTCTTCGATTTTAGTCATAATTTCGGTATTCTCTGAAATGGCTCTATAGAACAAACCACTAGTCACCGGTTCATTCTTGTCGTAATGTTGTAATGAATGTGTTTCATTCAGAGTTGGATCTGGTTCTGAAATGGATAATATAATCAGCCGAATATTCTTCGAGACTTCCATCTGACTGTTCTTGTAGAGATCGCAGCTGAGTTGGATATTGTATGATATGTCAATTTCTACTGTAGTAGTATTAATATTGCACACCAAGCGTAGCACTGCTGGAGAGCAGGAAAGACTATTATTGAACTGAATGATATTAGTTAAGTTCAAAAGATAGATTTCGCTTCTGATTAGTTCTGTGTCTAATACTTGAGCCATATTGATGGAAAATAGAAGCATTGGCGATATCTTTCCTATCCTCTTATTCCTTATCATCAACAATTGTTCGTCTGCTTGGTAATGGAGTTTGATGTCGCCTATTACAGTCTCAAAAACCCCATCTGATATTTCTTTCAATTGGGAGACTAGTCCGATGTGGTCTACTAGGTCTATTTCAACGGCACTTGAGAAAGCAATATGACGAGAGGCCAACGTCACCACTTCGTTATCTTCTTCGGTGGACAGTACTGCTGGCCTGTCGACAGACTCAGAGAACTCCGAGTACATTAAATTATCAATAGTAAGGTCCTTACTTCGGGGCATTAGCTTTCTCCTTTTGTTGGGTTTGGTATTAGATGGCGTAGCGCCTTCTTTGGCGGCAATCTCTGAGATGCGATCTAGGTAGAAATGGATTAGCTGGTAGCATGGCGGGGGGATAGTCGTGGAATCCGGTAGTTCTTCCATGGCGTGATTGTTGTGATGATGTATACTATGGGGAAAGGTGGATATGTTAAATGGTAAAAGTGTAAAGATTAACGAGATGTCACTATGGGATCACTAGGGAACGAAGTCACCAAGAGTCGATAAGAGTAGCAAGGGTGGAAAGCGAGTAGATGGGTAATGGGGTAATGTGGGATGTGAGGCAAGGAGAATATTTCAAGCTACTCAGGGTTATATATATACAAGAAGAGATACATATACATAACGATATGTAGATATTAATGTGGAATAGAAAGATATTAACCGAGTAGCATACCACTAACTGATAACTAATCCATAGTTAAGGAATAGTTAAGGTGCATAGTTAGGTGCATAGTTAAGAAGTTACATAGTTAAGAAGCTACATAGTTAAGGAATGCGTACATAGTTAAGCATAGTTAAGGCATATAGTTAAGCTACATAGAAGTTACATAGTTAAGGAAATTTACATAGTTAAGCATAGTAATGTACATAGTTAACATGTCATAGTTAAGAATGAGATACATAGTTAAGCTACATAAATGTACATAGTTAAGGAATGTAGTTAAGGAATGTAGTTAACAAGTTACATAGTTAAGGGAGCATAGTTAGGTAATGTAAATAGTTAAGAAAGAGCGACATAGTTAAGCAGTTATAGTCAAAAGCACATAGTTAAGCATAGTAATATCTTGTTAACATGTCATAGTTAAGAATGAGGTACATAGTTAAGGAGCATAGTTAGGAGTACATACTTAAGGAGTACATAGTTAAGGAAATTTACACTGTTAAGCATAGTAATGTAAATAGTTAAGGCATATAGTTAACAAGTTGCATAGTTAAGGCACATAGTTAAGGAGTACATAGTTAAGGCATATAGTTAAGAAGTTACATAGCTAAGAAGTACATAGTTAAGGCACATAGTTAAGGAATACATATTAACGTACTCAGTTAAGTACCACACATAGTTGGCACTACATAGTTAAGGAGACATACTTAAAAGTTCCATAGTTAAGCGTTCCATAGTTAAAGAATACATACTTATGAAATCACTAGTTATTACCATAGAAAACACTGCATACCCAAACTGCATTAGAGGTACACAAATGCTAGATATCAACTGTGAAGAATTCATATTTACTCCTCTTCAGCAATGGCATACCGAATAGTTAAGCTTATGGAACACATAGTTAAGAGACCATAGTTAAGGGCTAGCTAGTTAAGGGCTCTTCCATACCATTCACATACTGCATATCGATTAAAGGTATAAAGAGTAGAAAGGGTCTTGGACTATTGGGAATGGATTAAAAGAGATGATGGAATGTATTAAAAGTGAGTAAATGTGTGATTGAAGTTGGACAGAGCATTAGAATGTATCTGCTAGTTGTAAGCAAGAAAAAATCAGAGGTGAAGCTTTTAGGCTTGTTTATTGCTTGTTTATGTAGATTAATAGTATTATAATGGTGTTAGCTGCTACCCAAGTGCAATATTTATAATGAATAAAACACTTGAGATACCCAATACACATTGTCAAGTAAATCAAGGAATGCACAACATAATCTGAACACTATCGTCTCCAAAATTCTCTAAAAACCGGCCAACTATTTGGGTGCAAAATTCTCTCTACAACAAAACAAATTCATTAGTTGGCGTTTATTGCAAAACTAAATCGTGAACTAAAGAGGCCCATGTCTTTATGGTGCCAGAGATGAGGGTAACTAAAACATTATGAAAATCGCGGACCATTAATTGGAGGGCGTCCGCTAAAGACAACCAGACTGGCCGAAGGTGGACGTCTATATGTGAAGCAGCACATTAAATATAAACGAGTTGAAGTACAAGGTAGGCAATTTAGGATAAACAAAGTCCCTCTGAACGACATGCACTATCCTTTGGCGGTGGTGTTCACTTCAATTTGAAAGTGAAAATAAAAATGCTGTCGCTGTGTGTGATTCTGCTGAATAAATATCCAAAGTATCAAAATTAAACTTCAACAATCAGCTACTGACGTATTAATCGTGAAATAAAGTATGTTAATAAACACATTAACTTAACCAAATTAGAAATCGAGCAACAAAAGAATTGAATTATGGAGCTGTCAGGAATGCAATCATCCTCTCACAGGAACCTGCTTATGTTTTCTTCTCTCCAAGATAGAGGCTCCACCAAGATTCAAGTCAAACAAATTGTTTTGCTGTATATGCCTATGTTGCTGTTTCTGTTGGTATCTAGGCGCAGACCTTTTCTGTGGTACCTCAGCCAACACCTGGCCACGAGAATCAACTTCCTCTTGTAACTCTTCATCTTCATCTTCCTCGGCAACATCTTCAATAGCATTCATCTTAGCCAAGGCAGCTTCTTCTCCCATTCTGTGAACAGCTGCTGAGATGTCGAAGGCATCTCTTAATGCAACTGCAGCAGGCGAGTATAATTCATTGTTGGTTCTGTATTTCTTCGAGTACTTGTTGGTACGTTGATGAAGTGGTTGTTCTGTTTTGGCAACAGAAACTGGTACTTCTGGTGCAGGAGTCTTGATCTCAACACTGGACAACTTGTTGAGCCATGGATCATTCAAGAAGTCAGTAACAGAGTATCTCTGCGTAGGTTCTACGGTAAGCAACTTTGACACACAAGTCTTGGCTTCAGAGGAGATTTCATCCCACCAAGGACTTAAGAAGGTGTACTCACCCTTTGCAACCTTCTCTGTCAATGTTTCAATGCTCTCATCATAGAAGGGTGGGAATCCACATAAAAGTGTGTACAAGACACAACCAATGGCCCACATATCAACTTCTCTGGAGTATCTCTCGTCCCTGACGATCTCAGGAGCAGTGTAACCTACAGTTCCACAAGGAGTTTTCGTGTTGTGCTCCCAGATTTGCTTGGAGAGACCGAAATCCGCCAACTTCACGATACCAATGCAACCTGCTCCGACGCCAGGGATAAATTCACCCTCGTCTTGTTTGGAGTTGGGGTTATCTGATTTCCTTAATTTCGCAATTGGGTTATGCGAAGGAGTGTATTCTATCGGTACGTATAACAAGTTTTCCGGCTTGATATCTCTGTGGACAATTCCCACCTCCTCGTGGAGGTATTTGATTGCCTCAGCGACCTGTTTGATGACATGACGAGCTAAATCTTCCGAGAAATAAGTATACTTGACGATAGCAGTGAAAATCTCTCCTCCCGGAGCCAATTCTTGGACGATGTAATAGTAAGGCTGGGAATCGATGAACTCTATGAATTTAACTATGTTTGGATGATGCAATTGTCTCATTATCGATACTTCCTTCAAAACAGCCTGTTTTTGAGCTTGGTCCATTTGGAACTTTCTAAGAATCTTGATGGCAACGAATTTGTCAGTGCTGAGCTGTCTGGCCTTGTAGACAACCGAAAAGGCACCTTCTCCCATGTGTTCCAACACCTCGTAGTTATCTAAGTTAGGGTATTTCACCGACTTCAGCTTCTGGAGATTCTCCTGCTCCACTATATGGGTAGCAACACGCAGATAGTCGTGGTTTTCATGGACAGAATGACGGTTGCCGTTGTTATTTGACGTGGTATTGTAGTTGGCGTCGTTGTCGCCAACGTAGTCTTGGACATCTTTGAGGGTATTCTCCAGGCTTGAGGCAAAGTTCTCCAATGCAAAATCAGCGAAACGGCGATCGTCAAACTCATCGGCCAGAACCATGGTGTCCATGGCATCGTGATCGACTATACTGTTTGGACCGGAAGTTGTGATACCAGGAGAACCGGAACGGAGGGTAGCTTGCGGGTTGTGTTTCTTCTTCATGTCGTTGGCCTGTTTGCCGTGCCTGATGAAAGCCTTGAGATTCTCGAACATTGTGGTGATATTAGTATTAGATTATGGTGGTGTGTTTATATTGTGAACGAGATCAGTGAATGAAATCAGCTTTTTGATGGTTGTTTGCTTTGGAATATCTGACTGTGTGGTTTCAATACTATAGCCAATACTGAAAGATATGATTGACTGGAGTCTTGGCTGAATTTCAGACTAGGACAAGAAAGCAACCGATGGAAAGCAAGGGAAGACTCAGCGTGTGTATGTAACGGCGGAGTTTCTGGAACAATTGGTAAGATAGTAATGTTCAGCGATAACCGTGGTATAGGTAGCAGTGATAGCCGTACCAATATTAAGATTAATCGAGATGTTTAAACGTGGTGATATTAGTAATGTTATATCAGCAGTTTTCAGTCTTAGTGGATGACGGAGTTACTGCGATGAACAGTGTTGACGGTAGCGTAACGGTAGGATTCAGGGAGAATCACGGTAGCAGCGGTAGACGAGTATGAACGGATGATACGACTAAGCGTGTGATGGCGCCTGTTTGAACGATATCGATCAGTTTGAACGTCTAATGGATTAGAGTGCAACTGTAACTGCAACGATACCTGTAACGATCACTGAGAAAAGGGTAGAGTATGAGTATAATACAACGGGGTGTTGTTGAGGAATCAACCTAGATTAGGAACTGTTGGCAATGCAATGATGCCAGACAGTATGAGTGTAGGAAGAATAAGAAGAACAAGAACAAGAACAAGAAGAACAAGAAGAGAAAGAGAACAAGAAAAGAAGAATGAGTAACAAAGAACTAGAAGTATACAACAGAACAAGGAACTAACCAACACAACGGGAGATGTGGAATTCACGCCGTAGTGATTTGGTGCGTATGTGTAAGCAGGAGCAGCTTATCGGTGGTTAGGGAGAGAAATGGAGAGAAATGGAGCGAGTGGGAGACGGATTAGGGAGGGAAGTGAGATGCTAGAGGGAGGAAATGAGCGGTATTAGAGATGGAATAGGGAGAAAAATGACTATGGAGAAAGGGACTACGGCGCAGGGACGGCACGGGGACAGCAATGGAGAGACGGGCGGAGGAGGTTAGGGAGAAATGGGGGACGAGATGCGGCGGATGGCATGGGATTAGTGCCCAGTGGTGCAGTTCGAGCTGGTGGTTTAGTTTTAGTGACCCGTTTTTTAGTGTTTGGCAGTGCCAAGGGGACGGTTCGGATGGAGGTGCCAGTGACGTATTGGACGCAAAGGGCGCATTGGACGTAATCAACGACGTAATGGACGACTGGTTTCGTGGCTCTGGGCACTGCATCGAATTCTGGGTATGACGACACACCACTCCATCGTAGGGACAGAATGGACACAGAAACTGCACCCCGAACGGGGGGGAGAGAGTCACAGCAAGGGACCAGAAAATGAGACATGAGATTATCTAACGTAAGCGGGAAAGAGAGTGTAAGAAGATGATGATTAAACATACATTACTGGGGGGGGGGGGGGACATAAAACTGCAAAACCCTGAACTGAATCATGCCATTTTGCGTTATGTTGTATTATGTTATAATTGTGGTGACGTAGGGAAGTGACGTGTTTATGGTTAAGAGGAGGCAAACAATCCCTTCGACCAATTAGAGTTCTACGTTGTGAGTTCTGGATGTCGACTGTTTGGTGTTAGGTTAGTCTAACTTGTCCCTAATTATCCAACCCGTAAAACACATAACGGACACGGACTTAAAAGATTAAAATTTCTGCACCGGCGCTGTCGAAAAAGCTGCAAAGTGTAAGCTGCCAGTGTAATTGTGCTGTGGCTGAAAAACGCAAATACAGAAAAATGCAAAACGCAGTGTGCAAAATGCAAATAATGCAACGGGCGTTCATTGCTTTTGCTGTTACGCTGACTTCCCGCATTTGCTTTGGGATCTGCGTGCGTTGTGTGTTTGCTCTCTTTGCTCTCACTTAACCTTTACGTCCAGCTTGCTTTTTACGGTTGCTTTCTTTTTTGGCAGGCTTTCTTGTTGTTGCTGTCGCATAATGGGTCAAGAACACGACGCCAGCTACACACATACGAAACTGCAATGCCGTCAATGTACCACATTCAATAGGACAAGAACTCTGTTTTTCAGTAGTATGAATTTCTCTACAGTGCTAATAAATCTCTCAGTATCTCTAAGAAGAAGACTTCTTATTCCCTCGTTTCCTTATCATTCTTGTATCAGTATTTCTCTCTGAAATTACCAAGCCTCTTTCCATCATACTCTACTCAACATGCCGTCTTTACAGCCCCAGCGTGGTAAATATGCCCCTGAATCAATGCTCCAGTTCGTGTTCCAATTCCACCTTTTATCGGTATTAACACACTCAGGAGTCAAATGGTACCAAACGCGACATTAACAATGATCCAAAAAGAAATCAAAAAAAGTACGTTCATGCGACATGCGACATAACGACACGCGACACGCGACATGTCACAAGGTGTAACTATCGGCCCTGGGAAACACTATCAACCATATGGTCTTTAGCTTAGAGGGTTGCAACAGGTGAAATTTCATTAACGTTGCAGTGCACAGTGCTCAAATTGATACTGAAATCATCCTAGTGTTGCTTTTTGCCGATTTTTCACACGTTTTCTACGCTTTGAACCCATAGATACTTGCTCCGACTCAGTATGACTAAACAGATCTCGTCTCCTCCAGCCATCGTGTTCACCGATTGGGATGGAACCGTCACTCTCCAGGACTCCAACGACTACTTGACCGATAACATCGGGTTCGGTAAGGCCAAGCGTTCGGCCATTAACCAGGATATTTTGGATGGTACCCAATCTTTCAGAGATGGTTTCCAAGAAATGTTGGACTCCGTCACCACTCCATTCCCAGAGTGTATTGATTACTTGTTGAAAAACGTCCAGTTGGACCCAGGATTCAAAGAATTTTACCACTGGTGTGATGCCAAGAAGATCCCGGTGATCGTGATTAGTTCTGGTATGAAGCCAATCATTTACGCTTTGTTGAAGAACTTGGTCGGAGAAGATGCTATCAAAAACATCGAAATCATCAGTAACGGAGTGAAAATTAACGAGGAAACCAAGGAATGGGATATTGTCTATAAGGACCCACAATCGCCTTTTGGCCATGACAAGTCCAACTCCATCAGAGAATATTTGCAACAACACGGCTACAATTCCACCAACACACCTTTGTTGTTCTACTGTGGTGACGGTGTGTCTGACATTTCTGCCGCAAAGGAGACCAACTTGTTGTTTGCCAAACACGGAAAGGACTTGATCAAGTACTCGATTAGAGAGAACATTCCATACACTGAGTTCAACAACTTTGCTGATATTTTAAGCAAAATCACTTCAATTATAGATGCTGACGGTAAGAATATCGACGATTTCATTGAGAACAAATAGGAGGATTCTTGCTGGGTTTAGAAAACAGATAGAGTATTTAGTAATAGATATATGGTATAAATGGAGTTGTAGCTAGTGATAGGAAGCAACAAATAAGTCATCAAGGATCCGATTCATTGGGAATAGCCATTACAAACACATCAAACAGCTTTTTCATGATTTCCAATCGGAAGAAGCCCGTCGCAGAGAAGCATCCAAATGGAACATTTTTCGGTTACATTTTCGATATCTAGAAAGTAAGGCCACTTCTTCATCTATTTTTATCCTCATGTTTACATCTACTTGAGCGCATACCCATATATATCTATTCATAGATCAACAGAACAGTATAGCTGAAAATTAGGCTGAAGGCTATATACTGTGTCCGAAAGCGGTAATAAAGTTGCTGAGTCCGTTTCTGGATATTGTCCTGTATGAGAACAGAGAGTAAAAAGCTCCATGCCGCGATATATCACCAGCCACAAGAGGTTATTCTTCATTTTTTGGAGTAACTCACACCGAGGAGGAATCATCCGAGTTTGACCGAGTGCAAGACTTAAGAGAGAAAGAACAATACGATGGTAGAGAATGTTAAAGAATGTTTCAAGTAAAGGTATATGATGATACCGATACGGAGTTTCATAGGCTCATAATGAAGGAAAGTTATAATGTTATAATGTTATAATCATAACCGTTTATCAGATCGTACGAGAGTGCAAAACCTATTCGTCTCTTTCACTCCAGTTACGAAAACTATAACTTAGAAGCCTAAATGAACAAAGTAACTGTAACTGTAACTGTAACGGTATATGTAACTAAACATGCAACACATCCCTTTAATTACGCTTCCGTAACGGTATCATTACATCGGTCCCCTTTTCTGATAGTCTTCTTCCATACTAATTCTTGGCCCCGGAGCTTCTTTCAAGAAGTCCCCTCAAACCGTCCATCAGAAGAGAGGCTGTACCACTGTGGAAAGATAAAGCTTCACTCGCTAAAAATCAGAGTTCCGATGTTTTTCTCGCTATTTTTTTCCGTACCGTGTTGTGGAGAGAAAAATACCCAAATCACCAAATAGCGTGTCTTCAGGGAAGTGATACCACGATAGCATAAAATACGAAATACCCACATAAGTCCCAGATAACACCCAAATACCATAACACAAAAGACTTAACACTTTGTACATACTAACCGCATAACCTTTGTATTGTTCTCTTTCCCCCCTGATCAACTTAAATCGTCGAACATCACCCCATCTCCAGGCTTCTACTACTACCCATCTCATCACTGCCTCTAATGTACGCCCAGATCTTTTTCTCTCCCTGTATACTCCCGTTCTCCGTAATTCTCTGCCTATTTCCTGCCTACGACGTCCCCAATTAGCGTTCTTCCTGCCTGCTGTCTCGTTACGTCCCGCTACCTCGCTGGTTCCTCTGCCCACCGTAATTTTCCGGGTCGGCAACATGGAATGCCAGAGAAATCTCGCGTGCTAAGCATAGTTAACTATGGGAGAATACTGCGATTGTGGGCTTCTTTTGTTGTGGAGTAGTTAATGGTGTATTTTTGGTGTTGTTTTGTTAGTTTATAAGTAGCTCGTTACCCCGTGAAAAATTAATAGCTGCAAGAAATTAAGAATTAGAGACAAGAATAGTTAACAGTCAAGAGTTCTTTAGTGATATAGAAGAATATCAAGAATATCAAGAATATCAAGAAGAAGCTCAAGAATAACAAGAATAACAAGAATAACAAGAATTCTTTAAAAGAAATTAAGAATTTCAGCCGTGCAATATCAACTGGTGTTTCTTAACTTGTTTTCATATAAATATATATTATTGTACATCTTCTTGTACTTTTATATCTATTGTGGATATTGATAGTTCATTGTACCTAGTACCTAGTACCTATCAAGTTGTCCTCGGTTCATTATTCCATTATTAGAACCATCATAATATTCATATTGTTGTTACATTACCAAAACATTGCTAAACATACGCTAATTGTTTCATCAAGTAACAGCTCATAAGTTCTATTCATTAGCAGCTTCATTCATTACAGCTCATTCTTAACAGCACATTCATTAAAGTAGTTAGATCTTCAAATACCCCCCTCATACAAAGCAAACACAAGTCACTATTTATCATGGTAGAAGGTCTGTCTTATACCCACCAGACTGGTGTCCATTCCGTCGACCTCTACGATGTCGGTTACGTGGAAAATACTGACACCAACATGAAGTCACCACAACACATCTACACAGACATCGATGTCACCCCAAAACCAACCATTCCACAACGTATCATATCAAGTTTAAGGAAGTACAGCTCATTCATCGGCCCTGGTCTTCTCATCAGTGTGGCCTACATGGACCCTGGTAATTATGCCACGGGTATCACTGCTGGTGCTTCGAATAAGTACTCCCTTTTGTTCATCGTGTTCCTTTCTAACATCATCGCCATCTTCTTACAGACCCTTTGTATCAAGTTGGGCTCTGTAACCGGCTATGACTTGGCCAGATGCTGTAGAGAATACTTACCAAGATGGTTGAACATCACCCTCTGGATTTTGGCCGAGTGTGCCATCATTGCTACTGATGTAGCCGAAGTTATCGGTTCGGCCATCGCCCTTAACATCTTATTGAAAATCCCCTTGCCAGCAGGTGTCGTTATCACCATTGTAGACGTTTTGTTTGTGTTGGCAGCATACAGAAACGATTCGTCCTCGACCAAGTTCGTCAAGATGTTCGAATATGCTGTAGGCTTCTTGGTGATGGCCGTGGTGATCTGTTTTGCAATCGAATTGTCCAAGATCCATGCCAATGCAGCTGAAGTGTTTAGGGGATTCGTTCCTTCTAAGGAGATGTTCCAGGATGGTGGAATGACCATCGCCACGTCAATCATCGGTTCCACCGTCATGATCCACAGTTTGTTCTTGGGATCCGGCTTGGTTCAACCAAGATTGAGAGAATATGATGTAGTCAATGGTTTAATCAACTTGAACGACTTGTTTGACGAATCTGAGGACGAGAAGAGCACCAAGTCCCAGCAGGAGAAGGAGGCCGACTACTTTTACCATACATACAAACCCTCGTACCAGTCGATCAAATACTCATTGAAGTACTCCATCATCGAGTTGGTTTTGACATTGTTGACCTTGGCATTATTCGTTAACCTGGCTATCTTGATTGTCGCAGGTTCGTCATTATACGATACCCCAGAAGCCGTCGATGCCGATTTGTACACAATTCACTACTTGCTCTCCAAGAACTTGGCTCCAGTTGTAGGAACCATCTTCATGTTAGCATTGTTATTCAGTGGTCAAAGTGCTGGTATTGTGTGTACTATTGCAGGACAAATAGTCAGTGAGGGCCATATCAACTGGACAGTCAAGCCATGGATGAGGAGATTGATCACAAGAGCCATTTCCATTATTCCTTGTTTGATTATTTCCCTCTGTATAGGAAGAAATGGTTTGGGTACTGCTTTGAACATTTCTCAAGTTGTCATCTCGATTCTCTTGCCACCTTTGACTGCTCCTTTAATTTACTTCACTTGTAAAAAGTCTATCATGAAAGTCGAGCTTCCAAAGGAGATGCAAAAGAAGGAGGTCACCGTGGAGGGTGAGGACGAGAATCAGGAAGACGGTAAATACAAGTACATGGTGAATAACTGGGTCACAGCCACTATTGCCGTTATCATCTGGCTTTTCATTTCGGTTTTGAACGTATATGCCATTGTGGACATGGCCATGCATGGGGTTCGTGGATAGGTATAGATAATAGATAGATATTGCATAGTCGAGAGACACAATAAAGTATTATAATTTCACAAAAGGTAAGTTATTAGTAGTAGTATTCTTCTTCTTTCTTATTGAATTGAGTATTCACAATATATCGTCTAGAAGTGTACGAAGTACTATTCATCTATTCTGGATATGCATCCATATCTTTTTGCACCCATATTCTCTGTTAATAGCTGCCAGGCACTCTATGATTCTCCTTCAGGCGAGAATCTCCTCTTTCTTCCAAGTCATCTCCCCACCCCCACCCTCACTCATTACAACTAAGTCGAATAAATCCTTATAGTTACAACTCGTTTGCCACTTCTTACTGTTAGCACCTCCATCATCTCCATTTTCGCAGCTAACGAGGCCATACAAACTCTTATCACTTTATTTGCTGCTCTTAGAGTTCACTTTATTGTTTCCTATTCGGTTAAAATCGACTATTTTTCTTCTCTCTTACTCTATTCACTCTACACCTTAGAATATACCATTTCCCATATTTATATTTAAAAAAGCATCTCCGTCTAACTTACTTCATCTTCTTCTCTTCACCACCTACTAGTAACTTCTTAGCTACTATTAAATCCTGCACTTTGTATCTCTCTACCACGTGACACAAGTTGTCAAGAATCCCTTAACCAAAAATGTCTCTTTATATCTTTCACTGATGTCTCGCTGGTGTCTCTTGTCTTTCTACTCAACATCTCTAATGTCTCTTCAATGTCTCTTCTGTTGTCTCTTAAGTATATATCTATCCATGTGTCTTTTCATGTGTCTCTTAATCTATAATCCTTGTATCTCTTCCAATTGTCTCATTCAACATGTCTCATTCAATATCTCCCACCACAACCACAACCACCACTATCACCAAGTTTATTAATTTATCTCTCCATATCTAACCTCATCTGTCCACCCTATTATCTATAATGTCTCTCTTCCTCCTCTACCCTCTACCCTCACATGTCGCATGTCGCATGTCTCTCCCCCAGCAAATTTCAGTTCACCAATGGTTTGGCTGCTTCCGGTTTGTAATTAAAGGGGGAAGAAAAGGTGCCAGTGTAGACAACATCCAAAGTCGAAACATCTCCCCTACCAGATCCAAGACATCCCCACGGTCCGTCTCATCAACGCAATCCCGTCAATTCGCCGCAAATCCCAGTATTGCTCCCCAATTTCCGGCGTTGTGTGAACAGTTCTATCCCTTAAATCCTTAGGTTCGTAGCCGCCGCTTGCTGTTATCTGACCCTCCGCCAGAGCCTGCAAAAAGCCGTTTTCAACGCTGAAACCTACTGGAATAGAATCCGACCATCGTCAATCACCCAGATCGGCGCTTATTTGATTCAATTCCTCCCAATCGTTGTCTACGTCCAGTTCCAAACTAAGCGCTTATCGCCTATAGTGGAAGATCTATCCCAGACCGAAGACTACACATTTGGAAGAAAACCATCGCTGTTTTCCTGGTTTAACTAGCGAAAACACGTCAAATCGCCCAGTAGACTACTAATTGGTATTACTCCGAAGAAAGAAGCCTTGAAATCGTTACAACCTACTAATTCATCAAGTCATCGACCTCATCGGCCCATACTTAACCACCATTATCCATATATTCAGTCATTTAGAGCCGTGTTTTCCTCCATTTTGTCTGACAAACGAATCCCCCAGAATTCGAACATTAAAGCCTTTGAATAGCAGAGCCTTGAGAGTTGAGAGCCAGTGATCCCCTTCATTCCCTTCTTACACCCCTAGCCCTTCCCCGACCTTCTTGGCCAAACCCTATTAATGCCTACTTCGAGTATTTTCAAAAAGCTCCATATAGCAAGGCTGAACAACAACAGTGAGAACTCCAGCAATACAGAGGTACCCGAAGCATCATCAACCACCAATCACCCAATGGACTACTATCAGCAGCAACAACAACAGCAACCAAATATTCAGCAACATCCTCAGGAGGTGCAACAACCAGTTCAAGTTCCTGTTGCTCAAGCAAAGCCAGCAGTACAGTTAAGTGCCGAGCAGCAACGTACAAATGATGCCATTGGTCGTTCGCTTTTGCCCCAACGTTCCACCGTATCCAAGGGTAAGTACTCCTTAACGGATTTCTCGATTATGAGAACCTTGGGTACTGGTTCGTTCGGTAGAGTTCATTTGGTGCGCTCTGTTCACAACGGCAGATATTACGCCGTGAAAGTGTTGAAGAAGTATCAAGTCGTCAGAATGAAGCAAGTGGAGCACACAAACGATGAACGTAGAATGTTGAAGCTTGTAGAACATCCTTTCTTAATAAGGATGTGGGGTACATTCCAGGACTCCAAGAATCTCTTCATGGTCATGGATTACATTGAGGGTGGTGAATTATTCAGTTTGTTAAGAAAGTCACAGAGGTTTCCTAACCCAGTAGCCAAGTTCTACGCAGCTGAAGTGACATTGGCTCTTGAATACTTGCACAGTCATGATATCATCTACCGTGACTTGAAGCCTGAAAACATCTTACTTGATAGAAACGGTCACATCAAAATCACGGATTTCGGTTTCGCTAAGGAAGTCACCACCGTAACATGGACCCTTTGTGGTACACCAGACTACATTGCACCAGAAGTCATTACCACCAAGCCTTACAACAAGTCTGTAGATTGGTGGTCATTAGGAGTGTTGATCTTTGAAATGTTGGCTGGTTTTACTCCATTTTACGATGCCACTCCAATGAAGACATATGAGAAAATTTTGGCAGGAAACATCCATTATCCTAGCTTTTTCAGTGCTGACGTCATAGATTTGTTATCCAAATTGATCACGGCTGATTTAACCAGAAGATTGGGTAACTTGATCAACGGTCCAGCCGACATCAGAAACCACCCATGGTTCCAGGAAGTCGTATGGGAGAAGTTGTTGGCTAAAGACATTGAAACTCCTTACGAACCTCCTATCACTGCTGGTGTTGGTGACTCTTCCCTTTTCGATCTCTATGCCGAAGATAAGTCTGAAGACTACGGATCTGTTGGAGAGGACCCATACGCCGAATTATTCTCGGAATTCTAGATTCGTACTCTAACACCCGACATGAGACATTAAACGTGATGGTGAACTTACTGGTAGGCTGGTTCCACGAGTGGAACCTTGTCACGAATGCTTTAGAGCTACAGCTGAGTTTTTCTACGATTTGATTTCTATGATAATTTGATTTTATATTAGTTACATTCAATTTTGACATTCTTTTTCTAGTTTTTTACTATTCATCTATCTCAATGTATGACGATCATATAGTTCTGATAGTCTATTTTATATACTACTTTTCTTTTTGCTAGTTACAAATCTGATGCAGTAATGATTAATGGTGTTAAGTGTAGGAATGAACGACGGTGTATCAACATCGTCGTATGAACTTTCACGTATTTGATCGTGGACAAGAATTAAACTATGGTACAAGGAAATGACATGTTCTATGGTATTGTCTTAGGAAGAAGCTTTTGGTGATGGAGAAGGAGCTGTGTACATCGAATAAATGATTGTGGTGACATTATAACAGAGCGGAACGACGACATACTATCGATGTCCAATTCGTTTTGTCAAAGTCCAGACATTCAATGTGTGATTGAATTCGTATTCCTTGAAAAGAATCAGTATATATGGGGAAAGAAAATCATCCACGACTGCTTCTTCGTGTCAGCATCGCATCCTTCTCATTACTGAATTTTGGATAAATCTATCCATTATCCCCCTCTGGAATCTCTATCACGCCCTGAAGACGTTTTTACAATTTAGACACACATAAAACAAGATCATAGAGGTGTCCTTTCTTCTTTGTTGCGACTGGAAGAAAACACACTCCTTATTTCCACATTTAGTACATTCTTTATCGGATCTTGGCAAGGTTGGATCATTTCCAATGTCTTGGACAACACCGGCGGTCTCACCGATGTTGGTGATCAACTCGTGTCTGTAAACCTTGGGGTTTTCGGCCAATTCAGTGTATCCACAATTTCTACAAGCGTACAACAATCTCTGTCCGTCTTTGTCTTCTTTTGGGTACAACATATTGTTGCATTCTGCGCAGAATCTGAAGGAAGCCATGATGTGGAGGTGTTTACTTGTGACTGTTGTTGTTTTATATGGTTTGTGATGATTTCAGTATCTTATTTGTAATATAATCAGATATCTGAATATTGAACTTTCACTAATGATTGTTGGTCCTAGTAGGTTCTTTTCCTTTATAATCGTTCCTTTTTCTATCACTTGAATGTTGTTAATCCCTGATTTAACCTATTCACTCTCCTGAAACTCAACACTGATCACAGAAGATAACACTAGAGAAAGAACAGAACATTCAACATGAACATGAACAGCCGCTAACGAAATTGGAAGTTTTTCAGAATGGAGATTTGTTGATTACGTTATTTTAAGAGTGAGGCTTATGTCAGAAATGGTGATTAATGGATGTCCCTATACAGAACGTGTTTTCGCAGCAGTTCTCTGGTGGGTTGTAGGAGGGGTGGTAGATGGTGTGGTTTAATGTGAGGTATGAGGGAGTTCTGATGGTGGGAGATGATAGATGGAAGGGGGAGGGTATTTATATTTGAAAAGTTACAGAAGTGGGAGGAGAAAGTGTTAGAAATTTGATGGTGTAGATGACTGAATGGTGGTGAGGGTGCGGTTGCGTTTATTGAGCGTGAACTTTTTGCAGCTTAATTTAGATGTGAATAATTTGTACTGATAATGGTGTTTTATAGGGTTCTCTTTCTGTATATGAGATAATATCTGTATATTTCAGAAAATTTGGATAAGAAGAAGTATAAGTCCTCTCTAAATATGGGGTGTTTTGTTCTTAATTAACTATGGTCATTGTATACGCAGCGAACTCGCAGTTAAAGAAATCTTTAGCGATCACTGATTGAGGTATGAAACGGTGCTTTACTTCGCAATAAAAGTTAAATACTCCTTCTTATTTGGATATTGAAGAGATGGCAGATACATAGAGTTTGTTCAATGTGCTGAAATGTGCAAATACTGAAGAATGGTTAATTATTCAATATGCTCAATACTTCGTTCAACATATTACTACTACTCATGCTCATACTCAATTCCTCACTAATGCTCTAACCGACTACTTCCTCACAATACAAATACTCCACTGCACTAACTTCTCTCTCTCACTTCACAAACACACTCACACGACACTAACAATTCTTACTCTCTCACTAATAACCTCACTCTCTCAGAATCAAACTCACTCTTACTCTCACAATACAAATAGTCGACGCTAACAATTCTCACTAACAGCTACTCGCTCTAATAGCTACCCTCACACCCTCACTCACACTCTCCCTAGAACTACTCTCACTCTCCATACTCATTAACAGCACTCTTACTGCATCAACCTCAATGACACTAACAATCTCTCTCTCATTAATAACTAATACCTATATCTACTCCCACTATCACAAACTCACTAACAATCACTCCCTACAAATACCCTCACTAACTATTCACACTAACAATATCTCCCTCTCTCACTAATAACTAATAACTAACAACTACTCTCACTAACAACTACTCTCACTAACAACTACTCTCACTAATAACACACACACACACTCTCTCTCACTAACAACTACTCTCACTAGCTATTCTCACTCTCCCTACACTCTCACTCACCCTCCCTACACTCACACTCACACTCACTAACAATAACTCACCAACCCTCAGTCGTGTCCCTTGCCCAATCCTCACCTCACTTCTACAAACAAAAATTTTTCAGTTACAACCATACAACTCGAGTGTTAACAGTCGTGAACAATACTGATCCGACCGTTGTACTTCCTCCACTCTACCACTCAGGTGAAAATTCGTAGTCCCAGCACCAGAATGTCCTTATTACGTCAAGCCGTCAGACCCTCCTTGAGATTGGTGTCCAAGAGATTCGCCCCAGTGGCTGTTCGTTACAACTCGGCTGCCGTCGTCGCTGAGACAAAGGCCCCAGTCGACCCTAAAATCGCCCAGATCGTCGACCAAATCTCTACCTTGACGTTGTTGGAAACCTCCGCCTTGGTCACCGAATTGAAGGAGAGATTGAATATCCCAGACATCTCATTGCCAGCCGGCGGCGCAGCCCCAGCTGCTGCTCCAGCTGCTCCAGCCGAGGAGGAAGTCAAGGAAGTCGTTGAAGAGAAGACCATTTTCTCCATCAAGTTGGAGTCTTTCGAGGCCAAGTCCAAGCCAAAGATCATCAAGGAAGTCAAGGGTATGTTGGGCTTGTCTTTGGTTGAATCAAAGAAGTTCGTCGAATCCGCTCCAAAGGTGTTGAAGGAGAACGTCGCCAAGGAAGACGCCGACAAGATAAAGGCCACCTTAGAGGCCTTAGGTGCCAAGGTCTCCTTGGAGTAAGCTTGTTGAGAGTAAAATTGCATGTCTGCAAGATCCACGGTATCGTCCATTCTACAGATTCGTGGATCCCAAGACTTGGAATCATCGTGATTGGTTATGGAGTACTGCAACCAGTCCATAGAATCACCGGAACTTTCTTCATGAAAAGTCGATGGTAAAGCTTGTAAAGGGTACAAGTGTGCCGTTTCATATCATAAACTTATCTTTAATAGATACTTTAGCTTGTATATATACTAATATTATATTCTGTCATTAGATGTCCATTTAGTTGTAGACCTGTATTATTTGGTATTACTATGTAGATTGTATGAAATAGTCTTATGTGTATGGTGATAGTTGGTAAATGTGATGCAGAAGTGAAGCATATATTAAGAAGGAGGTTCTTGTTTCAAATTAAGGATATCTAACCATCTCTATTCTCTATCCCAATGGGTTGAAAATGCTGATTCTTTTGGGTGTGACCATAGAAGCTCTATGATTCGATGGTCTTGTCTTAGTCTGTTGATTGCTCTCCGGAGCATAAGACTTACGAACACGGTTCAACCTAGCTCTTATTTCTCTGTTTTTAATGGCATTTGTGTCGTTGTCTTCATCGTCGAACTCGCTGTCTGAGTCATGCTGGGAATTAATATGTGAAGCTTGGCCTTTTCTGCTTTGTACAGAAGGTGGAGTGGGCTTTATCATTGGCACCAGGCCATCGAAGTATGTCCTGGAAGAAATCGAAGGTGACAAGCTACCAATTGTTTCTTGAAAGATACCATATTTAGCAGCTCCAGTGTTTTTCAATTGGAACCGTGGAGTCTCTGGTGACTCTTCTGTTAGTCTATCGATGCATTTTATTACAGAAAGCACTTTTACCGTGATGTTATTAGATATTTCAGTGTTTTCTAAGTGTTCAGACGGCTTTGAATGCTCTGCTAGTTCGTCTATTAGTGTTCGTACTTGTAGAACCAATTCTATTATGGACTCTTTCTGAGGTTGCGAGAGAGTCTGTGATGTAATAATCTTTTCGTACAGTTGTTGTAAATAACCAGAGAGTTTCTGGTGATTGGAAACGTTGCTCGGAGGGTTTCTGTTGAATATTGCGTTTGCCCTATTACTTTTGCTGGCTTCTGTCATTTCAATTGGTGTCTTTATTCCAAACCCGAATTTTGCATTCTCTGCCAAAGGTTCATTGACGAATGAGTCCAAGCCAAGGTATGGAGGATGCAGCGAGAGGTCAGTGTAGTCAGAGAGAACAGGTGAGTGTCCTGCTGCGTACATGATATGTAAGTAAGTAAAAGAGTGGGAGGAAGAAGAAGAGAAGTAGAGAATAAATAGAATTGTATAAATTCAATATTCCTGTTAACTATGGAGATCAGATATTTCACTGTTTAGTATGTAGTACTGTAAGTGATATAGCTAAAAGGAACAATGGCTCAATTGTTGTGTAATCCTCGGCAGTTTGGAATTGAGAAGGAAGGAAACTCTACGAAGATGGCTAGAATTTGATTTCATTATACTCATATACGAAATATGGACGCAATATACCATAGAAATGGTGCTTGAATAGTAGATTAAGAAGACATATCAGGAGATTTGCAGGACAAGTAAAATTGTAATAAATTAATCATTTTGTATAAGCAAAATAGATTATATAAATAACCGGATAAGCGACAAATAATTAGAATAATAGAGTCGTAGAATAGTAGAATTGTGAAATCACAATTACCTGATAGTACAAGGTAATAATCTCTTTTTGTATAGCTTTTCTCTATGTAATATAAAGACGCAACTGGTATAAGAAATTATTAAATGTATGTAAATAAAAATATAATAGATCCAATAAAAATGAATAATTATAAGCAGCTAGCACAAATTCACTACAAAGAATTATAACCCCGAATGTAATTCAATTATATAATATTTAAGGGTTCTCGTAGCTCAATTAAGTGATGTAACATTTAACTCAGCAACTATAGAAAATAATTGAATGTGGTGAACTCGGAGCTGACGGTAGTGGTTTTGTTATACGTGGTCAATGAGGAAGTGCAGACACTTGTTATCATCAGGGATGACTATGATGATGAGTTGGTGATGATCGTGTATTAAGTTAACTATAGGCTCTTTAGCTAGCAAATTTCGCTATCAAAGACAGTTATTCACAGTTCACAGCCAAAGAGCGTATTTCGTAAGGCACCCGCTATTAGAACCATACACAATTACACTATATAGTAGTCATGAAATAAATGAATTATGCACTTACATGTAGCTCCTCCCTTACCAGTAGATGCACGAATCAACATGAAACTCCATCTGTTGGTCACACAACCTCGCTATTAAAATAGGAACCAAAGAGCAACCTACGCAATTATGGTACAACTTATTATTTTATTTATACGATATAATGCATAATTACTGTGTAATCAGTTATGTTACGCTTGACTCGATGTGTTAGACGATTTCCCACGTCAATCCCACACTCGCTTCAAATCTCATAACTGTCCGGGTTTCATAACTCCATTCGTTCTCCGTTCTCCATCCACCAAACTTCCTGTGGACCCAGAACCGCCTGTTATCTCTCCCTCGTCTATCCCTAGGCTTTGTCCTTTTGCAGCTATGCTATCGCACCACACCTCGGAACTCGCACCCGGCCCAAACTGCAAAAGTCCCCCGTTGAAAGCCCGTGTTCTCATTCTCCTTCCTGTCTCCGGTGCTGCTCCGGTACGACTTCGGTATCATTCCGGTTATCAGCTGCCACATGCACCGCACCGCACTGAACCACACGGTATCTCCCTATCTCTCGCTAATCTCAGGTTTTTCTCAGTGCTGATCATTGATAGTGTGATTATGAGTGTGAGTGTGAGTGTGAGTGTGAAATCGTTGTGTCGTTTCCTTGTCTCCTTGTCTCCTTTCGTCATGGGTCTGTTGTGTGACCATTTCAGTGTCCATTTTCGGTTCCATTTGGTTCGACATGTTCTAAATTAGTTTATGTCACCTGGTCGTTTCTCGTTTGCATTCACACTGGCCCATTGTCTACTTGTCTCACTAAATACTAAATGGGCATAGACTTTTTCTCACTAGCCTCACTAAGTTAACTAAGAGTTTTCTCTGTTTCCGTAGAAGGAACCCACCAGCCACAAGCCTTCATTGGTGAGTGTTTAGTGTTTAGTGTTTAGTGTCCAGTATTCAGTGTCCAGTATTCAGTCTGCAGTAACCTAATCTCCAGTCTTCTGGCGTAATCTTCTAATGTTCTAATCTCACAATCTCACAATTCTCATCCGTTCTACCTTCAACCTTTCTTCTCATTACACTAACAACAACTATCTTCATGCGTATCCTCCCTATTCTCCCTATCCTCCCCGTTATTCGCAATATCCATGCCTCACCTCTCCCACCATCCACTCCATTTTCTCCCTAAATCACCCTCACACACCCTCACACTCCTCCCTCACACCATATCTCTCCCTAATCCTCCTCAGTAACCCTCCCCAATCCTCCCCAATCTCTCCCTAATCTCTCGCCATCCCTCCCTAATCTTCCTCCCCAACCCTACCACCTAAAACAAATACCGAGCCTGCAAAAAGAAAATTGCTAATTCTCTCTTTACTCTTTTGGAACTGTCGTTACATAACCACTTTCTTTTAATTCGTTTAACCACACATTCCCGTTCTGGTAGTGTTGTTCAATAGTGTTCGGCTTTGTTCTTATTCCTATTATTATTGTTCTCCTGCCTTCCTGTTATCTCGTTAGTCTATTCTACTACTGGTTCTCCTTACACTCATACTCATACTGCTCTCCCTCTCCTTCCCCCACATCACTTTCCCTTTCATTCCCTTCCCTACAACCCATGAATCACATGTCCCTGTCCACCACCGTCTGCTAATCAATGTCCCTCCCCGGCTCCTCCTCCAAACAGCCGCTTCTGTACTCTCTAGCAGAACTCCAGCTCGAGAACCAGCGGTTCCTGAAGAAGGACGAGGTCAAACCGTGGCTTCAACAGCGGCTATTCGAGCTCAAAGGTCTCCAGATAGTGATAGAACGCTCCGACGCCAATAAGGTGATCTTCAAGTGTAAGAACAACTCCAAGAAAGAGATCGTTGAAGCGAGAAATACAACTTCTAAGGTTCAAGTCAGAAGACAGACTACATGTCCGTTCAAGATAAGAGCCAACTACTCGTCTCGGAATCGATCTTGGTCGTTGGTGGTTATCAATGATCAACACGACCACGAAATCATCTTTCCTCCTACCGAAGATAAAGACGGTGAACACGGCCAGAATAAGAGCCATAATCTCGAGAACCAACTCAACCAACAACCAATCGCTGGTCATGGACAGTTGTTGAATCAAAATCACAGTCACAATCAGCAGAATGATCACCACCAACATAGTCAACTCCACAGTCAATTGAACCAGCAAAATCATCATATCAGAAACCGTCTGGCAAGTCAAGTAAGTCAGCAACACAGTCGAGATCATTCTCAAAATAGTCAGAATCAACTCAATCAACATGCACGAAACCTTTCACAAGCTAGTCAGCTATATGAACTGCCAGAAAATTCAGTAAGTTTAGGTATTGGTTCTTCGCTTGCGCCGTTAGGACCGCTAGGACCAAATATAATGAACTCTGAAGAGTCAGCAGTCAGTTCTTCAAATACCAGCAAATCATCATCCTCTGATGTCCTTGGAAGTCTAATAGGAAGCAATCTGAGCCTAAGCTCTGTTCTTATATCGTCAAACCATTCTCCTCGCGAAGGAATGAATTCAGTATTTCTGCAGAGCCAGGAGGAACAGCCGTATGTTAATAACAGCCCGTTAGTATCTACCTCCCCGAAAAGAAAAAGAAGCAATGCTTCAATATCCAAGGTCAAAAAGAGAACCAGTGCAGATGTCCTCAAGAACAAGGAGTTATCTCTCGTCAAGGAGAATGCATTCAAGTCTATGAATTCACTTTCCGCACTAAATATCACAGCTCCCAATGGTTCCAATAGTATCCCTTCTGATTTAAACCTCAATCTGTTGCCCGTCAAACAAGCTATCAATAAGTCCATGGATGATGTAGTGCAGTACTTACGGGATGAAGTGAATTCAATTATCAGGCAATGTATATTGAACAACAGCCATCTTAAGAAAGAACAACAGACTTCTCTTTTGGACTCTTTTGCATCTCAGTTTATATTTGATTATAGACACATGTTGAGCAAGCAGTTTTTAACAAAATTGAAGGAGAATGATGGGTTTAAAGACCTAGACAAAGAGATGACTAACCAGCTGCTCTTGCAACAGAATCCCCTTCAACCTCACCAGAACCATCAACTGCATCAACTGCATCATCATCACCATGACCATGGTCATCATAATAATCAACAGTCGTCCTCGCAGAAGAAATCGTTGTTGAACAGTTGGCTAACAAACCCTAACCCATCTCAAGCATTGAATGTACCAGCAAATGCCAATTTGATTCCATTGTCACCTTTACTCAATGATTCTGATACAGAGTATAGTGCTGCCAATGCTTCTGCCGGTGGTTTGAACCCAAACTCAATAGAGAATCTAACACACTTGCCAGGCATTAATATCAACTCTGCGATGATTTCGAATTCGAATCATAATTCGAACTCCAATAGCTTCATTGCTCCCAGCCAAATGCTGCTGATCCAGAACCAAAATCAGCAGTTGCCATCATTTAACTCGATTCAGAACAAGCTTCCATTGTCCCCTGGAAATGGAATAAATTCTGGAGTATTCAATGGAAACAGTACTTCCTTAATACCACCCATAAATAACAATGCAACAAGTACAACATTAAACCCATCTCACCTTTTGAAGAGTTCTAATACCAAGGGCTTTACTATCAATCTAAACCAGCCTTCATCATCGCTCTTGAATGATGTGAAAAGTACACCCAGCAACAACAATAGCAACAATAACAACAACAGTACGAATAACTTGTTAAATTCATTTGCAAACTCAATTTATTCTAGTAACGGACTAGGAAGTACTCACGGTAACAATACAAGTAATCCGTTCAACAACCCTTCATATCTCTCTGGGTTGTCGTTTACCGGAGGACTGTCTACAACAGCGAATAATCCAGTGTACAACAATAATAACAACATACAGTCGTTACCTTCTGGGTTTAGTAATAGAGATAACCAGAATTTAGGTAATAACGGAACGAACAATCATGGATCAAACATACTTAACAATATGGGTAACTTCAACGAACCCGGATGGTAACGTATACATTCATGGTTGCTGACCATAGCCTACTTCAATTCAGCTTTCAAATTCTTACTAGTATTACTACTTTTAGTACAATGATGTGATGATAATATTGATCTCATTTACTGCTACTTTATTTATTTACTTATTTATTCTCTTTGGTTTCCATCCTTTCAGGTCGGTATTTATTTAACTCGTGATTTTATAGACAAAATATAATAGATATATTAATGTGTGAAGAGATGTAGCTACTATTCTTTCGTATGTAATTAGCTTATGAGGTCCGCCGTTGGGGGTGGATGTGCTTTAGGATGGAAAGACATGAAAACTAGAAGCATAAAGAATTCAGGTGTTAACTATAAAGCGATATGTATATGATATCATAGTATACGAATTCTATCCCTGTAACACAGTAGGTACCAAAAATGTACACCAGATAGGATAGAAGTACCCCTTTCGAAACCTTTATTATAATAGCACATGAGTTGTATTTGTAAATTTTATAAATAATATACTGTACTAACTCATAGATATACGTATATCTTATTTGCTTTAATATATACTGTGCGTTTATATAATCTCAAAAAATAGGTCATAGTGTATAATTTTACAGCTTTATAACTGCTAAGCTATATTAATTCTCTATTATATATGAACACGTACTATACCGTAAGGAACCATGAGTGTGGAATTTTATCTCCAATACACCATATATCCATATTTATCCATATTATATCCATATTATTTCCATATTATATCCATTTCCATATTCATATTCATACTTTAATATTATATATGTAAGCTGTATTTTATAATGTAAGGCACGGTGAGTATGATGTATTAATTTAATGCAAGGTACATATAGCATATAGTGAGATATTCTATGGTGGAGAGGAGAAGGTATACTCTCCAGAAGCTCTTAATTCACATCTATATCTAGAGAGAGTTGAAAATCGATTCATACTGTCTACTACTTTAATTAATACAAACCGTTTCACCCTTCCAATCAACGGAGTTAGTCGATATTGGGCCTTCCAGCTGCAATTAACGCTTATCTCTGGCCACTTCTATTTATAAACCCGGAACCGCAGTTCCACACGAAGTCGTTCATGTCGTTGCATAGATCCACATTGTTTTGACATCGGAGTACAGATACTACAAGAAGAACAATGGTGGGATCTTATCTTCGTATTTAGGAAGTGTCTCCATTAGTCTGCCCCGAGTCATAAGCTATTGTCTTGTAGAAGGACTCTCTTTGATCGTATACCTATTCCTATTAGAGTCAGAGTCATATTCACATTCACGAATTCATGTATTTACATATCCACCGGTTCATAGTTATATATTCATAGTACAGTATAAGCAATATCCATGTCTTTTGATTCCTCGGCATTGGGTCTACTTCTTAAGCAAACACTTCATTGTCAGTTGACTGTCTGTCTTTGCTCTTGTTGTTAATTGTTGGTTGAGCCTTGTTGGTGGTGGGACCTTCTTCGTTATTTCATATAGTCTTCGTAGACTTTCTTCGTAGGCCCGTTCATGCCTCTTCAGGCCCTTCAGGTGTCTTCCCTCTTGAAGGATCGCTTATCTCCATCTAATTCCTGTGTTCCTTGTTCTCGTATCTTCTTCACTACCAGAAGAACCAAAGCCTCATACTCTCTTTGGCCTCATATCTTATCCGTTATAGACTAAACAGCTATATCCTTATTTCCTCTTTCTTATATCTTATTGTTATATCCTTATATCTACACCATACACATTAAACGTAAAGTTGCAACCCCGTACATTATATACAATTGATACTCTATTCCCATAGTTTTCATTGACTCCCTTCTTTCCTTTCATCTTCCTTCTTCCTCTCCTCCTCCTCCTCCTCCTCCTCCTCCTCCTCTTTCCTCCTTCCCTTGACTCCTTCTTCTTCTTCTTCTCACACTCCGTCTTAGTACACTCTCTTAACACTCATTCTCACATCCACAATAACACCTTCCTTCCTCTTCTTGAACACCCGTTGTTATTCCTTTACAGAAGACGGTCCTTTCAACTTTTCACTTTTCACTTTCCACTTTTCACTTTTCACTTTTTACTTTTCACTGTTCACTTTTCATTTGGTTAGTTGTTTCTTTTCACTTTTTACTTTTCATTTGGTTGGTTGTTTCTTTTGTTATTATTATTATACTTATTTTTGTTATTACTATTACAACAAGTTGGTGACATTGACTGTGAATTCGTAATTGGTGATTTATTTTGGCTTGTACTTCACACCATCGTTAGCTATCAATTGCCTTCGTCGTCGCCATTGACTCTGCAAGGTTTATTTGCCTTCAAATACCTGATCCACCGTTGCCCTCAACTACCTGATCCACCAACGCCCTCAAAGCTATTCTACTTGACATTCTGTCTTCACGTTGCCCTCATAGCTACTCTACTGACCTGTCTTCACGTCGCCTTCAACAGAAATTGAACAATCGAACCGCCGCCACAACCACTGGTTTCAATTCCGTCACAATCCCTTCAACTACTACCCACCCCAATCCCCCAGAATGGTCCATATCAATCCCTTCAAACCTCACCACAACGGCCAGCTGCCCAATCTCGCCAACTCGGCGTTGGTCATACCCGCTATCTCCATCGGCAACATCCCCCAATTCACCATCGACCTCTTGATCCATACCCTTGACTTTGCCATCATCGGCTCGCTAGACGATAGCTATCTCTATCCGTTTGCATCGCCTCAAGACCATTCCATCGAGAAACCCGTATCTGGTGGTATCTCCAACGCCATTGAAGTGTATTACAGCCCTAAACTTCACATCACCGTGATCCAGCAACGGTCTCCAATCATCCCAAGCTTCATAAATACCTACGTCAACGATATCATCACCCCGTTCATCGCCAACTCGCTGTTCGCCAAAGTACTCGTCTTAGACTCGTCCGACGCCGGCTTGGTAGAACATGTAGCACAGGGAACCATCGAAGTGTACACCAGCGAAGACTTGTTGAACAAGTCGTTGGAGTCGTTGAAGTTGAGTAAGAATGAGGAGATATCACTCCAAGAAACGCCCTACAAGCACTCGAGTTATGTCAGATCATTGTTGACGGCTTTCAATTTAGGCGGAGCTCAGGGAGCTCAGATAAACCCAACAGCATCGCTGAGCCCGGCCTCGAAGGCAGACGTGAATGTTCTTGTAACTTACGTTTACGAGGGAGATAACTTTGCCGATAGCGAGATCTTGGCCAACAAGTTGATCTCGGTGCTCGAACTCGAGCCCGTGAAAGAGTGGGTTAGACCGATCAGTTGGTTTGGAGCTTATGGCGACAAGCCTGTTCCATCTGCCATGGAGGAGGGACTCTTTGGTTAGAGACAAATATGATTAAGAACAAGTAGAGAAGACAAGTTAAGACTACGGTCTATGTACAATGTAAGATATACTCTAATAGTAACAAACAGTAGTATCTACAGCAATATACGTGTATTATGCTTACCTTGGGAGGAGAAGGACGAGATGTATATATATTGCATATATATCTTCATTTATAGCTTCGAGATATACGACTACGAGGTCTCTGGTCACCTGTAATTTGCAACTTTGGGTGCTAAATCTGGTTGGTTCTTGTAGTAGACGGTAATGATGATTCTATGCTATTCTTGTTACCAATTAAAATGGGGCGATTCTAGTTATTATTGATTCACTTACCAAGTAAGGGATCTGTAGGTTTGTTCGAGGAAACTAATCTACTTACTCTACTTGTTCTACTTAATCTACCATTCTGTTCCAATTAAGTTCCAATTAAGCTCCAACCTTTTATTAATACATATGTACATAATACTATCTAACATCTCGTAAGATAGACTTAATAGTATGACTTAACAGTCACATAGACCTCATTTTAATGTGACGTAGATCGTAATATAGAATCGCCTGACGATTAGCATAGACTTAGCCATTGAAAATAGATCATAATTCGTATCTAGTTATTCTTCTCTGCCATCTTCAGTAAGTACTCGTGAAGACCGATGTTATCAATCTCACTGCCACTATTACCTCCAGTGAACTTAGGTTCTAATAATACATTTTGAGGAGGCTTTACAGGCTTGTCGCTAGGACCAGACCCAGCTCGTGTTTTTCTTTCATCATCGATATTGCGTTCGTTGCTGATATTATTGGTGACGTTGTTGTTACTCCGTATGTAACCCAAGTTCTTCATGAACTTCTCCATACGCAGCTCATTCTTCCCGACGTCATTTTCCATCATGTAGAGATCAAGTTCTTCCCTGCTTGGGCTGGAAGCACTTCCTTGAAACCTAGATCGACCTATATTACCGGCTCCGGGCTTGAAGCTGATATCGCTTGTAGAAGAGACGTCAGACTTATTGGTATCCTTAGTACTTGGTGGGCCTGATTCATCCTTACTATCAATAGAGTTCATCGTTGTTGGAGTATTGAGCAAGTTCAGAAGATTATTAGATCCAGATGGAGATGCTTTAGGTTGGGAGAACATCGACGAGTACGGTGATGGAGCCGTCATCGAATATCTTAATTGCTGTTCATGCTTTATGGGATAGTCTTCTGCTTTTCTTTTCTTCGTCCTTTTTGTAGCGTCAAAATCCAATGACGAGAGCGATTCTTCAAAGTCGTTGTTCATGATCTTATACAAATCCCACGATATCCCACATGGAATGGAGGTCAAAGCTGCATTGACAAGGAAGCTTCTGAAGTCCTCACAATGGCTCTTCTTAATCTCCTCGGGGTTCTCTCCTTCAAAGAACATCATCTTAGGGAAATTGAATCCCATGAGGATACAGTAATCTATGAAAGGGTAGTATTTTAAGTTCTTAACGGAATTGACATTAATGATCTTCTTGATGGAAAGAATTGCCTTGGTATATTGCTTATCTCTCGAGCGAATAATCTTATCTTTAACTGTGTTTCCTTCCGGTGAATGTTTCAAAGAGCTCAACCGTACTGCCATGATACACCAAGTCAAATCTCTCGCAAGATGTAAGAATGCTATCATAGGTGGAACCTGGCTCGGGTTCTGGTAATACTCGAGAGTACAGTAGTCAGGCAACAGAGCAAACCATTCACCTAAGCTCTTTTTGAAGAATGCAATGGTAAGCTTGTTCGAGTTCCGTCTCTCATCTGGCGCGATTTTTATGTCTGGCTTCTCTACACTATCCTCGTCGTCTTCCTCTTCCAACATACCTTTAGAGGTATCAATGGTCGAAGTTAGGGCCAAATTAAGAATTGATATGACCTTGATAAACTCGTTAAACGTCAGCAAGAAACGACCACTATTCAACTGTATATCATCTGGAGAATGGAAGCACTTCCATGTCTCCCATTCTTCCCAACCTTCATTGTTAATAGACGGTATGGGCCAATCCATAGCTCTCACAACAGGAGAACGTCCCATTCTCGAAGCTAAGAGTGTGTTAACTACATAGACTGTTGCCCAAGTACGCTCTCTGTTTATCTTATCAAGTGTTGTAGCTGACTTGGACTTTTTCATGGATCCGCTGTTTTCATCGTATGTTGTAGCAGGCGTCATAAGCCTCACATCAATGGCCATACGAGACCCTGATGAGATCAATACCCATGAGAAATCCCATTGACCAAGCTGGTAGAAGTATAAACCTAAGAGAACCTGAGCTTGGATGGTTTCGATAGTAGATGTGAACGAGTTTTCAAGGGACATAATGGCATTCTTGGCGTATGAAGCAGTCAATTTATTGTTGTTAATGGCATTGGCTGCAGAAGTAGATGATCCTAATTGTCCTAAGGCCATGATAGCCCAAACAAGCGCAATAAGATTACAGTCCGAAGCATTCAACTTGGACTTATCAGTCTGACTATTGAATGATTGCAAGTGGTGGACCTGTCTTAAGATAGATATACGGTCCAACATCGGCACCCATGGATGGTATATTTGGAAGTAGCAGTCGACTACTTTACGAACATTTGCTGGGAACTGGAAGATCTCCATTGGAAGCTTAACTGTGTTAGATATCGAAGCATTAATAGCAGACGACGATACGTTGAAAATGGACCCGACACGGAACGGGTTTTTATGGTCTATAAGAAGTCTATTATTGTACTGTTGAATAGCTTTTGTTGTGAATCCTGATATGAGCGACGACAATCCGTGGTATTGAAGCGCTACTGGTTCCCAGTTGTCGGTGGAGTTCTCCTCTAGTTCATCGGAGATGAACTGGAAGATGTCATCATTTAAGAAAAACGACGGGTCGTTGATCAAGTTGAAGTCTTGCAGAGCGACGTTACTGTTGACGGCAAACATCGGGTTGTTTAGAAGACCACTGAGATTATTATTATTGTTGTTCTGATTAGTACTGTTTGTGTTGCCTTCGTTCTTGACAATATTCATGTTACTGTGTAAGTGATCCGATACCTCTGAAACGTCTCGCAGAAGATGTTGTAAAGACAGCTGTTGGTTCAACCGTTGATCTGTCTGCTGTGAAGCACTCTGCTGTCGCTGTTCCTGCTGGATCTGCTGTGCTTGTAGTTGACTTATGGAACTGAGTCCGTTGGTAGAAGCCTTTGCATCGTGTATAGCATTCCCATTATCTACAATGAACCGATCCACGGTTTTCAGCAAAGTTCCACTGTCCCATAGCACCTGTAAGTCGTTGAAATTGCCTACGAACTTGTGTGACTCCACTGGTTCTACCATGGCTGCCGAAAACCTGGCTTCTATGTTTCGTCCGAGTTCTGGAGTTTCATGGATGACATTAGCAATAAGTGCCTGGAAGAGAAGTACCTTCTTCTCCAAGTCATGGGTATAACCCGTTGGAAGTCCTCTTCGCTTGGACGACTGGGTGTAAGTGCAAGTCTCGCTATTGATGATACACGTCGAACAAGTCGGTGACTTACCGTCACACTTGGCCTTCTTGGAACGACAGTAGTCACAGGCCTGTTTGACTCTTCTCTTCTTGGTAGCAGCAGCAGTAGCAGAAGAAGAAGAAGACGGTTCTCCGTCGGACATGGCAGCTGAAAGTTTGTTTTGTGGCTCGTGTACGTTCAGGGCGCCTGTAGACGATACCTGGGCCTGGATAAGCTAATGCTACTCGAGTTAAAGCTCAAGAAAGCTTTGTCTGGAATGATAGTGAAGAATGGTTACAACGCCTAAAGGTTTATCCGGTCAGCGGAAAAAGAAAAGTGCGATTAGATTGCAAAGATCTGGTGTACTATATAAATCCGGAACCAGTTGAGCTGGAGATGGGACAGAAAGAGTGGGGAATGGCAGTTGCAACACTCACGGATAAGAGAAGAGAACGGGAGGGGGATAATTATAATTATAATAAAACCAAGAAGTAAATGTAAAATTAATAGTAACTAGCAACGAGAAGAAGAAAGAAAACCGAACGGCCGCTCTTGCCAGAGCCAGGCACGGCCATAAGTCGGTATATATATCATGGATTTGCAGTGAAACCACAGATGGTTCCCCATTGCCTCGAAAGGCCGTTAGTCGAGTGAACCGTTCAGTGAGTATCTGCAGCTGCCTGATCCCGATCCAAGTTAGTGTTCGGATAGGAACCGATGCCAAAAATGGGCAGTGAGGTTGCATTCTGGTCTCCATTACTAAACCATTTGTCCAAATTACACTGGCAGCAATCTAGCCCCACCCGTAATTTCACCAACCAGAAATCCTACAGACGGCGCTTGTCACCACTTCTATCCACACTGGACCCACTGGACCCACTGGACCCAGTCCGGCACTTCAACGGGTTCCACAGAATTTATCGACACTAAAAGGCCTCTGGAAAGCCTTTTTCCCCATTCGGGTAAAAGCTTAGCCCTCATCTCGCACTATTAGTCAAATTACTAATAATGGGGCGCCTGGTTTGTTGCTTGTTCTGGATCACTTTCGACGTATGTAAGCCGTTGGCGGGGTGTCTGCATTCCCGGCGATGGAACCATCGGCCATATTAAGATTTAGAGTCGTATTCACCAAACGGTGAGAACAGTGTCAGCGCAGGGCATAATGTGCTTCTCAACGTTGAAGAAAAGGTGGCACAGCAACATGGCCAGGAAGGAAGTCCGACATGGTGACAAGCCCAAATATGAAAATGAATGCTCTTCCACACTACTACTCTTATTTCGGTAAGACTTCCGTAGATAGAATCCCACAACCTTCTTTCTGTTGCATTAATTTAATATTACGATTATCATTATTATTTTAAGATTTTTTTTTTTTGCATTTGAAACCTAATTGTAATTTGCGGCATCTACAAAATGCCTGGTGGCTAACTGGTGAAGTTAAAGATGAAGATAATCTTATGGATTTATGAATATATGGAGACAGTGATATTACTAAACTAGTTGTAAATATTGGTAAATTGCCTAAATATGCCGAAACATGCTTTTGATGGTATTTTTATAGTTGCGAAACTCTCTTTTTTAAGTGATTGAGATCCATTTTGCACCTTAAATCTCAATGGCCTTTAAATTTGGTGAAACCTCGAAAGCAGCCTCTGTCTTGCTCTTGATTTCCTCTACCGTAGTAGCTGGGTCGATCTCTATTAATACCAACTTCTCGTCAATGACATCGAAAACAGCCAAGTCGGTGATGATTCTAGAAACACATCTTCTACCAGTCAATGGGAATTTGCATTCTTCCAAAATCTTAGCTCTTCCCTTCTTGTCAACATGCTCCATTACAACAACAACTCTGGTGGCCTTATGGTTACTGACCAAGTCCATAGCTCCTCCCATACCCTTGACACGTCCTGGTAAACCCCAGTTGGCCAAGTCTCCCTTGGCAGAAACTTGTAAACCACCAAGGATAGTCAAATCAATCTTACCTCCACGGATCATACCAAAAGACTCTTCAGATCCAAATAAGGAAGCACCTGGGGCAAGAGTTACAGTTTCCTTACCAGCATTGATCAAATCTGGGTCTTCTTGTCCCTTCACTGGGTATGGTCCCAAGCCAAGAATACCGTTTTCGGATTGGAGTGTGACGTTGATAGACTCAGGCAAGAAGTTTGGAGCCAAAGTTGGCATACCGATACCCAAGTTGGCAAAGGAACCATCAGTGAACTCTTGAGCAGCTCTCTTAACAATCTTCTGTCTCTTCATCTCAG
Source organism: Scheffersomyces quercinus (assembly GCA_030556775.1). Classification (NCBI taxonomy): domain Eukaryota; kingdom Fungi; phylum Ascomycota; class Pichiomycetes; order Serinales; family Debaryomycetaceae; genus Scheffersomyces; species Scheffersomyces quercinus. Next base: position 719,995 of record JAKTUQ010000002.1, on the reverse strand, counting down.
CCTCCGAAACCTCTTGTGGAGGCTTGGTGATTTCGGTGGCCTCTTCGGAGTGCTTGTAAATCTCGATTTCCTTAGGTGTAACGGATTGAATAATTCTGTCCACATAGATCGATGGTAAATGAACATCTTCAGGTGTAATCTCACCTCGTTCAACGATGTTTTCAGCTTCAACAATGGTTAATTTGGCATTTCGACCCATGACGGAGTTGAAATTTCTGGAGGCACCTCTAAACCAACAGTTTCCTAATGTGTCAGCCTTGTAAGCCTTAACAAATGCAACGTCACCAACAATAGCAGGCTCTAACAAGAACTTTCTGCCGTTGAATTCTCTTACTTCACGGGGCACGCTGGTCTTTAGCACCTTCGTTCCGGTCTCGTCGTATCTGACTGGTAACTTACCCTCTTCCAACCAAGTACCAGCTCCAGTAGGAGAGTAGAAAGCTGGCACACCAACGGCACCGGCTCTGACTCTTTCAGCAAGGTTTCCTTGTGGGGTCAACTCAAGATCGATTTGTCCCGTCAAGTACATCTTCTCAAAAGTACGATTTCCACCGATGTAGGAAGAGATCATCTTGGTGATCTGGCCTGTGACCAACAATTGTGACAAACCACGTCCATCCAAACCAGCATTGTTGGACACGGCAGTGATATTCTTAATATGGGACTTCTCCTTTAAGGCATTGATGATGGTGTCTGGCACACCACTCAAGCCAAAACCACCGGAAAGCAACGTGATATTGGACTCGATTCCTTCCAATGCCTCGTCGGTGCTGTTAACGACCTTGGATCCATGAGTGGACTTCGACAACTGTCTGGCGATGATGACGAACTCGCACGATGATATCCTCGACTTGGCTACAGCTTTGAACAACATTTCAACTATGGCACTCTTCTGTATTAAGGTTTCTAAATTCCAACCTTAAGGCTATGAGGTCGAAATATCCTCGAGCTCATCTCCACAACTTAGCAGAACTCCATGCTTTTATCTGTTTATGACATCTCTGTCAAAGAACGGATAATGTATTATGCGGAAATACAATATTGGGGCACCCCGGAAAAAGCCTGAGATGCTTTATCCTTGAGAAGAGGTGAAAAATGAGACTTTCGTAAGATTTACTAAGGCTGATGGGAGAGGGGTCCGTATCTGCGAGCGATGGGTCATAGAGAGTATAAATGTTGGCTTTTGGCTACATTTAGAGTGTCTTTACAAAAGATCCGGGTTTTTATGTGTTCTATGTGTTCTAATATTGAGAAATGGTGAAGTCTGGGGAAACAGTTAATTTTCATTAAATTGTAGTACTACCACTAAAAAAAGCTTTATCCGCATTTTTCAAATCGCTCACAACGGAACCTCCTCAGTAATTAATTTCTGCTAATACTACACGAAGACGTATAGAATTCATATAAATTGAGTAGAATCACGTGTAGGTCGTATCATTTAGGGCATATATGTATTCTGCTAATAATATTAGATTATTATTCTTATTCTTATTGTTATTGTTATTCTTATTGTTATGGGACTAGCGGAGTCTTAATCCAATGGTGCTGCTATTGGTAGCCCAGCCTCGTTAAAAACAAAATTGTCCCTGCCGAGTTTTTGCAACGCTTCAGTATTTTTCGCAACAATTAATTCTTCGGATTCTTCGTCGGTGATAATCTTGAAGTCCCAGCGTAAGAACCAGTCGTTCTCGTTCATGTCATACTTTTGCGCTCTCTCTTTGCCCAACTTGTCCAAGCTGAATAGTAATGGTGATTTCACCCCGAAAACTGCATCCGATGTCTCATACGGATCACCCTTGTGGTACAAGGCAGTGATTAATCTGTCGTAGCCCTCCTTCTCTATGATGAAATGTATATGAGCAGGTCTGTAAGGGTGACGGTTGAGCTTTTTGAGTAAGGCTCCAACCGGGCCATCGTGTGGAATTGGGTAAGGCACCGGTTTCGTGGCCTTGATAATGAATGTTCCATCTGGTTTAGTATGATAAATGCCTCTCATATCAGCTCCTTCGCAATCAGCATACTGAGTATCATAAAGCCCGTCCTTGTCACAATGCCATAAATCGATCGAGGCTCCTTCAATAGGATTACCATTTGTATCTGTCAACCTACCTTCAATCAAGAGCGGTTCACCCTTATCTTCTGAACATATAGAAGTTCCGTTTTCGTGATCCTCAGCATCATGAGTATGAAATGGCCCCAATAATGTTCCAATAGTAGCATTCTTAGGTTTTGGGTGGGATAAACTGTCAACAAGAACTGAAAATCCCATGATGTCTGAAAGAAGAACAAACTCTTGTCTAATATCAGTACATTTCTGTCCCACTTGTGTAAGGAATTGAATACCGGCTTCCCATTCCTCGGTGGTTAATCTGGTTTCTCGAGCAAAATCGTGCAAGTGCTGAACCAATCTTTCCATCACAAAGAGTAGTCTTCTATCATTATGCTGAGAATTAATAGCAATCGTATTCTGAGTGATGGTTTCATCACTCATATCTAAAATCTTCAAACTGGACTTGGTAGCAGCTGGCATGGCGAATTACACTAGTTTCTTTAAAAGTTATGATTCATAAGAATGAAACCTGAACCCCAGAAAATGAAATAAGTCACCCCTGAGATCATATTCATTTTATACCTGTCCAACTAGGATCTAAACACGTCAAACCCATCTAGAGATCTCTGTAATACATTTGTAATGTGATCTGGTAAAGCGTTTTTCCGGGCATATACGAGCGGCTCAGTTCTGAACCGGAGCATAGAGGGACCTTTTGTGGGGTAATTTCTACTCTACAACGAAGCCGGCCACAACCTTAGCTATATCAGAGTCGGAGTAGACGGCACTCATCCAGTGAAAATATCGGATATCGGAACGTTATTACTATACTTAATACTTTAAAAAGTAACTTAGGTTGCAATACTATGTATATGTTGCAGTACAACCTACAGTGAGAACAAGAAACTAGTCTATGAAGCTATCTACCTATTCCGGTTCAACGTCGTTTATGGATAGTGGTATTCACCAAATATGTGTATTATCTCTGAAAGAAATCTATAAAACAAGAACATTATTAGTCATGACCTAGTAATTCAAAGCGTATTCAATGGATGCAGTGTAACCGTAAACTCCCAATCCACAGATGACAGCAACGGCTTTGTCGCTTAGGTACGACTGGTGTCTGAAGGGTTCCCTCTGATGAACGTTTGTAATGTGTACTTCAATGAAAGGAATAGCTGTACCCAAGAGGGCATCTCTTATGCCGACGGAAGTATGAGTGTAGGCACCAGCATTTATTATTATGAACCCAACACCTTCTTGCTTGGCCTGATGGATTCTGTCGATGATGAAGCCCTCGGTGTTGTTCTGATAAACCAAGACTTCGGAGCCGTCTTCCTTGGAACTTGCTTGGTTCTGGGCTGCAGCCTCGATGTCTTTCAACGAAGTGGTACCGTACTTTTCGGGTTCTCTGGTACCCAACAAGTTCAAATTAGGACCATTAATTAACAACACCTTCTTAACCATTTTGCCAGCTATTTGTGTCTACGAAAGATGAAAAGATATGCAAATAAAACTATAAACCCGTGAACCTATATAATCTCAGTCCTACTTCTAAAAGTCTATCAACGACGTTTGCTATCACTAATCTCTACACTTGACAGTTTTAATATTCACTTGCTCTTCGACAATTTTTCGGTTCGCTGTGGTGTCTTATGACTCAATCGAAATCCCGCCTGAGGTAATTAAAAATATGCCAGCACGCTGGTGGTACGAGTTTATTATTGTGTTGCACTGGCTCTTTTCACTGGTGCTTGGTATCGTGATTCTTCCTATGAAGTATAATAGAATTTAACTCTAACGGTAGCTTCTTGCCCGACGGAAACTGTTGGTGCTGGCTGTTGGTTTCCATTGCGGCACTGGTGTTTGGCCGGAAATGTATGGGGTAATTGGAAATTTCTGATCACGTGATGTGATTAATCATCACCGTCGTAATCAATATGAGGAAGCATAGTAACAATAATGGGCACGATTTCGGAGTGGAGTTCAGCCGTTGTGAATTTCCAGGATTTCCTAAATTATGCTACAGACTCCACATTACTCCAACTAGCGCTACGTTTCTCCCACTCTTACTAAAACTGACTAAAATAAATCCCTCCGCCTCCGCTATCTTCCTCGTTTTCCCATCTCTATGCACAGTCCCGTCTGCGGAGTATCGTTTTTCCATCGCACTATGACGATTAGTTATAGGCATACCGATTTAGAAACCCACTAGTTCCTGATACAGGTGTGGTGGTGAAAAGTGGAAAAGTATAAATATATTATCGAAGCCGTAGTTGACGTTGCAGAGTTAGGTTTTTGCAATATTTTTTTCGATTTACTTCAAATTGTTTTCCCTGACTAGATTGGTTAGAATTGGTCGGACTTCACCATCTTCATACATAAATCGGTACTTCACCAAAATGTCCTCCGCCAACGCAAGATTCGGGTTGGAATCCCAGGTGAAAAGAAATCCACATGGCGACTTCAAAGCAGTAGAAAACGCAAGACCACCGTTCGAGATTGAAGACGAGTGGCACTACACCCAATCTCCAGTGAAAGACTGGAAAATCGGCTCAGGTGCGAATGACGAAGAGTGGAAGAACCACAAGAAGATCGAAGTTGATCCTAACGGAGAGGGCAGAAATCCGGTCGACAACTACAAGACCTTAATCTCAGCCATCACACCAAGACCAATTGGGTTCATCTCCAGTATTAGCAAGGACGGAGTCCGCAATTTAGCCCCTTTCTCCTACTTCACCTTGGTGAATCACGATCCCCCTATCTTCACCATCGGTTTCTCGGGTGGAAAAGGACAACCGAAGGATACATGCCGTAATATTCTTGAGACCGGTGAATTGACCATCAATATCATTAGTGAATGGTTTGTGGAAGCGGCCAATTTCTGCAGTACAAACAGTCCTCCAAACGTTGATGAATGGAAATTATCAGGCTTAACACCGTTGGAATCCAGATTGGTGAAGCCTCCTCACGTCGCAGAATCTGCCTTTTCAGTCGAAGCAAAATTGATTCACTCCCACGAATGGAACTCGAAGCGTGATCCCAACAGAGCCACTGGTGTTTTGGTTATTGTGGAGGGTGTCAATTTCCACATTAGGGAAGATGTCATCAACAAGGACTTGAACAACTTGGATATTGCTAAGTTGAAGCCAGTTTCTAGATTAGGTGGAATTACATACGCCAGAACAATTGCTGGATTTGAGAAGACAAGACCTGATTTCGATAAGGAGGTCTTGGGAGACGAAGAAGGTAAGAAATTGAGTGGTTTATGATAGTTTGTGGAATTTAATGATATTTAGTCTCTTACTTTACTTCATTAGTGCAGTCATATAGAATATAGAAGCCCAATTTATAACTAGAGGTTAATCGATTTGCACCTAAACCATATTTGAACACTACTTTGCAATGAGCTTGATATGTCTCTGTCTCACTGCAATGGGTATTACAAAGAAATACTTCGATATAACTCATTCTGCTGTTGAAAATACACTTCCTATAGTATGACAACTATTCTATTGTTATTACCTGCAACTTGTATCTTCCTACTCTGCTATAAGTACTATCTTCCTACACCACTACGACTATTGTCTCGCACCACTAAATATTACCTCCTACACCAATACACCAATACAACTATTGTCTTCCAACACCACGCATCTACCTACTAAACCACTGCATCTAGTACCTCCCACGCTACTACAACTACATCCTACTACCACCACCACCACTACAACAACTACTACCTCCTATACCACTACACCTCCTCCTCCATCTCCACCACCATTCAAGATATTCACGTGACTTCTCCTCTCAAATTACAAACCCCATCGTTTCCCATCTCTTCCCTTCCTTTTCCAGGCGTTTGATAAGTCCGTTGCCTAATTGGGACGTCGGGATATGAAATGTTCCAGATCACATGATATGCAACCCATTGCTAACGTAAGCTTCATTGACATCGACCTTTTTGCATCTTTGTATAAATTGGGCAGGTTTGGCGTACGGCTGGGACCTGATTTTGCAAAAGTTACTCATTGACGGGCCTCAAGAAATGCCTGCGTTGACATTGCCAAATTTGCCGAAGCTCTTACGCTTTCTTATCAATGAGAGTAAGGTCCAGAGTGCTCAACGGTATACAATCGAATGGTTGGAGGCCGCCGATGCTGACGTTCAATACCACCTCTTGGAGATGTTGCTATGCCAAAGAACTCCAGAACTTCCCTTGCCAGAGCAAATCCGGAGCGAAATATACCAAATTCTTACTGTGAAAAGAGATAGTAAGCTCCTTACGTCGAGGCATTCCATCGAGCAGAAGTACGAGTTCGTGGGGTCTCCAAACAAAGTGAAGATCTCCATATGGAAGGGAGACATTACAACCATCACCGATGTTACGGCAATAGTGAACGCCGCAAATCCGGCTCTTTTGGGTTGCTTTGAACCCGATCATGGCTGTATTGATAACATAATTCATGCTACCGCGGGACCCGACTTGCGACAAGCTTGTTATGATATTATGATAGACCAAATCCATGAAGAGCCTGTCGGCAATGCTAAAATTACTCCCGGTTTTAACTTACCAGCGAAGAATGTGATTCACACAGTTGGTCCTCAACTCAGGAAAGGCGAGGAACCAAGTGAGTTACAAGCTGAACAATTGGCAAGTTGCTACGAGTCTTGTTTGTCCGTTCTAGAGGACATAGAAGACGATGGAAAGGACAAATCAATTGTTTTCTGTTGCGTTTCAACTGGTCTCTTCTCATTTCCTAGCGGTCATGCCTGTGCAATTGCAATTGAATCAGTAAGGAGGTACTTTGAAGAGAAAAAGGATTCAACGATCAGTGAAGTGATCTTCAATGTTTTCACAGAACAAGACTACACCTTATACACAAAAATGTTTGGCAAATTGCAGCTAAACAATGTTATAAGAATATCTGAACATATGATATACCCAACATACCAAAAAGGTATAGAAACTGCAACAAATTGGCTTAAGAATGCTGACAATTTGATTATTAGTGCTGGGGCAGGTCTCTCCTCAAGTGTTGGGCTCGACTATCAATCTCCAGAATTGTTCGATAAGTACTATTCTAACTTCAAAAATTACGGACCAACTACCTTGTACTCAACAATTGGGCACCAATGGCCGTCTGAACGAGTGGAATGGAGTTTTTGGTTTCATCATTACTACACCATCACGCGTTGGGAAGAAAGTGAAACATATAAGAAGTTGATACGTTTGGCAAACTCTATGAATAACTCATTTGTGATTACCACCAATGCAGATGGATTTTTTGTCAAAAACGGATACGATCCTAAAAAGGTATTCACTGTTCAGGGTAACTACTACTGGATTCAGTGTCCTAGAAAATGCACGGACTTCTCGTACAAGGAAATGGAGCCGGTATACCAAGCCGTTAAGCCTTACATCGATTCCAGTACTGGATTGCTCAAGGATGATTGTTACATCCCTAGGTGTGATAATTGCGGTACCACAATGACAATGTGTCTCCGGGGTCCTTGGAAATTCAATGACCATGCTTTTGCAGATCAAAAGAATGCCTATAGAGAATTCATCAACCTCGTTGCAGAGCAAGATTCCACTGCCGTGATCTTAGAGTTCGGCGTAGGGCTCAATACTCCAGGTGTATTAAGATGGCCCAATGAGGCTATAGTCACCAAACTTCCCAATAATTTCAAGCTCGTTAGAGTTGGTTTGGGCCCAAGTAGTACCATGCCCCTCGGCATATTAGGAACGGGAAATGCTATCATTCTCGACGCCGATGCCAGTGCAGTTATAGACTTGATAGCGAAAAGTTAAGAACATCATTTTATATAGACCATTGCATAGCATTAGAATACATAAACAATCCATGCCAGAAAAGGGTAGAATAAAGAGAAGGTAATCCCATATAATAATTCCTCCTCTTATAACCTCTAATATACGTCTATCCCATCCATTCCCTTCATTATCACTTATACATCATTACATCATTAACATAAAAGAAACAACTACTTCAACACCACTACCCATTATCGCGCGCTACCATATCCCATACTTACTTTTTTGCAACTTTTCAGCTTACGTAATCTCGTCATCTCGTTATCAAAAAAATTGAATTTTTCAGTATACGACTTTAAGGTATGTTTTAACTATACTTACTTAGGTCAGTTCCCAACCAAAAAAGAGGTAGATATATTCCTAACATGTCTGTTGTAGGTTCGCTAATATTCTGTACTTTCTGTGGTAACTTGTTGGACGCCACGAGCTCTAATACTGAAATAAAATGTGGTGTCTGTACTGCTGGATACCCCAAATCAAAGTTCGCCAACTTGAAGGTGGTGACTACTTCGTCTGAAGATGCATTCCCCTCGACCTTGAAAATGAACAGATCGGTAGTGAAGACTTCCTTGAAGAAGGACGAGTTAGACGACGGTGCCACCATCAAGGAAAAATGTCCTAAGTGTGGAAACGAAGAGATGCAATACCATACACTTCAATTGAGATCTGCAGATGAAGGTGCTACAGTGTTCTACACTTGTATTTCCTGTGGATACCGTTTCAGAACCAATAACTGAGCGTTCATTAAGAGAGTTCCCCGAGAGGAGACTATCTTCTGTACTATAGAAAACAGGTCTGGCCAAAGTCGTCCTAAATTGCATAGATATATACATCGAAATAAAAGCATAGATGAACGATGAGATGTAGATAATGATGAGAACAAAGAGAACAAGAGAACAAAAAGAACAAAGATACCAGTACAATTCCATAATAGCGGTATCAGCTTGTAGGAACTAGTAAGGTTTAGGAGAGATCACCATATATTATGAAGATCTAACATAACTACTAAGAAGTCTTTACTGAGGTCAAGATTCCTATCCAAAAATCAATTAATATTATCCTTTTACTCTTATTAATATACACTTAAAACAGGTTATAGTCTAGTTGGTTTTGATTGTGGCATACTCCATCTCAGTGGAGTTTTCGTATTCGTACATGTCCAAGGCCACAACAGCGGATTCTCTAACGACTTGTTCCTTGTCGTTAAGGAAAGATTGTAATACTGGCAAACATTCATCGGTAGCGATGGCTCCTAAAGCCTCGGCAGCTTCGTGTCTTACCATACCGGCTTCGGATTCGTCCTTCAAGACCTTGATCAAGGATGGCACGGTGACTGGGTTACATAATTGGCCGAAAACGTAAGCGACCTCGTGCTTGAACAAAGCAGAAGGATCGTCAAAACCAGTAGCCAAGGCTAAACAAGCCTCATCGGTTCCCAAGTCTCTTAATCTGAACATGGCTCTGTATCTCTCGAACAATGGCTTTTCTTGGTCGTTTAAGATCAGTTGCAACTTGTCGATTTTGGATTCCACATTGGTAGCTAATGGAGGAGCTGGGTCAATAGAAGTGTAAGCAGAAGTCTCGAGCTTCTCAGACTTGGCAGCCTCGGAATGTTCCCACTTTATTCTCTCGATGGCTAACTCACATGTTTGTCTAATCTCAATCAATGGATCGTTCTTGAAGTAATCTTCCAACAAGGCCAACGAGTCGACGTCACCAATAGCACCCAAGGCTTCGGCGGCTTCGTGTCTGACCATACATTGTTGTGCTGGGTTCTTGAGGACTTCTCTCAAGTATGGAGCGGCATCGAGCTTCTTGGTTTGGCCCAATACGTAGGCTACTTCATGCTTCAACAACTCGGAGTCGTCTCTGAAGCACTCAGCGATGTACTCGATGGCCTTCTGGGCCTCTTCGGGCTTGTTATCCTCGGCTCCAACACATTTCAAGTTGAAAAGCGCTCTGAATCTGTTGGCCAATTTGACGTCACCAGACTTGTTCAAGAGCACATCTCTCAACTGCTCCAAAGAAGCATTATCAATATCGATTTCAGTGGTCATATTTGCGGCTCGCGGCTAAAACGTGCTACTGCTAGTAGTGGTACAAACGGTATTATGAGAACTGAAGACGGTTTCTTAATCAGGAAAACCTGTGCTAAAAAAGACTATCTTAAAGAACACTGTTCCAGAATTTTTCACCTTCTCCATACCATCTGATAACACATAAAGCCTAAAATCGGCTCATCAGAAAAAAAATTTATGCGCGAACATGGTAGCGTGGTGGTGGTTGTGTCTTTTGGCTGTGAAATATGAAGAGAAGTGAGAGATGAGGGAAGATGAGTGAGAGTGGTGAGAGAGTGAGAAGTGGGAAGTGAGAGAAGTAAGAGAAGTGAGAGTGAAGTTGGGAGTTAGAAGTGAGAGAAGAGGGAAAGATGAGTGGGAGGAGAAAAATAGTGAGAGAGTGAGAAACGAGAAACGAGAAACGAGAAACGAGAAACGAGAAACGAGTGAACATGAGTAGTGAGCAACAACAAACGACAAGAGAATATTAGAGCGATGAGAGCCTTGCCGCAGTGGTGGAAGGAGATGAAAAGGTGAGTGCTTTTCTTTTTTTACCTGTATTTTGATGGTCGTTCTGTGAGGTTTTATGGTGAGATTGTCTATTTGCAGCAATAGTGAAGGAATAGAAGAATAGAAGAATAGAAGAATATGTGGTGGTGTTATGGTGGGTGAGGTGATTATATCACATTTGGCTGTTGTTGGTCGTATCGCAAATTATCAAGTTTATTATTCTATTACATTCTACTTGTTTTGCAATGAGTTAGATGTAGTGGATGGCCCAGTGAACGCTTGGACTCTGGTGTGTTCCTGCATTTGCTGAAGAAGAATTTGCAGCTATTCCAGAAATGGGAAGAGAAAACGGTGGTATCTACTGATATTAATAGTGGCGGCCAAAGAAATAGCAATATATTTATCAAGAATAGCGGTAAGTTAATGAATTGTTGTAATTAGAAGAGATGAAGCATTTTTGGAAATAAAATTTTCATTTTTTGAACCATTTATGTCATAATATTGAAATTCTATTTTCACAGATGCTGCTGATTGCAACAATAATTTCCAAAAAAAATCGATTTATTGAGCACATAAATACAAACTGCCACAACATGTAGAAGATAGAGAAGTTTATAGCTAGGAGATCATGGTGATGAAAACTATAAATTCTTGAGAAACCTCAAATTGTACTCTCTCCCCTTCACTGTTAGGCATACTATTTTCATTCTCGTTTCTTACACTCTCATGGTGAATGCCAAACCCTATGTAGACTCTTCTTTTAGTCCTTCCTCCTTCCACTCCTTCATCACATCCACACTTTCATGGTCAATGTCATACACTTTGGAACACTTCCAGTTATAGCTACCTCTCTCTCTCTCTCTCTCTCTCCCTCTCCCTCCCTTACGTCATACACACCCACCTCATTACATAAGCGATAATCAAATTTTAACGCGCATTCAACAAACACTGAAAAAAAATGTTAATGGCAGCTAAAACTAATCAGCATGGAAAGTGAGTAGTAACTGCCACTAGTAGTTCTTCTCTTGGTACACTATATTGCTACGTCACTTGACTAATACCCAACCGAACAATTATCAAGATGGCAGCACCACAAGGAATGCCAGACTTATCCAACGCCATCGTGGCCCAGGACGAGATGGGAAGACCGTTCATTATCGTCAGAGATCAAGGCCTGAAGCAGAGAAAGCACGGACTTGAAGCAACCAAGTCACACATCCTCGCCGCCAGATCGGTGGCTTCCATAGTGAAGACCTCGTTGGGCCCAAGAGGATTGGACAAGATCCTCATTTCCCAGGACGGAGATATCACCATAACCAATGACGGTGCCACCATCTTGTCGCAAATGGACTTGGATAACGAGATCGCCAAGTTGTTGGTCGAATTGTCGAAATCCCAGGACGACGAAATCGGAGATGGTACTACCGGTGTGGTTGTATTGGCCGGTGCTTTGTTAGACCAGGCTTTGGAATTGATCGAAAAGGGTATTCACCCAATCAAGATCGCCAACGGTTTCGACGAGGCCTGTAAAATTGCCGTCCAACAGTTGGACAGCGTCGCCGACGAAATTAATATCAGCGCAGAATCCAGTGACTCTAACCTTTTGAAGGCCGCTAAGACCTCATTAGGTTCTAAGATCGTTTCCAAGGCACATGACCACTTCGCTCACATGGCAGTCGATGCAGTGTTAGCTGTTGCTGATTTCGAGAGAAAGGATGTCGACTTCGAATTGATCAAGATGGAAAAGAAGGTTGGTGGTTCTATCGAAGACTCTTCTTTGATCAGAGGTGTTCTTCTCGACAAGGACTTCTCCCACCCTCAGATGCCTAAACAAGTGGATAACTGTAAGATTGCCATTTTAACTTGTCCATTTGAACCACCTAAGCCAAAGACCAAGCATAAGTTGGACATTTCCACCGTGGAAGAGTTCAAAGTATTGCAAGAATACGAACAAAAGAAGTTCCAAGAAATGATAGACCAGGTTAAGGCCTCTGGTGCTAATGTGGTCGCCTGTCAATGGGGTTTCGATGACGAGGCTAACCACTTGTTATTATCTAACGGTTTAAATGCCATCAGATGGATCGGAGGTTCCGAGTTGGAGCTTTTGGCTATCGCTACCAATGGTCGTATTGTCCCAAGATTTGAAGACTTGACCCCAGAGAAATTGGGTACTGCCGGCACCATCAGAGAGTTGGAGTTCGGTACCACCAGAGATCGTATGTTGGTCATCGAAGAGTGTTCTAACACCAAGGCTGTCACATGTTTCATCAGAGGTTCCAACGAGATGATAGCGGCTGAAGGAATCAGAGCTTTGCACGACTCCGTTTGTGTTGTGCGTAACTTGGTAAGAGACAATAGAGTTGTTTACGGTGGAGGTGCTGCTGAATTGACCTGTTCTTTGGCTGTCTCCGATGCTGCTGATAGACAAAAGGGTATTGACCAATATGCATTCAGAGCCTTTGCCGCTGCATTGGACACCATTCCAATGACCTTAGCTGAGAACTCTGGTTTGGATCCAATTGAGACTTTATCGCACTTGAAGTCCAAGCAAGTAATTGAGAAGTCGTCGCACTTGGGTGTGGACTGTCTTGGAAAGGGAACCAACGACATGAAGGAGTTATTTGTCATAGATCCATTGATTGGTAAGAAGCAGCAATTGCACTTGGCCACGCAATTGACCAGAATGATTTTGAAGATCAACGATGTGATTATCAGTGGAAAGGATGCTTACTAGGCGAGTAAATAGATAGAAGCCAATACATAATACCTCATGTAAGAGTAGCGTTTGTGAATTGTAGAGTTTGTATGAAGAGGCGCATGTTCTTAGAATAACAGAGTACTTTACAATTTGGAAGGTTACAGGGTAAGGAGATCATACTGACTGCTGTATTCTATGCTTATAGAGATAAAAGTGCTTAATTAGTGATAGAAAGAAGATCTTAGCGAGACTTTTGGCGGCAAAATAATTGTTTCTAGCTAATAACGCTGTCTACAATGATGACGAATCATTGATAATAGGTCCATTCAAAACTATCATTTTTGGATGAAATAACTCAGAAATTGGAAGCTGCTGAATATTCACCATCACTTTTGTATATCCGATTTTCACGATACTCCAAAGTAGCCTTTCGCCAAATTGTGCCTTTCTTCTCGTTTACTCAGCCTTAAGTTCCTCACTAATGTTCTCGGTAGAAACCCGCGAGAAACCCACACCAGAACACGATTATCTCACGCAGTCGTGCTACTGTCAACACCATAATACTTGCAATATCTCTTCTCACCGAGCACTTCGTTCTCTCTACATTTCACAGTATCTCACTCTCACTGTCACTCTCATTCTTATTCTCACTCTCACTCTTATTCTTATTCTCACTCCCATTCTTATTCTTATTCTCACTATTCTCTCACTCACTCTCACTCTTATTATCTCATTCTTATTATCTCATTTGCTTCTCTAGTATGTGATATAGAACTAAGCTAGTCTAACTTTGTAATCAGTTTTTCTCAATGGTATTATAGATGTATAGAATAATAGTAATAACACATGAAAAGAAATAAAATGGAGCATAGAGTACTGATATTGATAATGATACTTCCTCTCTCTCACTCTTATTCTCTCACTCTTACCCTCACTCTTACTCTTACTCTCAATCTTACTCTCTTACTCTCTCACTATGACTTCTCACTCTTCCGTCCCCCAATACATTTTACCACTAACTTCACACACACACACACACACACGCACACTTATTTTCTCACTCACTTATTCTCTCACTCTCTCTCTCTCTCTCTCTCTCTCACAGTCTCACAGTCTCACACACTCACACACTATTTTCTCACTCACTCACTCTTCGCACTTCCCCTTTTGCCTGCTCGCCCCAGCCTGCTTATATAACCAAACTAACTTTCCCAACCACCTGCTTACCTCATCCTTCCTTCACCCTCAACACTTCCAACTCTCACCTTCACCAAATCAAGAATAGAAACCAGTTTACAACCACCGGTTCTCCACACCATCAGGATCAATTGGAGCAATTGGATCATCGCATTCATCTTCGGCTCGATCCAAAATACTCTCTTTGCTTGTGGTAGGCTCATTGTCGCTTCAATTCACTGGCCGTCGCTGTATTACCCCTGCATTCCGTCTGCTACCAACCTTCCCCAGTAACTAAGCAAATCCACCTTCCACCATGGCTAGTATGGGCACTCCTGCTGTCGTCATGGACAATGGTACCGGATTGACCAAGTTGGGGTTTGCCGGAAACGATTCGCCTTCGTTCGTATTCCCCACCGCGATCTCTACCTTGTCCGCTTCGTCCAAGACCCGTGCTGGCGGTAGAGCTTCCAACTTATCGTCCAAAAGAGGCTTGGAGGACTTGGACTTCTTCATCGGAGACGAGGCCCTTGACGCCGCCAACGGTCCAAACTACGGTTTGTTGTACCCTATCAAACACGGTCAGATTGAAGACTGGGATCACATGGAAAGATTCTGGGAAAGCTCCATCTTCAAGTACTTGAGATGTGAGCCAGAAGATCACTACTTCTTGTTGACCGAACCACCATTGAACCCCCCAGAAAACAGAGAAAGCACCGCAGAAATCATGTTCGAGTCGTTCAATTGTGCTGGTTTGTATATTGCTGTCCAAGCCGTGTTGGCATTGGCCGCTTCATGGACTTCGCCAAAGGTCCAGGATAGATCCTTGAGTGGTACCGTTATCGACTCCGGTGATGGTGTCACCCACGTTATTCCCGTGGCCGAGGGTTATGTCATTGGTACCGCCATCAAGAACATTCCATTGGCCGGTAGAGACATAACATTGTTCATCCAACTGTTGTTGAGAGACCGTGGTGAAGCTGACACTAGTTTACAAACCGCCGAGAAGATCAAGCAGCAATTCTGTTACGTCTGTCCAGACATTGTCCAAGAATTCAACAAGTTTGACCAGTATCCAAAAGAAAAGTTTGCTCAGTACATAGTTGAATACACTGAGAGAAAGGCCAAGGTCGATGTTGGTTACGAACGTTTCCTTGCCCCAGAAATCTTCTTCAACCCAGAGATCTGCTCATCTGACTACTTGACGCCATTGCCAACCGTCGTGGATCAAGTCATTCAATCGTCACCAATTGATGTGCGTAAGAAGTTGTACAAGAACATTGTGTTGTCTGGTGGTTCCACCATGTTCAAGGACTTCGGTAAGAGATTACAAAGAGACTTGAAGGGAATTGTTAATGAGAGAGTCCAAAGAAGTGAGAGACTGAGTGGTGCTCAAAGTAGTGGTGTAGAGGTCCAGGTTATCTCGCACAAGAAGCAACGTTATGCCGTGTGGTTTGGTGGTTCGTTGTTGGCTCAAACTGCCGAGTTCAAGAGTTACTGTTACACCAAGAGTGACTATGATGAGCTTGGACCAGGCATTGTGAGAAACTTCTCTTTGTTCTCTGTGCCATAAATGAATGATTGGAAGAAGACTCTGAGGATCAAGGCGATCTGAAGAGCAATGAAATGAAAAGTAAACACTGATAGAGTTTGTGAGCTAATTAGTTGTAGCTATATGTCAATCTACGTACAATAGAAAAGAAAGTGTGATTGTAGTCAGAAGCAGAAGTCGGCTGTGGATACTGTCGCAGAGATGCAATAGTAAAACAGGGAAGAAAAATTCTCTGAAGTACTACATTCCAGATCTATTATTCTCTGTAGGAATAAATCACTTATTGCTTTAGTCCCCAGCAATGCATATATCATATCAAACAGTTGTTCGGTTTTTCAGTCCCAATTCCTCGCTATATTTCAGTCGTGGTATCGCAGAGGTCCATTCTATAAATATTCTCGCTAAGACTTTCTTCTCGCCGGAGTTTCCCCGTATGGAGGAATATTCACTTATTCACTTATTTACTACCATTATCTCCTCCATTTTCCGGGACATTTCCGTGCTACCACCACCATTCTCTCGCTACATCTTCCGCACTAACTTTTACACACACTCTACCGCATCACTAATTCTCTCTATTCCTCTCATTAATTCGCTCTCCCCCTCTCACTAATTCACTGCTCACTCACTTCACCTCTCACTAAATTTCCACCGACAACATACACTCCGCTGAAAAACAAGATAAGCGAATGACTACTAACAGAACTCGAATTGTTCATCCAACTGCTTAGCAGAAACAGCATCAACCATCGTAAACCCATCTCGAATCCACACCAAAAGGCCCCAAATCCTCACATCATCACACCAGGCCGCTACATTTCACCCAATTACACCGTTCCACCATGTCCACTCAACCCCAAGTAGTGGATGGTGTGTCGCTCACGCAAATCTTCGCAGGCCTTAAACTGGCCAAAGACGACGAGAGAACCCGATATGCTGCCGAACTCAGGAGCTATCTCGAGCTGATAGCCCGTGATATCTCGCCAGAGCTGTTCAACCGCTACAACAACGAAATCAACAAGACGATATTCGAGCTTCTTCACGGCAAAGACGCCTCAGATAAGCTCGGAGGAATAGCTGCTCTCAATGCCTTGATCGACATGGACAGTGGAGTCATCGAGGAGAACGCCGCTAAAATTGCCCGTTTCTCCAACTATCTCGGTGGATCCCTTATCCTTCTGAACGATATCGTTATAATGAGACTCGCTACCAAGACTTTGGGTAAACTAGCAACACCAGGAGGCACATTCGTCGTGGACTACGAGGCCAAAAGAGCCATGGAATGGCTCCAAAGTGACAATAAACAACACGAGAATCGTAGACATGCAGCCATCTTAATCATAACCGCCTTGGCTGACAATGCTCCTACTCTTCTTTTCAACTACATTAGCCAAATCTTAGATCATTTGTGGGTTCCATTAAAGGATAACAACATTGCGATTAGAGAGGACGCAGCTATTGCACTTCGAAAGTGTATGCAAATTCTTTATGACCGTGACAACAATGCTAGAACTTATTGGATCAAGAAGTTAATAGACTTGGCATCCAAAACACTAAATGAGAACGATACCGTGGAAAGCGAAACTAATAGCACAACTCCAAGCACAGCAGCATACAATCTCATAGCAACTACGACACAGACCAACGAGAGCATACATGGTTCTCTCTTGGTCTATAGAGAACTACTTCATTATCACAAGGACCCATACATCGTGCTGAAATTTGAGCAGATCTACGAAAATACAATTCTTTACAAGAACCACAAGCTTCTGACGATTCGCCAGGAACTCGCCAATATCTTTCCTTTACTCTGTAAAGTAAACCCAGAGCTTTTTGTTGAGAAATTTCTTCACAGAACCCTCTACTATTACTTACTGCAGCTCAAAAAGCTTAAGAATTCACATAATGAAACCGCAAATTCAGACAAGAGTGCCATTTTCCGCTCTATCGGGTTGATTTCGCTAGAAGTCGGAAACCAAATGGCAACTTATCTCGATGCCATTCTTGACAATATCAGAGAGGGGCTTTCATATGCCACGAATTCCAGTGTTCAACTGATTCTAGTAAACGCAGTATCAAACGATTCAGCAGCAGCAGCAAATGCTTCGGGTCTTAATGCAATCTATACATCCACAGCTAATGCCCTGAAATACAGAGCAAGTAGAAAGGAAACTGAACCAGCAATCTTTGATTGTATAGGAAAGTTATCTATTGCAGTAGGCCCTGCTCTCACTAAGCATTTACAACGTGATATTTTGGATATGATGTTTACTAACTGTTCCCTCCTGAGACACATGCAAGAAGTTCTTCAAATCCTCATAGAAAATATACCGACTCTCACCAACTTGGTCAACATGAAACTTCTCAACCTTCTTAGTTTTGTGCTTTCTGGTAAAAGTTTCCAGCCACCTGGTTCCCCATATGGATCCATTAAGATGAATGAATCATTGGCCAGAGACTATAGGCTTATCATGATTTCTAGGGACACAGGAAATAATGTTAACAATATCCTCCTGAACCAGGAGCTGTACAAAAACTATGACTCCGCAATTCTCATTCAAGCATTAGAGATGCTTGCTTCGTTTAAATTTGAAAACTATCAACTTAACGAGTTCGTTCGTTATTGTACAATTGCATATTTAGAGCATAGTAATGCCAAGGTACGGCAGACTGCTACGATTACATCATGCGAAATCTTTGTTAAAGATCCTATTTGTCAGCAGACAAGTGTCAACGCTTTGAATGCAGTGAATGAGGTGTTGGATAAGCTCTTGTCCATATCCATAACGGACCCAATTCCTGAAATTAGACTTGAAGGATTGAACTGTTTGGCAGATGCTGGAAATTTTGATCCACAGTTATCCCAAGCAGACAACGTAAGACTCTTGTTCATTGCATTGAACGATGAGGTGTTCAGTATCAGGAAAACTGCAATCAGAATACTCGGACGCTTGTCGTCACTCAACCCAGCATACATCGTTCCTTCTCTTAGAAAGACGCTTATTCAATTAGTTTCCAGATTAGAATATTCAACAACAAGTCGTAAGAAAGAAGAAAGTGCTACCTTACTTTCTCTTCTCATCAGCAACTCTAAAGAATTGACAAGACCCTACGTGAAGCCTATTGTCGAAGCTTTACTCCCTAAAGCAAAAGACCTCAGCTCTTCGGTGGCATCAAGTGCTATTAACTGTCTTGGTGAGCTTGCAGTAGTAGGAGGAGAAGACCTTAAGCCATTCATCCCAGATTTGATGCCCTTGATTTTGGATACGTTCCAGGACCAGAGTTCTTCATACAAGCGTGATGCAGCATTGAAAACCCTTGGACAATTAGCCAGCTCCTCTGGCTACGTTATCCAGCCATTGTTGGATTACCCTCAGCTTCTTGGTATGCTTGTAGGTATACTTAAACTGGAAACTTCTCCCCAAATTAGACGTGAAACTGTTAGATTGCTCGGTATTCTAGGTGCTTTAGACCCTTACAAACACAGGGAAGTAGAGCAGACTTCCAAGAACATTCCGGTTGAACAGAATGCACCTCCGGTCGATGTTGCTCTTTTAATGCAAGGAATGTCACCATCCAATGAAGAATACTACCCTACAGTTGCTATTACAAATTTGCTAAAGATCTTGAAAGACACTTCTTTGAGTTCTCATCACACTAAGGTGATTCAAGCTATTATGTACATCTTCCAAACTTTGGGGCTCCGTTGTGTGTCCTTCTTGCCACAGATTATTCCTGGAATCATTAACGTCATGCATACTTGCCAACCTTCTATGCTCAAGTTTTACTTTCAACAACTTGGTGCATTAATTTTAGTTGTGAAGCAGCATATACGTCCATTTTTAGGCGAGATTTTTGCTGTCATTAAGGAGTTCTTCAACGTGAACCCTCAATTGAACATTCAAGTAATCATCATAAGTCTAATTGAGTCTATTTCTCGAGCTCTTGAAGGAGAGTTCAAGATGTACTTACCAGATGTTTTGAATTTGATGTTAGACGTTTTTGAGGAAGACAAGTCAGCCAAGAGGGAACCAACATTGCACGTATTAAAGGCGTTCGTAGTATTTGGAAGCAACATAGAAGAATATGTCCATATTATAGTTCCCAATATTGTGAAGATGTTCGAAGTTGGTCCATTGGTACTCAGAAAAGCCGCTATCGAAACCATAGGAAGGCTTTCTAAGAACGTACTCTTGAACGATATGGCTTCCCGAATTATTCACCCTATTTTAAGAGTTCTTCGTCAAGGCAACGACGAACTTAAAGGTGCTGCCATGAGTACATTAACTTGCCTTGTCACCCAGTTGGGTACTGAGTTTTCTGTGTTCATTCCAGTTATCAAGAAAGTCCTCATTCAACAGAAGATCCATGCCCAGAAGTTTGAACAGCTTGTTGGGAAATTACTCTCTGGGGACCCAATCCCACTTAATTTGGAAATCTATAAGGACTATGACACTCATTCGCATCATTTCGATTTTCCAGATGTTGATATGCCTTCTAAGAAGCTTCCAGTAAATCAAGCTGCACTTAAGGCTGCATGGGACTGCTCTCAACGCCGAAGCAAGGAAGACTGGCAAGAATGGATTGGACGACTCAGTAAAGAGCTTCTCAAACAGAGTCCTTCACATGCTATAAGAGCTTGTGCCGGTCTTGCGTCAGATTATTACCCTCTTGCCAAGGACCTTTTCAATGCATCTTTCGCTAGTTGTTGGAGTGAACTTTATTCCCAACACCAAGAAGAATTGGTTCAATCGTTTTGTGTGGCATTGTCGTCGCCTAACAATCCACCAGAAATTCACCAGATCTTGTTGAATTTGGCAGAATTCATGGAGCACGATGACAAATCACTCCCTATTGCCATCACCACTTTAGGTCAATATGCCCAAAGATGTCATGCTTTCGCCAAAGCATTGCACTATAAAGAACTTGAATTTTACGAAGAACCAACCACTCCTACTATTGAATCATTAATTAGCATCAATAACCAGTTACAGCAGTCGGATGCTGCTATTGGTATTTTGAAGCATGCTCAATTGCATCATGATCTTCAATTGAAGGAAACTTGGTTTGAGAAACTTCAAAGATGGGACGACGCACTCAGAGCTTACAATGAAAGAGAGAAACACGAGCCCAACAATATGGAAATAACAATGGGTAAGATGCGTTGTTTGCATGCATTGGGAGAGTGGGAACAGCTTTCAGAATTAGCGAAGAGCAAGTGGGACAATTCCTCTGGAGATATTAAACGAAGTGTTGCTCCATTAGCGGCAGCAGCATCATGGGGTTTAGGACAATGGGACCGTATGGATGC
The DNA here is from genome assembly GCA_030556775.1 of Scheffersomyces quercinus. Classification (NCBI taxonomy): domain Eukaryota; kingdom Fungi; phylum Ascomycota; class Pichiomycetes; order Serinales; family Debaryomycetaceae; genus Scheffersomyces; species Scheffersomyces quercinus. The sequence goes on along the minus strand of JAKTUQ010000002.1, from coordinate 698,805 downwards.
TTGTATTAAGGTGATGAAAACTGAGTCGCCAGATAAAGCATTCTTCAACGCAATTCTCAGTCTTCATAGAAACAATTTTGAGGATGCTCTGAACCATATCTTGAAGGCCAGAGATTTATTAGTTACAGAGATTACCGCATTAGTGTCGGAGAGTTATACAAGAGCATACGGAGTTGTTGTCAGAGTTCAAATGCTTGCAGAGCTTGAAGAAATCATCAAATACAAATGCTTACCACAAGGTTCGGAGAAGAGAGCAGTGATGAGAAAGACATGGAACACGAGACTTCTTGGGTGTCAAAGAAATGTTGATATCTGGCAAAGAATGCTTAAAGTGAGAGCACTTGTCATCAAACCAAAGCAGGATATGGACATGTGGAACAAATTTGCCAATTTGTGTAGAAAGTCAGGACGTTTGAATTTAGCAGAGAAGTCTTTAAATTCTTTGCTTGAAGGTGGATCTCCAGAGAATCCATCAAGAGCTCCACCTCAAGTTGTTTATGCTCAACTAAAGTATATGTGGGCAAAGGGACAGCAGAAGGAAGCATTACGCCACTTAGTGGACTTCACGACAAGGATGTCACAGGATTTAGGATTGAATCCTAATGATTTAATTACCCAGCCATTACCATCTGAAGGACCTGGTATTCCTAAGCATGTTGAGGAATACACCAAATTACTTGCACGTTGTTTCCTTAAACAAGGTGAATGGCAGATTGCTTTGAACAGCAACTGGAGAACAGAAACTTCTGAAATCATCCTCGGAGCTTACCTTTTAGCTACTCACTTTGACAACAAGTGGTACAAGGCATGGCATAACTGGGCTTTGGCCAACTTTGAAGTCATTTCAGTGTACACCACACAAGGCGCAACTAGTACCAATGGAAGTACTACATATGGAAGCCAGAGTGATCTTACTGAACAAAGAGAGCATAATAGGTCGACTGCATCTATCACCAACTTGGAAGATGACCAGTCGCAACAATCACAGCAACCAGTGCAGCAACAATCATCACAAACACCCACTAATATGATACCTATGGAAGCTGTTCAGCGTCATGTGATTCCTTCTATCAAGGGATTCTTCCATTCTATTGCACTCTCGAGTTCCAACTCCTTGCAAGATATGCTTAGATTGCTCACTTTCTGGTTTAAGTTCGGTGGTATACCCGAGGCTGCCCTGGCAATGACAGAAGGATTCAATATGGTCAAGATAGACAATTGGTTAGAAGTTGTTCCTCAGCTTATCTCTCGTATTCACCAACCAAACCAAATTGTCAGCACTTCCTTGTTTGTATTATTAGCAGATCTAGGAAAGGCACACCCACAGGCCTTGGTATATCCATTAGCTGTTGCGGTTACTTCGGAATCCGTTAGTAGAAAGAGAGCTGCTGAATCAATTATCGAGAAGATGCGTGTCCACTCGTCTAACCTTGTGGATCAAGCTGAGTTAGTAAGTCATGAGTTGGTCAGAGTGGCAGTATTATGGCTAGAACAATGGTATGAAGGTTTAGAAGACGCTTCCAGACTCTTCTTTGGAGAACATAACACTGAGAAGATGTTTGAAGTTCTTGAACCTTTACACCAAATGCTCCAAAAGGGACCAGAAACAATGAGAGAGTCATCTTTTGCTACTAATTTTGGAAGGGAATTGGCTGATGCATACGAATGGGTCTTGAACTATAGAAGAACCAAAGATGTGACCAATTTAAACCAGGCATGGGATATATATTATAATGTCTTCAGGAGAATTGGTAGACAATTGCCTCAACTTCAAAGCTTGGAACTTCAATACGTGTCTCCTAAGTTAGAAGAAGCAACAGATTTAGACTTAGCTGCTCCAGGTACTTACCATGCTGGTAAACCTGTCATTAGAATCGTGCGTTTTGATCCTACATTCTCAGTCATTCTGTCTAAACAGAGGCCTAGAAAGCTCTCATGTAGAGGAAGTGATGGTAAAGATTACCAATATGCTTTAAAGGCGCATGAGGATATCAGACAAGATAACTTGGTTATGCAATTGTTTGGATTGGTGAATACACTTTTAGTCAACGATCCTGAGTGCTCCAAGAGACATTTGGATATCCAGCAGTTCCCTGCCATTCCTTTGTCTCCAAAGGTTGGTTTGTTGGGTTGGGTTCCTAACAGTGATACCTTCCATGTGTTGATCAGAGAGTACAGAGAGTCCAGAAAAATCCTTTTGAATATTGAGCACAGAATCATGCTTCAAATGGCACCAGATTATGACAGTCTTACATTATTGCAGAAGGTGGAAGTATTCACTGGTGCATTGGACAATACCAGGGGACAAGATTTATACAAGGTTCTTTGGTTGAAGTCTAAATCTTCAGAGGCATGGTTAGACCGTCGTACTACTTATACCCGTTCGTTGGCAGTCATGTCTATGGCAGGCTATATTTTAGGATTAGGAGATCGTCACCCTTCGAATTTGATGCTTGACCGCATAACAGGTAAGGTTGTTCATATTGATTTCGGAGATTGTTTTGAGGCTGCAATTCTTAGAGAAAAGTACCCCGAAAAGGTACCTTTCAGACTTACTAGAATGCTTAACTACGCAATGGAAGTAAGTGGAATTGAGGGCTCTTTCAGAATAACATGTGAACATGTTATGAGAGTCTTAAGAGATAACAAAGAATCGTTAATGGCTATCTTGGAAGCATTTGCATATGATCCATTGATCAACTGGGGGTTCGATTTCCCAACGAAGGCTGTCGCTGAAGCTGCCGGAATCCAAGTTCCACAGGTCAACACAGTAGAGTTATTAAGAAGAGGACAGATTGACGAACAAGAGGCTGCAAGATTAAACAAACAAAATGAGCTTGAGATCAGAAATGCCAGAGCAGCTTTAGTCTTGAAGAGAATTACAGACAAGTTAACGGGTAACGACATCAAGAGATTAAGAGGTTTGGATGTACCAACACAAGTCGATAAGTTGATTCAACAGGCAACCAGTGTAGAGAACTTGTGTCAGCATTATATTGGATGGTGCTCTTTCTGGTAAAATGGTATTATCCCAAACACTAAAATAGGTAATTAATTACCATAATAGAATAGAAATATGGCTTATTGTACATTTATTAGTTATCAAATGATATATATGTATTGTTTATTATGATGTGTAAGCTTCATTCTTCAAATACTCCGCTCGCCTTAAGTTTATTATGCTCTTCTATATGTATACTCATGCGATCTTTTTAGAAGCACTGGTGAAGCCAATACCCTTAATGGACAAAGTCAAGAAATCTTCTTCTTCTGGTACATCGGATTCCTTCAAGAAAACATCAGCGCCCAAAACAGATTTGATATCACGTACGCTATGAACAAAACTCTCATCGATCTGCTTGGAATGAACCTTCAATCTTCCAACATCTTCCTTACTAATTGCCATGTAGACCAAACTCAACATCAATTGGTTTCTTCCAATGACACCACTTTGACTTAACTCTTCCAAGAGCTTATATGCGACTTCTTCTCCCAAATCTTCTGGTAATGCACCAGCAGACCCTACTCCTTCAGCTAATATTCTCCATCCCTTCTTGGATTCAGCAACCAATGTGATACCAAAACCGGGGGACTTTCCGGAGTTCTCTCCTCTCCACACATCAGCTGTGATATTTACGTCGACACCAGTTGGTCTCAATACTGCTCTTGCGGCATCGATCATTCTATTCACGATGGATGGAGATACTCTTGTACAGTAAGAAACTCCTCTGATGGCAGAGAACTTTGGCACATCGGTGGCATGAATGGTTATTGGTTGCGCAATTAAGGAATTACACATCAAGTGGACTTCTCCACCACCCAATGGTGGGGAGCCTCTCTTAAGAATATGCAAAGACACCTCTCTGACTCCGAACTTCTCCATTATCGGTATCAAACCCCATTTTATGGATTCTGGAGTGGCGTCACCAGTTCTGTCGCTGGCTGTTATTCCCTTGAAGATGATAGAAAACTTCTTCTTGGAGAATGGTGCAAGGTACAGCATTGGTTCTATGAAATAGCCTACTGGCTTATTGGTTGGACAGTTGTGCACAAGCTCACCTCCAATGATGATTCCGGGTCTATATATGATGGTAGTACCGGTATATGAGATTTCAATGTGAGAACCATTCGTCACAGATTCCAACAAACGGAGGAAAGACACTTCGTGGTCCTTGAGACCTGGGTTCATATCATTTGATCTGATTTTTGCAATCTTGATGGGCTTACCAGCGAGGGTTGAAAGAACGAGACGGAGCCTGAAATTTCTATGGCCCTCGAAGGTAGCAATTTCCTTAGAACTCATGATGGTTACTATTGAATTTTACGAATATTATGCCTTCCACAAGGTTTAAAATCTATCTTCTTTTCAAGGTTTATCAATGGAGAACCATCTTCTCTTCATCTGATATAAATATTTATTTAAGCATTTTTCATCTCATCGAGATGAAGTCACGTGAAAACGTTTAACTCGCGCTACCATGTTACGATATAGGTTAAGCTGCCATTGCAAATGAAGTCGTTGGCCATAGGGAATTCTATGAGTTGCATGGTACTTTGATGAAAGGTGAGCCGGAGGGGTTGTTTTCAAGTATTGGGAGTAGTTAAGTGCAAAATAGTTTTATTTTGTTGATGTTAGTGTATATATATATATACACAGATGGTGAAGTAGTATGGGATTAATACAGTGAACAATTACACACTCAGATCTATGATGTCTCACCAGGACTAATATTCAAGGGATTCATGATTATTCTACTGCAAAAGACAACATTTACCTTCTCCCGTAACTTATCGTCTCCAAACCACTATTATATATTCTTACACTTACTCTCTCTTTACTCTGCACTGTTATTACTACTATTACTACTACTACTACTACTACCACCACCATTACTGTCTTTATATACCGAGCTCACCATACAGGATTTTATCTCGCTCTCCAAAACGACTTTAACTGAGCGGCTCAATAAAGAAGCAACTGGGTGTGTTATACTTTGAGTTCTTTACAATAACCATTCATCTATCGGGGCACAGACATCTTTGTATATAATCACAACGCCACCAAAAGTGTCATTATCATTGTAGTAATATTATTCACGCCGAAAATCGCCGTTTTTCTCGTGATCCCTTGCATTATTTTGTCATCGTTATAATACTTGCAACAGTATAAGTATAGGCAACTAGTAGTATTAATATCGCTACGAACTACACAGAACCCTACAAAATCATCTACAACATGTCTGACCTTCCGCCAAGCGGCTCTACCAATGATTTGAAGAGAACGTACAGCGAAATTGGGGATGATTCATCGGCGAAGAAGCAGAAGACTGAGATAAACGACGACCAGTTCAAGGATCTCTTCAGCGACCCAATGCCAGGATTTTCATCCAATTTACAATCCGACCATCACAACGATGGAATTCACGGTGAAATTCACGATCCGCTGGCAATTGATTTCGACAATCTTCCTTCGAACCTCTTGGATGCTCTTCCTATTTCCAACGAGGGAAGTGGTAACACAGAGAATGTAGAAGGTAACTTCAACAGCGAATTACAACAATCATCGCTGACATTTGATGGAAACTCGACCAAACCTGTTGTTTCTTTTGCTGATAACTCAACTAAGTCAGGAGAGAATGTGTCGAAACCCGCTGAAGTCGGTCTGACTTCTCTCGCCAGCACCACTTCGGTAACACAAGTGAAATCTGAGAAAACAGACGAATCCAGTAGAAACCTTGCTTTTACTAACCAAGCAAGACCCATAAATACCACAACTGCACCATCAACTGCATTTCCTGCAACGACTATAAATACCCCCATCAGCGGTATAAATAACAAAGCCAATAGTTCAATTGCAACTCCTACTAGTGTGCCATATGGCTCTAATGGCCAAACGCCAACACCTTCCGGTAATGTTAACTATAATAACGTTCAGTTTCCAATGCTGAGCAATATTAGCTCTACATTGTCGACGGCACCTCTTCAGAGTAACGCTAACGGGGAGAGTCTGACAAAGGAGAAACAAACTGACCCAAACAAGTTAAATGATGCTATCGCAGCAGCCGGTGTTGATATCCAGCAAGAAGAAGAGTTATTAATACAGCAACAGAACAGAAGATCGGATGTCTCCAAGGATCTCAAGCAATTTATCAAGTCATCCAAACCACCAGCTTTCCTTAATCCTTATCATGTAGCTGCATTCATGAATAAAATAGCGAGAGAAAATGGAGTTCAGCAGAACTTCCTTAATGATGGAGATCTTCTTGACTTGATGTCTGCATCATGTGAAACATGGTTAGCCAATATACTAACCAAAACGGTGATCTTATCTCGCCATCGTCGTCGTGGTATTCCACAAGTAACCAATAAAACAAAAAAAGCCAACGCGAGCTCCATTCCACGTTCAGAATTGTCCAAGGAACTTCGGAATTTGGCAGCTAAACAGAAAGAACTCGAGGAGAGAAGAGTCAGCAAGAGAATTGCATTAGGCTTGGAAAAGAATTCATCAGACCCTTCAGGAGAAGGCCAAAATGGTGATTCCAAGGCAGGTGCTGAAGAGACATTGCACAGGGCAGCCAATGCAACGGCAGCCATGATGACTATGAATCCTGGTAGAAAAAAGTATTCGTGGATGACTTCGTCTAATGCGTCTGCTGGATCTGACAGCGTAAAGGCGGGTGCCGAACCAGATGGAAAGAGCAAACAGAGTGCTATAATATCGATTAGAGGAGACAATGGTTTACGTTTCAGAGAAATCAGAAGTGGCAACTCGGTCACGATGAAGGATCTCTTGGGAGCCATTGAAGATGAAAGGTTAGGTACTGAACGTGCTATCATCAAGGGATATGCTAAACTCAAGGATTAAGCAAGGTGTGAGTCAATAGGAAACGACTCTTAGATTTGAGATGGGCAGTATGGAGAAGGGTAGCACTTTTCTCTGTTGTATTATGAAATATACATTAAAGCCACTATATATGGTACCTTAACTTTAGAAACATTTTCAGTATTTGACTACTTGAGTCTGAGTATGTATCTCCAGAAATAATTACATTTCAACAAACTCGTACTTTCCATGCTTTTACTTGCAATTGTTCCTCTTCGTTAAATTATGTAGATCTTATTAAATGTCTTCTTCATTCATTCTACTTCTTCATTCCTAAAAATACTAACGACCTTATAATCTTATGATATTAGTTCACTGTATTATCTAAGGTCTTCCAGTATATAAAAAAAAAGTTCAACTAAATAGTTAAATATGTTCTCTAAAGTATGTTCTCCAACTTGTACAACTAACTATTACACCTTAACTATAAGAGCTTAACTATAGGAGCTTAACTATAGGAGCTTAACTATAGGAGCTTAACTATAGGAGCTTAACTATAGGAGCTTAACTACTACACTTAAGTATTTCAACTTAACTATGAACTTAACTATGTGCACCATAACTATGTATACTTAACTATGTACACCTTAACTATTACACCTTAACTATTACAACTAACTATGTGCACTTAAAGTATGTACACCTTAACTACAAGAGCTTAACTACTACCCTTAACTATTACAACTAACATCTTAACTATTACACTTACTATTACAACTTAACTATGAACACCTTAACTATGTACAACTTAACTATGTACATCTTATACACACTCTCCACGCGCATTTTCTGTGTTTACATTTCTGCCAAACGGTCGTGCATTGGAGAATCTAAACAACATAGTTAATTTGTGATTCTTTGCAGCAGTATTCAATGTCATTTAAGTCTTCTTTAGTAAGTAGTAGTTCATCGTATCAACAGTGATTAACCTCCCGGCACGATGGATTTCAATCTATCTACCTACTTCAACGCATTTGACGTGGATAAAGACTACACGGTGGACATCTCAGATATAGACGCCAAGCTCGAATCAGTCACTAACGCCATTGCCAATAACCCCGATTCCATCAACTACAACACCGATCTCTTCGAAGACTTGATAGAATTGACCCACGGGTACAGAACTCTCGATGGAAAACACCAAAAACAGCTAGCTTATCTTCTCACATCGTCATTCAATGCTGTGGGCCAGTCCTACAAGAGCACTATCGATAGTGGTGACTTTGTAGACTCGCTAGATAACTTCAAATCTTCGCTCGAGAAATATGGTTACCTCATATTCGTATTAGCAAAGCACTTAGGAAAGGAAGACCACTCCAAAATAGCCGGAAAATCTAAATCAACAGCCGGCGTTCAGGCATTGGCTAAATGGAAATCGAATTGTTTCCTGGTGGAGGATTGTTTGACCTCCATAGTAGCTGTCCTCGACACAGACCTCTCCAAAGTGTTTGTGACAACCCCGGAAAGGGATCTATTTGTGGAGCTCTTCACCCGTCCAATAATTAACCTCATGGAAAGCCCTGAGAGAATGAAGGTGGTAGTAATCAAATTGCTCATCTTTAAAGCCATTTCCATCTCCGTAAAATTCCACGGACATGCCAATATTATACAACACTCTATCATACAGTGTCTTACCTACTATGTCCACTTGCCCAATTACATGGCAGAACTACTTCATATACTAGCAGAAGAATATGACTATATGGTATTGACGGAAGAAGTATTGAGAGAAATCTCTCAAACGCAATTCAACTCTAATGACACGAACGGTCCAAAGGCTGTATCAGAGTTTCTCATCAAGTTATCAGAGTTGAGTCCTCGTTTGATTTTGAAACAGATGTCAAGTACTGCTCAGTTGTTGGATAACAGTAACCAGACGCTTAGATGCTCTGTTGTAGAAGCATGTGGTAACATCGTTGTAGACATCATCAAGAATAGCGGTGAAGAAGAAGGAGAAGACGGTCACAACGGTTCACAGCAAGTCGATGGACTTTTGGACTTACTTCAGGAACGTTTCTTGGATCAAAATCCTTACGTAAGAACAAAGGCATTTCAAGCTATGACTAAGGTAACGGGACTCAAAGTAAAGCTTACTGAAAGAAGACAACTAATGATGATGCTTGCAGTGAGATCACTCGACGATAGAAGTACTTTGGTTAGAAGAAATGTTATGAAATTAATGTCCAAGTTAGTACTCACACACCAGTTCACAGCAACCCATGGGTCACAGTTAGGTTATACTTTCTGGAAAGCGAGATTGGACGAAGCAGAGGCAGAATTGCAGAAATATTTGCCTTTGTCTCCTCAGAAAAAGGTTGTCAACGCCCAAGCGGGCCAACAAGAGTCTCAGCCAGACGATATGGAAGTGGATGAAGAAGATCCTGAAATTGCTGCCAATGACGAAGATGACGATGACATGAATGATGACTCTAGCGTGAATCACGATGAGCTAAATGCATCAATGATCGAACAAGAGCAAAATTTGCCTGACAGAAATGTATTATTAAGAGCAAAGCTTAAGGTTAATTATTATAGAGATGCTGTTGATTTCATAGAGGCGATTCAAAAGGGAACAGAAGTAATCTCCCGTTTGTTGTTCTCCAAAAACAGAAATGAGGCTATTGACTCCATGAACTTCTTAGTCCTAGCTGATGCCTATGGCATAGAAAACTCGGGTGAAGGTATTCGTAGAATGCTTCATTTGGTTTGGCTGAAGGGCTCCTCTGATGAAGGAAAGTCTGTTCCATCTCATCTTATTGATTGCTACAAAGACTTGTTCTTAACTGCTCCAGCTACAGCGTCCAAGGTGGAGAAAGCAGCATTCATCGCTAAGAACTTAATAGGTTTGACACAAAATGCTTCCGTCGCTGATTTGGCGTCCTTGGAGAAGTTGTTAGGAATGATGTATGTGGAGAAGTTGATTGGGCCAGAGGTGATAAAAATATTGTGGCAACTTTACAGTTTTGAAACCGAAGGCGAGGAATCCCCTGACTCGGTAATAGAGCTGCGTCGTGGTGCCATAATTATCTTAGGAATGTTTGCATTGGAAGACAGTCTTATTGTTGTCAAAGGTTTGGATGCATTATTGACAATTGGACTTGGAGCTAAAGGAAAGGAAGATTTGATTTTGGCAAAGTATACATGTGTTGCATTACAACGGATTGTTCCGCCTTCGGCAAAGAAGAAGACTACAGCGGTTAAAATTGCCAGAGAAGAAGAGTTCATAGAAAAGTTGAAAGAAGTCATTCTAGACTATAACGAGGAGTCCGAATGGTATAGTGTGGCCGAACAGGCAATCGGTGCAATTTTCCAGACTGCAACACAACCAGAAGAAGTATGCTCTGAAATCTTAAAGAAAAAGTCCATTGCAGTCTTCAAGGCTGACAATTCGGAACAGTCGAAGGTTATTTCTTTGTCACAACTTTTATTTATTGTGGGACACGTTGCTATCAAGACCATTGTCCATCTTGAAAAGTTAGAGGCACAGTTTAAGAAAAAGAAGCACGAAGCGGAAAGTAAGAAATCAAATAAGGATGATGAGGAGGACGAAGGAGATGAATTAGAAATGATCGGAGGAACTTCCGAAGATGATTTCACGGATGCAGTTGTACATGTTAAGGAGAGAGAGCTTCTCTATGGCGAGAATTCCCTACTTGCTCGATTTGGTCCTTTAGTGAAGGAGATTTGCGCCAACAATAAGAATTATGATAATAGATCCTTGCAGAGGTCAGCAGTTTTATGCATGTCGAAGTTAATGTGTGTGTCTTCGATCTACTGTGAAGAGAACTTGCCTCTTTTAATCACTATTATGGAAAAATCCGATGATCCTATTACAAGATGCAATTGTGTGCTCGCTCTTGGTGATATGGCTGTCTGTTTCAACAATATTGTCGACGAGAGTACTGATTTTGTGTATCGTCGTCTTACAGACGAAAGTATGATGGTACAAAGAACATGTCTCATGACTGTTACATTTTTGATCTTAGCTGGTCAAGTGAAGGTTAAGGGTCAATTGTCATCCATGGCCAAATGTTTGGAGAATCCAGATCAAGGTATCAGTGACATGTGTCGTTTGTTCTTTGCTGAATTGGCTACAAAGGATAATGCAATTTACAATGGATTTATTGATATTTTCAGTGGTTTATCCAATGATGAAACATTATCTAAGGATGCCATGAAGAGAATTATTAAATTCTTATTGTCATTTATTGACAAGGAGAGACATCAGAAGCAATTGACAGAGAAACTTCTTGCTAGATTGGCCAAGTGCCAGAGTGAGAGCCAATGGGACGATGTTGCGTTTGTTTTGGGAGCAATTCCATACAAGAATGACACCGTCACCACTGCTTTGGAAGAAGGGTACAAGATGGTTCTGGCTAGACAGTAGTTAGTAGATGATGAGGTTTTCTAGGCTTTACTATTTAGATTTATACATATTAATGAACAGCTTTACGACGAACAGAATCGGTAATATCAGCAATAGCTATAAGGATTATGCGTAGTGGTTATTTGACGGAATTTCTGGCTATGCGCATAATAGCAACATTACACGGATAAGCAAACTATGAATACCACCAAAAACCAGCAACAGATCAACACTAATCAACTAAGCGAGTATCAAAATACCGATCATTATACTTTCCCCTAATGTTTCCCACTTCCCCACTTAACGAACCCACTCTTCTCGACAAATACCTTTTACGACATCCAACAATACAAAAATAACATTCATAACCCTCCTACCTCGTAAACCATTGCCCAGCAATTTTGCAGCTCATCATTATTCTTTTTCGCATACATAATCTATTGCTGCCACTACATACATTCTCATAAAAGCCGTACCTGAATTTCGCACGTGATTCTCTATCTCCTTAACGACGAGATTTCTGTGACGTCAATTGCATTTTACTATTTCTGTTATTGATTCCTCTTGGGATAACTGCCAATTGAGGCCTTACTAGCTGCAATGCCATTTCATTACGTTCAAAACAGCATAACCCAGTTGCTGGATGCTACTGGGTTGGATGTGGCTAGTTTGAAGATACTTATTTGTACCCTTCTTTCGTTCCCCTTTGGAGTGATCTTTAAGCGCTTACCGGATCGCCATTACACGCTAAAAAACGTCTACAATGTGACAGTATCGGCATTGTACGTTTTCGGGATTCTCAACCTCAGAAGTGGCATATTGACGTTGTTCATCTCGGCCATGGGATGCTACTTCATAACCCGTTACTTGCGGACCAGCGCCATGCCATGGGTGAACTTCTTGTTCCTTATGTTGCATTTGTGCTATAGCCATCTCCATACACAATTCTTCGTGGAGTATGATCCCACCAAGATCGACATAACAGGAGCACAGATGGTGTTGGTGATGAAGCTCTCTGCCTTCGGATGGAATATCCACGACGGAAAGCAGCCAAAGGAGCTGTTGACTCCATTTGCACAGGAAAGAATAGTCAAGAAACACCCTAACCTCTTGCCTTACATCGGATACGTCTTCTTCTATGCTTCTTTGTTGACTGGCCCAGCCTTTGACTACGCAGATTATGATAAATTTATTCATTCGACGTTATTCGATGATGTACCAGATTCCAAAAGACCCGGTAAGAGAAAGAGAAGAATCCCTAGAAGTGGAGTTCAATCTTTCAAGAAGACAATGCAAGGCTTTTTTTGGGCATTTATCTTGTTGCAATTACCTAAATATGTAAATCTCCCGTACGTGTTGAGCGGTAAATTCTATGCCAACCATAACTTCATCTACAGAATCTTCTACTTGTGGATCCTTGGTTTTGAACACAGATTGAAGTACTATACCATCTGGCTTATTGCTGAGGGTGCTTGTATTTTGTGTGGACTCGGCTACAACGGATATGACGCAGCTACTGATACCTTCAGATGGGACAGAGTGCAAAACATTGACCCTTGGGCGTTCGAAACAGGAGAAAACGTTCATGCCTGTTTAGAAGCATGGAATATGAATACCAACAAATGGTTGAAGAACTACGTCTACTTGAGAATTGCCAGAAAAGGGAAGAAGCCAGGGTTCAAGAGTACCTTATTTACATTTGTCACAAGTGCTTTCTGGCATGGTACTAGACCTGGCTATTATTTGACTTTTGTTCTTGGTGCCGTTTTACAAACGGTTGGAAAGATCTACAGAAGAAATCTCCGTCCGATCTTCTTAGAAGCTGATGGAAAGACACCAAAACCTTCAAAGAAGTTGTATGATATTGCCTGTTATCTTGGTACACAATTGGCATTTGGATTTATTTCTCAGCCATTCGTGATATTGGATTTCCGTTTGTCTGTCTACTGTTGGTATACCTGCTACTTCTACATTCCTGTTGTTGCGGTTGTAACCTTCTTCATCTTTAAGGGGCCTTACTCTAAGGTCGCAATAAGATGGTGTCAGTCTCACAGTGCTTCATACCAGGCAACGAAGACCACTGATGATAAGAACAAGCTTAGTCCTAAGGAAGCTGAAGCTGTGGTAGCGCATGTGGAAAATATCTTAGAGAAGGATCGTTTCGATACACTTGGTTTGCCACCTATCGATATTCTTGAGTCAGTTGACAAGAAGGAAATTGACGAGAACATTAAGGAGTTAACTGTAGCATGGCAGTCATTCAGGCAACGTAGAGGTTCCATAAAAGAAGATGACTTTGAAGGCTTGAAAGATGCCTATAACAACTTCACGAATGAAATTAACGAAATTTTCTCCCACAAGAAGCAGGAGATTTTGAAGAAAGATACAGATGAAACCAAAAAGGCAGAGTAGACATCAATCGTTATTTATAGAAATCTCTCTCTGAACGATACAAAAAAGGTTTAAGGATCAATGACTGGAACGGTAATAAATATACCCATTATCACCGTCAATCTCCGAACCTGAAGATACAAACTCAGAATGTTAACGAATCCACATTCGCTGTGTTGATGGCATCTCCTGTCCAGAGACTCTGACTCAACTTACACTCCAACTATATTATAGTTTAAAAGGGACTGTAATATTTATAGTTATACAAGTTATAACAATGCACATATTCGATAGTATACCTGGTTTTCTGTGTAGTAGATATCTCTTATAAATATGATTGTGCATCTTCATGAGAGCAAGAGGATTTGTGATACGATCTATATATCTAAAATATTTTGCGTATATGCATTTTGCATACTATTATATCACATTGGCATATACTCATATTAATACATTTTTCATCATATAACTAACATTATATGTATTATTTTAATAGTCATTCGCCAGTACTAAGAATACTTACACACAAACCCCATTTCATCCTAATACCAAAAATATCCATAGCAGGGCCCCAGACCCCGGACCCCAGACCACCCATATGTCATAATTACAACATCCCTATAACATCCATTTAGCATCCATTTAGCATCCATATAACATCCATATAACATCTACTATATCCATATTTTGCACCCTAACCCCGCATGATGCGGTACGGGTGTTTTAGATTTTTCACTGAATACCGAGCGATCAGCTGTTCATGGTAAGGTTGCTGCCAAAAGATGATTGTTTTCTTCGGTAGAGAAGAGTTCGCTTGGTTGTTTGCTATTCAGTGACGAGTTGAGAAGAAGAACCCACTCGGAATTGGCCATTTTTCACGTTTTTACGACTAACAATACGACGGTTTTACGGCCTCTTCTCTCGTATTGATTTAATAGATAACTATAATGAGACTCAGCGCTTCTAATGCTAGCAGAGCATTGAGTAGCTCTTTCAGACGGTTCAACTCGTCGACTTCGACCTCGAAACCACCAACGGGTGTGGTATTCATGAACATGGGTGGCCCTTCGACAGTCAAGGAAACCCACGACTTTCTCTTCAGACTCTTCTCTGATGGAGACTTGATCCCATTCGGACCTTTCCAGAACATCTTGGCCAAGTTCATTGCTAAGCGTCGTACACCTAAGATCGAAAAGAACTATGAAGAAATCGGTGGGGGGTCGCCCATTCGTTACTGGTCCGAGTTTCAGTGTAAGAGAGTATGTGAGATTCTCGACAAAAGCAACCCAGAGACTGCTCCCCATAAACCGTATGTGGCGTTTCGTTATGCCAACCCATTGACTGAAGATACCTTACAGACCATGTTGAAAGATGGTGTTAAGAGGGCCGTTGCGTTCTCACAGTATCCCCAATTTTCTTACTCTACGTCAGGTTCTTCTATGAACGAATTGTACAGACAGACGTTGAAATTTGACCCTAATAGAACTATTAATTGGTCCTTTATAGATAGGTGGCCAAAGCATAAGGGTTTGGTGTCGGCATTCGCCAGCAATATCAACGACAAACTCACAGAGTTCCCTGAGGAAGACAGAGACAAGCTCGTTATCTTGTTCTCAGCTCATTCTTTGCCAATGGATATCGTAAACCGTGGTGATTCGTACCCAGCTGAAGTTGCCACTACAGTATACGCCATTATGGAAAAGTTGAACTTTAAGTTGCCTTACAGATTGGTTTGGCAATCGCAGGTTGGTCCAAAGCCATGGTTGGGTGGGCAGACTGCCAAGATTGTGGGGAAACTTGAGAAGAGAGAGGACATTAAGGGTATAATTTTAGTGCCAGTGGCGTTTACTTCTGACCATATCGAGACCTTGCACGAATTAGATATTGAGTTGTTGGAAGACTGTGAAAACCCGCAGAAGATCAAGAGAGCTGAATCTTTGAACGGAAATGAGGTGTTCATCGAGGGGTTGGCTGATTTAGTTAAAGGACACTTACAGTCTGGTGAATTGTACTCGAACCAATTAGAATTAGATTGCAAGTTGGGAGGAGAGACTGCAAAGGACACCTTCAAGCATCCAAAAGAAATGTTTGGTGACCATTCGAAGAAGTGAAAGATTCAAAAAGATTTTGAATGAATATAAATATGAAAAGGAAACTAAATTTCCAAATTAAAAATGTACATAGTTAGTATCTATTCTTTTCAAATACATGACACTTTGTGTTTGCCTATATCGAACGATTGGACGCCCGTAGAATCTACTGGCAGCCTAAAACCAGCTTTGCTTATTCATTAATGCTGGATACCGTACATTAATATGTATATATAAGTCTATAGAGATTCTACATAATAGTGCAATTCTAAAAGGACCTTCTATATTGGTCTAGTCAGAATATTCGTCCTCTGGATCGAATAAGTCCAAATTGAGATCGGCTGTTTGCTCTTCTTGTGTTTTCTTCTTGTCAGAACTTCCATATTCGCCAAATGAGCCTCTACGAATGTTGACACTATCATCTTCTTCCTTGGCAGCTTCTTCAGACTCTGCAGTAGTCTTCTCTTGTTGCAGATCGTCCTTACTTGTTCCAAGCTCATTTTGTATTATTACATCTGGCTGTAAAGAACTGGCTGCTAGCATACCTCTTCTCAATGCATCTTCGGCGGGCCAAACGTAGTTGTTTGGATGTATTTGAAATGGCATATTTGCTGAGGTGGCTGGAGCCTTGGTGAATTTAGCCAATTTCATTGCGTACTTCAACACGTCTTCGATCTGTACTACAGAAGTGGAATCGCCGTTTCTTGAGCCTTGTCGTTTCTTAGCGGCTGGCAATCTAGGCAACGCCTTCAATTCATTACGGTAAGCTATGAGCTCCTTTAGTATGTATTTCGACTTTTCGTCCAAGTCTTTGCTTTCTTTTTCGAGCTCTTTTATGTGTTCGCCCAAATGCTTGTGTCTGGCCAATTCGTCGATCTTAGTCTTTAAGTCATCGTTGATGGCGATGATCTTCTCGATCTTTTCGTGTAATTGTGAGTCTTTGAACGAGGAGATATCACTGGAAATCTGGGTAAGAGTTGTCTCAAATGCTCCGACTTGTTTCACTATTGGTAGCTGGTCAAACTTATCCAACTCTGCTTTGGTTGTGATTTTACTCTTGATAGATCCTGAGTTTACGGGGAGATTCCGTATTGGATTCAACGACGACGACACGTAGTTAGCATTCGGCGTTGTGGGGATAGAACTGATGTAGTTGTGCTGGGGGAGTTGGTTCAAACGCAGTGAGGACGACACTCGAGAGACGGGTAGCAATTTGTAATTCAGGTCTGTTTTCTTATGTGGTAGCATGGTGTGGAGTGGTGTTAACGATTAGTGATGAATTATCAATTGTGACTTCCAATTTGAAAGATGAAGTTGTGAGTGTGAATATACGAAGAACGAATGTATTGGCGAATGGTAGACTGTGTTATTTCCAATGTTTGAACGAAACTGTTGTTTCCAGCAGGTTTAAGAATGGATAATAAAGGAATACAGATTATGGTTTTTATCCTAGTATCTTGTTCAAATGTAATATGTCTTGAAGTAAAGAGAAGAACTTTATTCCTTTTGGTACTTTTTTGTCTTCTTTCTTTATTCTTCTTTCGAAATAGTACTCTAATGCCCTCTTATATCCTTTTTATTCCTCCCTATATTAGCGTGTTTACGGTAATATAATATTTTCACCAGCGTCAATGCCCGATTATCAACACTATCACTTCCACCTTACAACAAAGTAATCAGTAATAATGTGAGTTTACAACCACCAACAATAAGCTTTTACTAACTAATTTGGGTGAAAAGGGTCTAACAAATGCGAAACAAAAGCAAGTTTAGTTTTTCGTGTGCGACTTTTTTGTTGGTGAGAGATCGGTGAAATGCTGGTTCAGTGCGAGTGGAAAGTATGGGGTAGAGAACAGACACTGGATGAGTGGTACTATGAATGGATATTAAGTAGGATAGCTTGTTTTCTTATAGAAAGCCTTGGTTGCGATCTACGATATGTCTAAATTCACGTTTACATTCACATTGATATTGAAATTGATATGAAGAAAAGGATCCACAGCGTGTTTGGAGATGTCTCTTCTGACGAGGAAGACAGTAGCGATGATAATGGAAACTCTGTTGCCAAAGGACGTAAGAACCTTCCACCAAGAAAACCGAAAAAGCTATACCTTCCACCGAAGACAAGTGATGTTCATGATACCAATGAGGATAATGAACACAGCGAGGCTGCAAAAGTTCACAAACAACCTACTTCTGCAACGGCTTTCACAGCTGATTCAGAGGATTACTTGAAGTTCGACTTGGCTACGATCCAAGATGAAAAGATGGAACAAGATCACATCAAAGACACCCAATTCCAAGGCTTGAAGTACAACGATCTTCAAAGAGCTAAGACAGAAAGTGCAATGGGCAAGTCTCTATTTGAGGAACCAACTCACAAGTCAGTTGGTTTGTCCATCATGGAGAAAATGGGATTCAAAGTTGGCGATACTCTTGGCAAAGACCCCCAGAACAATAAGGAGCGGAACCAAACGACTCATGAACCGATCACTGTGAAAGTGAAGGTCAACAAAGTGGGACTTGGAGGAAATAACAACGCAAAAGAAAAGGTTGACCTTGAGAAGACCATTAACGAGCTCAAAGTTGAAGAGTACAAGCTGAGAGTCAGCAGTCTTAAGAAAGAAGGTAAAATACGACATGAATGGAGCAACTTGATGAAGGTATGCTTTGATATTAGTGGTGAGGAGGCGGTCTTCTATGAGGATGGAGACATCAACAAAGTGAACCCGCTTTGGAGACAATACGCTATTGAAAGAGCCGAGAGAGAGAATACACTAAGACATAAAGGAAAAAGGATACGAATACAGAACGAAGATATGGTTAATAACGATGAAATAGTAGTTCAAATGGAAGATGTTGATGTTCCAAAGAATGGCATCTCAATAAATAAAGATCCAAGTCCTTGCTCCGTTTCTATCAAAGCCAACAATGACAAGAAGTCTTCCATTAACATTGTCAAACTCAAGGATGTGGATCTTGACGAAGTAGAACGAAACATATCAACACTTTTAATTCATCTTCGGAATGAGTATCTTTATTGTTATTATTGTGGGTGTAAATATGAAGATGAGGAAGACTTGAACTCTCATTGTCCTGGTGTGACGGAGGATGATCATAATAACTTGTATTAAGCTTTAATTATAGATATCTAATTATACATGCATTGGTACTAGATCTGTATTATCAGTACGATCAGTACAATGCCAGCTCGAGTGAGTTTTCTTTATGTAATTTTGCCTTGACGTATAACTCATTCGCTCTTCCAGCAGGAAGAGGTGTGCTTCGGTCTATTTCAGACGAGAGTAGTTCCGAGACTTGGTCTTCATTCAATTGGTCTAATCTCACGGGATAGACATCAAATGAGCTATAGATTAGAGGTGCCTTTTTAGCAGCTTCGTACTTCTCTCCGGTGATTAGCTCCTTTTCACTTCCCCATGTTATTTCTATTTGACATTCGTTGATGATTTCACCATGCAAGAAGAGAAGAGCATTCTCTGCTGAAGTTCTATGATAGAACTTGACTGTTGCCGATTGGAAGTCTTGGGATAATCGACAGAAAACGATGTCACCAAACGCTATTAAATGTTCAGCAACTTCATTTTCTGTGAACTTCGATGATAACCCCTTCACTATCAAAGTGGAGTTGTTGGGGTCTGTGAATTGGTTTAACGTGGGTTGTGGTTGTGGTACATGGACTTTGGAGTATTCATGGCTTTCAGTTTCTTGGGCACCAGTAGGTAATAGACTGTTTGTACCAGTTACTTGACCGACTCTTATGGCTCTACTTCCTATCACTACTCCGTTCATCTCCTTGAGAGCTCTAGTCTTAGTGTCTTGACTGTGGAAACGGATAAATCCGAACCCCTTATTCGCTCCAGTCACAGGATCATACATGATCTTCACTTGCTTGACCTGGTCAGGGAACTTTGCTTCAAATTTGCTCATTATGAGTTCCTCGGTAGCATCTGGTGCCAAATCTCCTATGAAGATGGAATGTTCATTCTTCAATGGAGTTCTGTTATCTCCTCTAGGAGCTACTCCAGATGCTACTTGAGATGCCATTCCACCACTCGCCCAATTAAGTTTGAACACTCTAGTTGAGCCCGGTATAGCCAATCCATTCTTATTCATCGCAGCAGTCATTGCTTCTTGCGTAGCAAATGATACGAAACAGTACGAAGGCTTTGCTGTATTGAATTTATCCTTCATTATTTTAACGGCAGTAGGCTTTTCCCCGAATGCTGCCCATATCGACGAAATCGACTCCTCTGTCCAAGTTGGATCAAGTCCACCCATCCATAATTGGAATTGCTGAAACTGACTATGTGACGAGTCATTGTGTCTGTTATTCTGTTGTGTGTATCCCCCAGTCAGATAATTTTGCGATTGATAAGCCGATTGGTATGCATTCTGGTACGCCGACTGATACCTGCCTCTTTTCACGAATGGCTTTCTTGCACCTTGTTGATATTGCAGAGAATTACCCGATCCATTAGAACCATTGGCACCTTTATTATATCTACCATAATCTCCACCACCTGCGCCTCCTCTTTGGCCCGAACTTCCATACGACGACCCACCTCCGTGGAAGCCTCCTCTTCTATCTCTGTAGCCGCCTCGAGAGCCCGAATTGTGGTACGACATGGCTGTGGTTGAAGACTACTGATTGAAGGTAGTACCGTAGAACTGGTATTCATGAAAATCTGTTAAGTATGGAGCGTGTTGTGTGCAGTGTTTGTAAGTGATGAGTGCTGTGCAGGAGAGTAACCTAAAGATGATACTAAACTAGTATGGTTACTGTCATTATTGATGTGACGTGATCTAGAGTTGTAATGGTAAAGGAAATCAAGTTGGTGAGGTTGGTTTTATTGAAAGTAGGTTTTCGTTAGAGAATAATAAGAATATTATGGCGCAATTTGTGGGGAGTTCATTATTTCTCCATTTGTAGCTCATTATCTAATTGAGTGTTGATGAGATGCATTCAGCGCTTTCACAAATTTGGATTTCTGGTTTGTTTTTTCATATTGGGATCCTTTGTGTGATAAATACCCTACTCTATGAATTCTAATCAGTAACTTTTATACCCAGGGTATTATCTCTTACGTAAACGACTAGCCCAATCCCAAAGAAAGCTGCAAAATCTCGTATCCTGTATATATATTAAACAGCAAGCACTATCACCATACACTAGATATATAACATAACATATGAAAAACAATACGTAATAATGATCACAAATGTTCAAGGGAGGCAAATGAGTAATTGAGTAACGAAACAACTAAATAGTTTGAAGAGAATCATTTATGAGCTGTGGTTAAAGAAGAAATTTATTCCTCATTACACTTGCGCAGAGCACATCTTCAATCACTATAGGCTTACTCAATACATACTCTCAACGAGTATCAATTGACCCACAACATATCTAAACTTAAAAAACTTTTTCTACTTCAACTCTTCCCAGTCTCATCTTTCCATCAATTCGCCAAACTCACCCATCTCACTCAACTTCACCTCCTTTCATAGAATACACCCACCTCTATCTCCTCCCCAATCTCTCACACGCTTCTCTGCTCCTCTGGTACACAGTAATTCTGCTCCTGCACACTACCGCTCTCACTGAACGAAAATATCAACGAATAGAAATGAACTGAACGTAATACATCTAATCCATGTCACAGTGCTACAGGTTATACATCTACCAACGTACCTTATCACAACTACAAGATGCTCGCCAGATCACTGAGAAACTGTGGAAGAATAGTCTTCAAAAGATTCCAGCATGCCGCCGCAGCTGCCGAACCTGCTGCTGCCAAACCAGCCTTCAACAATAAATACAATTTCAACATAAATCCTCCTCCAGTACACGAATACTGGAACTACCGTAATGCCAGCGTCTTGTTTGCCGTGATCCCAGTATACTTTGCCGTGGGCTACGTAGCTAAGTACCTCGGTGCTAATCTCGACGGTTACGAGGGCTTAATCGAGTTCGCTGAAAGCGACAAGGTCAAGGACATCCAGTTTGGCGAACCACAACCTTTCAAGTCCACCAAATAGGGGACCGCTGCCAAACAACCAACCAATTGCATTCTCATTCTCCATTTTTGCTCTTTAGGGCCAACTTCCAAGTTGTTTCCTAGGTCCAACTTGCGTCTATTCAACACTATAGTTAGCTCTCATCCCATGCACAGAACCGCAGAAGCGCAGTAGGCATACAACTGACTTTTGGCTGGGGACCAATTTACATAACAATACAAACCTATCTATTAGAACTTTTAGAGTAGAACCGATACGAAACTGTAGCCATTCATGCATTCATAGACTCTTATCATGACCACCCTTCTGCTATCATATACTACACCCATCCATCTTCAACTATATCACTCTCTCTACTCTCTACTCTCTCTATATACCTTGATTATGTAACCTCTGACTCAGTCGCACAAATGCTTTTTTTTCACACAAAATTTCATTGGCTCAATCGAACGAGAACTTTGGCAGTAAAAGAAGGTAAGTGGTTAGCAAAACAGTAATAGATACTCGTATAATAGTTTTGTTTCGTTGTTGTTTCGTGATTGCAAGTGCTTAACAGAACAAAACAATGCTTTCAAGAATTGGGTTACGCTCCATCAGAGCCGTACGCAATCCAGTGAGATGCCTCACCACTAAGACCACCATCACAGACCATACTACTGGTAGAGTGATCACGTTGACAGACCCAAACAGACCCGAGATAGGAGACTACCCGAACCCTAAACCAGAGTTGGCCCAGTACAAGGATCCTTACGCCAAGTACGACGATCCTCAGAACAGAAGAAACCTCAATGAACCACTCAATATCGACGATGACTACTACGACATGTGGTCCCCAGACTACTACCAATTCGTTTCCGACAAGACTGCCTTAAAGCACAATGCCATCTTCTTCTCGCTTGTTTTCGGATTTGGAGCCACCATCTGGTACTTCCAGTTGAACCCAGAGAAACCAGCTATGCCTAGATCGTACCCATTCGGCGGTTTGGCCAAGGAATTGGGATCTGGAAGCGCTGAGGACGACTTCTTCTACCGTGTCAAGCCTGACACCACCGCTGAGCAAGAGTTGGGCTTCTTGGACGGAGACAAAGACATCTCCGCAGCCAAGGAGTCGTACATACAACAACACGCTGACTTCATCAAGGCCTAGGTTGAGATGTAGACTCATCAGTACACATATTCATATGGTCCACTGTTCTGCGGAGTTCATTGAAATCCGTCGATCAGAAAATGGTCTCTGTAGTAGACTTTGGTGCCACTGTCATCCATCAGCATTACTGGGCTCGTTTTGTGCACCAGGGTGCTCCCATTCTTCTTTTTCATCGCATATACATTGCTATGTACTTTATTTATACATACATTTGGTAACAGAGTTGTAGAGGATGTAGTAGTAGGTAGTGAGCCCGTTTACTTGTACGTTTAGTTGTAGATTGTCTTTCTTTCCAACCTATATTATTATACATGGGATTAGTATTCGTCGATTTATAAGAGATCGTAAATCTATAGCTTTCAAGCGCAAGAAATGAATACAAGAAATAAAGAATTGAATAATCCTACTTTATTATAATTATCGAGTCTCTTGGGATGGCCTCATTTACAAAGTACTATCTTTCTACCCGGCTAGTAAGCATAATTGCAATTGACATTCAGAGGTTCATAGAATATAGACTAAGTTTACTGATTCTGCTTTTAAGAATACGCCAAATTCACTTAAACGTAACTCATCTTAATGAAGACGCTAATTCATAGTTTCATTATTCATAATCTACGAAATCACTACAATTAACTAACTCTTACTTTACTTAGCTTACCATATTTTCTATATATAAGCACTAAACTTTTCAGGGCTAACAAAAATAGAAGACTCTAATAACAACAGCCATGTCACACACATCACAAATTCCTACCTCTTTTTTTCTCAAATTACCTAGTCGCTACTACCAATCACCCCTCACCAACTCTACAACCTAGTTTTCTTCTTTCCTTTACTTCAATCCCATATCCCATCTCCATCTCCATCTTCATAGTGTGACTCCATAGTGTCAAGATAATGTACGCTACCAGTTATAATAATCCTGCATTTACCCATCATCCACCTCTTTGTGTAATCTTCCATACCCAGTGAACTCTACGACTGTTCAAACGGTGATTACCTATAAGTCGATGTATTTCTTCCAGTTTCCAATTGTCATCAGCTCTAACAGTATAGATTCGCTACCATCACCGCATAAACCCATTGGCAATGTCTCAGAGTGGCGGAAGGAGGAGCCTGCTGCGGTTACGTCAGCTCTCTTCAGCTGGTTCGTCGCCTTCTCTGGTTGTTCCTCACAAGAGATCAGACAAGGAAGCACAGATGGATAGTGATAAGCAAAACCCCCAGAGTAATGGCACAGGAAACAAGAAAAGAAGACAATCTGGTGGAGCCTCGGGACCGGTGAAATTGTCAAAAGAACAGAAATTGGCTAAGATCATCACGGACTTCAACTTGACTCTCAATGAGCTCTTCCATTTGACTGAATACAAATCGCTTGTATCGTGGAATCCTCAGGATTTTTCAGCACCAGTACAGAGCGAACATAACCACCCGTTACCCGAGTTGTTCGAGAATTTCACTAATAACCCCAAGTACAAGTTGCCGTGGAACGATGGAACGGACGAAGAACCCGATTTGAGTGGTGTGCCGTTGCGTTTGCAGAAGCGCGTCCTCGCCGAGCTCGAGGAGAAGTTGTTGAAGAAGTATCCCTTCAAGAACGATGTGATTGAAAAGAGCAGAGAGATGGAAATGACTCTTATTAATAGAACTTTGGACGAAGATGAAAGACCGAATAGCCAAAATCTCGGTCTTTCGAACAACCAGACGCCTCAAGCAAGTCACAGTAAATCTATAGCTGCAGCTTCAAAATCTAATTCAAAGACGTCATCATCTAAAGGAAAGCAGGCAACAAAATCTTCCGGAAAGGTCAAAGCGGAGCAGGAGGAAGAAATTGTAGAATCTTCCGATGAAGATTTAGGGACCAACTACAAGTTGAAAGCTGTTAAATTCACGATACCGCCTCCTCTAGTAACACACCCTTCACATATACCAACATGGAGACCTGAGCATAGCAATCTAGACAACAGTACCGATATCAGAAACGAAGATGAACGCCAAATATTGGAGTTTAATCCAACTCCACTAACAGTAATTAGGGAAAAGGATAGAATAGAAGTAGGACCGGAAATCACCCAGAAACTCCAGAAGTTCTTGGACACGAACTACAAAGTGGCAATAATAGATGATGTACCAGATTACAATAATACTGCTGAAGAATTTGAGAAAGTAACTACTCAGCAGGAAGAGTTGCTTAAAGAAATCTACCACAAGGCTGAAGTCGAGAACAGTTTAGTATTGAATGGGGACAAGATCGAACGTAGAAAGATTGTTCTCCCACAAACATCTAATATCAGACAAGTCAGTGATCCATTTCGGTCTACTTCCACTATTGTTCCAAAGGTTCAAGGTGCGGTCAACAACCTCACCCACCACGACTATTTTCTCGCGCAAGCTGTTACTTTTTCCAAATTGCACCAACAGATGCGTAAGCAACATCAACTCCGTACGAGGAAGGTTGCTCTGATGATAGAACTGCACTTCAGGAAGAAGCGAGGCGAGGGAGAAAGACTCGACAGAGAAAGAAAACAAAACTTGAGAAGATTAAGTAGAATTGCTGTCCAAGCTGTCAAGAAGAGATGGACGCAAGCCAATAAGGTATATACCTTCATCCAGCAACAAAAGGCAGATGAGTTGGCACAGATAAAAGGAAGAGAGCACTTGAGTCAGATGTTAGAGCACTCTACCCAATTATTGGAAGCCCAGTTAAATAAGTCATCGAGAGAAGCTACAACAGAGGTCGAGACGGATTACAACAAAAGTGATGACAATGCAAGTGACTCGGAAACCAGCGTTTCAAATTCAGATGACAATTTCAGTACGAGTTCTGTAGAGAATTCTGATAATGAACAAGAAGAAACTGAAGGGGCGGTGGATGATACTGAGGAAAAGAACAATGATATGACTCTATCTGTTGAAGAGCTCAGACAGAAATATTCTAATCTTGAAGACTCTGTGGAACCTTCTTCAGCAGTTTCGGCAGAATATAATGACGAAGAAGGACGTGAGTCTGATGAAGATGAGGATGATGACATTGACGTAAGCCAGGGACTTTCGGCTCTTTACGGTGGTACTACTGTTGCTTTGAATGGTGGTAGGGAACATACTGCAACACCTCCTCTTGATGTTGAATATTCTGAGGAGCAGAAAAAACTTATAGAGGAACTTAACAACAATGTACAAGAAGACTCTGTTTTAAACTCTGAAGCAGAGTCTAGTTCAGGATTGTCATCGGAAGAATCAAGTGATGATGCTGATAATGAAATTAGCGATGCGGAGGCAGACCAATCAGATGAGGAGGCAGGAGCCCAGCAAAATGGCCATGTTTCGAGCTTGGCCAGTATTTTTAATGGTCAGGTTGATCAAGATGCCTCTGAAGAAGAGGGTACATACAGTGAAAGTGAAGGAGTAGACAGCGACGATGAAAATATGAGTTCGACAGATGATGAGCAAGAGATAGCTGAAGATAAAGAAGTCAAATCAAATGGAGAACTTACAAAAGAAGTCGATGTTGAAACCAAAGAAGAAGAAGAAGAAGAAGAAGAAGTGAAGGAGGAAGAAATTAATGGAGCCAAGGTTAGAGATGTTCCACTCCCTCCTCTTCTCAAAGGTACGTTGAGACCATACCAGAAGCAAGGTTTGAACTGGCTTGCAAGTTTGTATAACAACAACACTAATGGTATTCTTGCGGACGAGATGGGTCTTGGTAAAACTATCCAGACCATCTCACTTCTTTCATACTTGGCTTGTGAGCATCACATATGGGGCCCGCATTTGATTATTGTACCTACGTCGGTTATGCTTAACTGGGAAATTGAGTTTAAAAAATTTGCTCCTGGTTTCAAAGTACTTACATACTATGGCTCACCTCAACAAAGAGCTCAGAAAAGAAAAGGTTGGAATAAACCTGATGCATTTCATGTTTGTATCACTTCGTATCAGTTAGTTGTTCAAGATCAGCAATCATTCAAGAGACGTAGATGGAGATACATGATTCTAGATGAAGCACATAATATCAAGAATTTCAGATCTACCAGGTGGAGAGCTCTTCTCAATTTCAACACCGAGAATAGATTATTATTGACGGGTACGCCTTTACAGAACAATTTGATGGAATTGTGGTCGTTGTTATATTTCTTGATGCCATCGTCGAAGGTGAACCAAGCTATGCCAGATGGTTTCGCAAATTTGGATGATTTCCAACAATGGTTCGGCCGACCAGTAGATAGAATTATGGAACAAACTACTGCAGCTTCCAATTCTGATATCATAGATGAAAATGAGGGAACAACCAAGAAAATGGATGAAGAGACCAGAAATACCGTGGCGCGTTTGCATCAAGTGTTGAGACCATATTTATTGCGTCGTTTGAAGAAGGATGTTGAGAAGCAAATGCCTGGAAAGTATGAGCACATTGTGTACTGTCGGTTATCTAAGAGACAAAGGTTCTTGTACGATGACTTTATGTCTCGTGCCAAAACTAAGGAGACCTTGGCATCTGGAAATTTCTTGTCTATCATCAATTGCTTGATGCAGTTGAGAAAAGTATGTAACCATCCTGACTTATTTGAAGTGAGGCCCATTGTTACCTCATTCGCAATGCCTAAGGGTGTTTGCAGCACATTTTCAGCGACTGAAAATTTGGTGAGGAAGGAGCTTACTGATGAAAGCTTAATGCAAAACGTTGATTTTCATGTCCTTAATTTGGATATAACAAGTTGTGACAACTTGAACTACTTTGTTTCTCAATCTGCTAATAAACTCAGATCATCCAAGGACATAGAACAACAAATCGAGCTTCTTGACAAGTTGATTCCAGGTGACTTTAAAGAGAATACTCCAGATGTGACAGATTGCGTTGAGTATTACCAATTCATCAAAGCAAATGACCAGATGGAAGTACGCGATAAACTCAAACATGTATTGTATTTAAATGCCTTGCGATGTGGCCGCTCCCCAATATATGGTGAGTCGTTACTTCATTTCTTGACTAAGAGAAAACCGAAGCAAGATAGCAATATCTACGATAGCTTATTCCTTTCTTTAGCTGAGAGGGCAACCGTAATGTGTGACGTTATCGAAAAGTATTCCGTTTTGACACCAACAGTAGTCGCTTTGGATATGAAGGATCAATTAATTCCAATTTCGACACAGCGGAAATTGGTTCACGAAGTCGCCACCAATAGAATCGATAATCCATTCCACAAATCTCAAGTTAAGCTCAGTATTGCATTCCCGGATAAGTCTTTGCTTCAATATGATTGTGGTAAACTTCAGAAACTTGCTAAGTTGATGCAAGACCTCGTACCTGGCGGGCATCGTGCGCTTATTTTCACACAGATGACGAAAGTTTTAGATATTCTTGAACAATTCTTGAATATCCATGGATATAGATATATGAGATTAGATGGTGCTACAAAGATCGAAGATCGTCAACTTTTGACCGAGAAGTTTAATAGGGACAATAAGATCCCAGTATTTATCTTGTCGACAAGATCCGGTGGTTTGGGTATCAATTTAACTGGTGCTGATACTGTCATTTTCTATGACTCGGATTGGAATCCTGCTATGGATAAGCAGTGTCAGGATCGTTGTCATAGAATTGGTCAGAGTAGAGATGTGCACATTTATAGATTCGTTTCTGAGTACACCATTGAATCGAATATTTTGAAGAAAGCCAACCAGAAGAGACAATTGGATAATGTTGTTATTCAGGAAGGTGAGTTCACGACCGATTATTTCGGAAAATTTTCGGTCAGAGACCTTGTTAATGATTCTACTATCGTTGATCAAATTCCGGATCGAGAATTGGATTTCACCGGTGATGCTAGCATGGAAAACGCCTTCGCACAAGTAGAAGATGAGGATGATAGAGCTGCTGCAAGTGTTGCCATGAAAGAAGTTGCAGTTGATGATGAAGATTTTGATGAAGAAAGCAAATCTGTTACTGCAGCTGGCACACCAACGCCAGGTCCGGATGGCTCTGTACCTCCTGTCGATGTTCCTGCCAAATCGGCGGCACCGGGAGAAGTAGTTGATGTCGATTATGAGGAGGGAATTGGTCATATTGATGAGTACATGCTCCGGTTCATATCAGATGGTTTTTTACCTGATTGAGCATATTTCTCACACATACAAAACAAATAAAAGAACGCAAAGTTCAAATTCTGTATTATATATATTGCCTGTAACTATAGATTAATAAAGGAACATCTAATCTTTTCAGTTAGCTTTTCGCAGCCAAGTATTGTAAGCGTGGAAATACTAGTACAAGTAGATAGAAACACTTACCTTACTAAATGTAAAACATATTGAATATTGGATATTATATATGAATCACTTTCTTGAAATGCACCTTAAAAGCAACTTCACTACATCCAATACACTATACTCCACTTCATACATACCCGTAGCTAAATCATATCCAATCCAGTGGACAAAAGCCCCCATATAATACGCGCTACCATACTCACTTTAAAACGCACCCAATTTAAAATACGGTCGTGCCCTCACCAACTGCCCTATCTGGACGAGCCCCCAAAACGATTATTAGATAATGATGAATTGATGTTCTTCATGAAGACCGTATATAGAGCAGTCAATTGAAGTAGTTACACGAGATGTCGTCTTCTGGAATCCACTCATTGTTGAAGACCGAGAAAGAGGCCGCTGAAATCGTCAACGAGGCCAGAAAGTACAGAACCAACCGTTTGAAGACCGCTAAGGCAGATGCTCAGACTGAAATCGACGAGTACAAGAAACAGAAGGAATCTGAGTTGAAGGACTACGAAAAGGAGCATGCTGGCTTGAACGAATCCATTGACAAGGAGGCCGATGCCCAAGTTGAGAAGGAATTGGCCAGTATCAAAGCCAAGTACGCTGAGAAGAAGACCTCCGTTGTGAAGTTATTGGTTGATGCCACCATCAAGCCAACTCCAGAGTTGCACATCAATGCTGCTCATTAAGCAGTTAGAAAGAGGGCTCAGTCGTGGTTATTATGTTAGTCACGATGAAGAATAAGAAGGTTGAATTGTTTTGCGCAATTGGTGAATATTCACTATTAATTGGGTAAAGGAATGAATGGTTCCATATCTTCACTGTTTCTTCTAAATTCGTACTTCGATTATTATCACACTGGTTCTCCCTTCTATAAGCGTCACCACTATACACGATGATACTTTTTCAATTCATCCCCTTATCGTTTGATATTTACTATTATTTATATACATTTCAAAATACATATCTACAGAATTCTATAAGTGCTACGCTGTTATAACAGCTTAGCTTGTAGTTATATACTTATGTTATTTCCATGGCGATTACTTCGTTTATCGTATTCTATGCACTGTAAATTTTAATTTCGTGTTTTTGTCTATGCTCCACCCTTGGCCAATTTCTTGAAAGCCTTAACAACCTCCCAAACTCTGGTATCGTAACCAGCAGTATTCAAACTACTCACGAATCTCCATGCTTTCTTATCATCTTTGATAGGATAGTCAATTGGTGGTGGTATACTGGTAGCTACACCCAACCATCTCATAACCGGTTTATCCATGACGACTGACTTGGCTACACATAAGCCCAAAAGACCTTCTTCACCTCCAAACTTACCGTATCCTGATTTCTTAACTCCTCCAAATGGAAGTTGAGCAACATAGAACGTGGCAAAGTCGTTGATTGCAACATTTCCGCTATCAAGTCTATTGACAATTTCATTGACTTGCTTGAAGCTTGAGCCGAAAATGGAATTACCTAATCCGTATTCTGTTCCATTTGCCAAGTTGATGGCATCATCCACATCTGTAGCTTTGGTCATAGTAAGCACTGGGCCGAATACCTCTTCTTGGAATATTCTCATGCTGGAATCCACGTCAACAAGTAAAGTGGGTTCAAAGTAATGACCCTGTGGATAGTTTGGATGCTGGTATGGTTTTCCTCCGTGGATTAAACGGGCACCCTTGCTTACCGCATCCTCTATCAATGCTTCTATTTGCTTGAACCTGTTGTCGGATATCATGGCACCCATATCAATCTCATCCAATTGGTCGATGTCCGATCCTAAACGGAGCTCTTTGACTCTCTCTGTAAAGATTTCCACAAGTTTTTCATAACTTTTAGGTAAGCATATCACTCTTTCTA
The DNA here is from genome assembly GCA_030556775.1 of Scheffersomyces quercinus. Lineage (NCBI taxonomy): Eukaryota > Fungi > Ascomycota > Pichiomycetes > Serinales > Debaryomycetaceae > Scheffersomyces > Scheffersomyces quercinus. Next base: position 667,753 of record JAKTUQ010000002.1, on the reverse strand, counting down.
TACCAATACAGTTTTGGCCAGCACTCTGGAAAGTTCCTCTCATGATGACGGAAGATAAAGCCTTGATATCCTTGATATCATCCAAGACAATAAGTGAGTCCTTTCCTCCTAATTCAACTACACAGGGTGTGAGCTCCTTGGCAGCGCTTTCTACAACTTTGTGAGCAACTGGCTTAGATCCAATGAATGTAATGTGTGACAAGCCAGGATGGGAACTGAAGTAGTCAGCATCTTCTGGATAACAACAGCACAACTGAACCAAGTCCTCGTCAATTTTCAACAGCCTGAGAACCACTCTGACCAAATCTATAAACCACTTGGATGACCAGATAACCTGTTCAGAACACTTCACAATAATGGCATTACCAGTAAATAAGGCTGCAATTATAGGACCCATGAGGTTGTGGAATGGGTAATTCCATGACACTAATGCCGATACGACTCCCAATGGCTCGTATCTGACTTCTCCGTTCTTCATCATTCCTATTAATAGGTTTGAAGGGCCAGGTCTCTGGGACGGTCTCAAGACTCTCTCTCCGTGGGCGATGATCCAGTTCAACTTCTCCAAAGTGACCATAATTTCACCCATCAGCGCATCAAGCTTGGTCTTTCCGCTATCTCTACATGCAATTCTAGCAATATCCTGCTGGTTGTCGAGGATATAGCGACTGAGTGTCTTCAAGACCTGTCTTCTGAGGGAGAAGCTAGAGTTCCTCCAGCTCGTCTGAGCTTTCTTGGCATTGATTATTTGTTGGTTCATCTCATCCTTTGACGTAGCAGAAAATGTTCCTAAGTACTGGCCCGTAGCAGGACAATAACTCTGGATTTTGGTGGGCTCATTGGGCACTCTAATGGTGACGTTTGGCGGGTAGAGTCTCTTTCCCTTCCAGTGGGGCTTGGCCTCGTCTGGAATTGGTACCACGAGCTTGATTGGTTCTTCTAGTTTGTTGTACTTGTTAGGGCTGGATGTGATGTACTTAGCGTAGATCCAGAGAAGCGTTGGCACTATCACGAACACGAAGAAGGTGGTTGAGATCTGATACTGCCATTGCCATTCCTGGAACTTGAGGTCGATAAAAATCATCGTTGGGGAAGAAAGGGTAAGATGGTTGAATATGATATTTTGTTTTCAACGGATTTACAATCACTAGGTATAGATTTACAAGCTACCGGTCATACATCAATTGGCACCCTATCACCACTTATTTCGTACAATTATACGACCACTACAACGTTACAACATGTTTTACAACCACCAGTTTTTTACAACAAACTCAGCAAACGACAAAAATTGGTCGCACGAACAGAAAAAAGAAAACGGCTCGCGTGGGACGTTAAGTGTGGGGCGCTAGTGAGAGTTATTAAGGAGCAAATAGTTAGCGCAGTTGAGTGAGGTGAGTGGGGAGAGAAGAGTGCAAAGAGTGGATGGAGTGGATGGAGTGGATGGATAGTAAAGAATTGAATTATCAGATGTGGTACGAAGTTGAAAGAATAAAATAGTAAGACAATAAAAAGGTGAATAAAATATACAATGAAGATACTACTGAAGCAGACATATACTAGGGAAGGGTTTAGTAGGTTTGGATCTAGAGAGTTGATGGTGGCCTAGTGTCTTTTGTATTGTTAGACAGATGTACCAGATGTAGCAAAAGTATATATTTAGTGAGCGTTAGCTGACGAGGGGAGAAAGATTGCTGCGCTTATATGTTGAAAGTTAGTGAGATTTAATGAGATTTAGTGAGGTTTAGTGAGGTTTAGCGAAACCTGTGCTTATAAATTTTATGTTCTATCAAAAAGTAGTGAGACAAAAGCGAGTGCGGGATAGAGAAGTGTTAGCGACCGGATTTTTATACTGCAAAAAAATGTATTACTACTATGGATGCTTCGTATAGTTTGTCTATATATCCGTCTTCTTTTAATTATGTATAATATTCTTTCTCCTACTGTTATGAATGCAAAAAGTATAACTCTCCTTTATTCTGTCTCTATATTTTCTATATGCGAGCAAGAAGCACTCTACAATTGGTCATACAATACAGCTATGCCTCCTCTCCTCCTTCCTGCTCTTGCAATTGCCTCAAGATACCGTCAAAATCAGTCTCTGCGGTTCGGTTCTGCACTATCTGGCCCAAGAGGTTCTGGTCAACATAGTCAATCAACGAGTCAACTATACCCTCCTTCTTGTGGATAACCCCAGTATATTCATTGTAGTCCACAGTAGTGTTCTTGGGGGGAAGAAGATCATACTCGAAGGTGTCCTCTCTGGACCACACCGCCTGTGGAATCTTTGCCATTATCTTGTTTTCGCCAGAAAGAATGGCAAAACGAATGAGGTTGTAGGGAAGGTCGCTCTTCAGGTTATCGGAGCCCATTCCTAACATCTCAAAGAAGGATGACTTGAGCCCCTTTTGTGGAGTATTCTTCACTGGAGAGGTTTCGAAAAGCTTGTGTAACTCATCGTGTAAGAACTGTCTCTTGGCCTGGTCGTTCCATATCAATGGCGCCCTCGCCACGTATGTTTCTGCAGCAAGGGTTATAGACTCATCTGTATGGATATCCTGCTCTTTGATAGACCCAGCCGATAACCCTATTGACTCTAATAATCTAAATGCAACATATGGGTGTCTCGTATAGGCCAATTTTAACAGGCTTCTTGCGCTCTCTTCGTCGCCCAAATGAAGGTATGCTAAAACCGTAGAGAATGCAATTCCAGGAGTGAACCACCCACTATATGTGGTGACCAAAGGAGACTTCGCAAGTTTTGTTAAATACTTAAATTCTTCTGACATAATGGCGTAGTGATCCAAGAAGTACCTGACTCCTAATGGGTCCTCGGCTGGGGAAATACTGAGCAAGAACTTACAATAAGTAAGGGCAGTGAAAAACGCAGATCTTTCGCCTAATGCTATGATGTATCTGAAGAGACACAAATGGAACTGTCTATTTAAGAATCCCTCATATGGCAATCGTATGAGACCGGTCTTTCCTTCGGAGAGGAGTTCATGGAATCTCTTGTGGACTGATCTGTCGAAGACAAAAAGTGCTTTCTCGATCAAAGCGTTACTGGTGGACTTGTTTTCTCCCTGTCTTAATAATACCATTGCAACTTGAAGTAACGTCTCGGCATGATATGGATACTGTTGCATCAATTGCATTAATGATTCGGGGTCTGGTGTCATCACAACAGACGCATAGAATCTAGTGTTCGCTACTCTTTCATGAATACTGCTGACTTTAGTGAATCTAAAGTATCTTACACCCAAGGCTGCCTCCTTCCTTATCTTGACTTGTAAATCCTCAACTTCTACATGGTCTTCTTTGTAGTCCAAATATTTGATGAGCTCTTCTTGACTGATTTCTTCCATTCCCATTGGTTTCAGAGCTGTTGGAAGGTAATCGTCTCTGATCTTTGTAAAGAGCAATTTACGAGTGGTTCCTGGAACTCCACGACGATCACCCCCTCCCCAGCCTCTTGTTAATCTGGCCAATTTCTTGAATTGTTGTAAAAGCTCAGGGGAAATAGCCAAAGAGGTGGTGGTGTTTGCATCTTCTATCGTATCCATAGATAAATTGCCAAATAGATTTCGGAATTCTTGATCGGGGTCTAGGTTCTTCACCGATTCTATGGATAGTAATGGTAATGACTCTTTCACTCGCTGAGAAGTGAAGTATTTGAAGTTAGAATCGTAGTCTGCTATAGGTGTGGGTTCCATGTCAAATTCTTCTTCAAAATCGTATACGTCTTCATAGCTTTCTGTTGCTTCGGGATTCACTGAAGATTCTTTCGAACTTTTAAGCTTCTGTTGGTCCTTCTTCTTGGCGTCTGCTAATATCTTATCGAGTTCTTCGTCACTGTCCACAATTTCTATAGCCTTCTTCTTTTTGTTCTTCTTCTTTTTAGCTTTGCTCTTCTTGGAGGCGCTCAAAGCCGGTTCCACGCTTTCGGCTTTCTGTACTGAAGCGCTTTCCCTTTTCTGTTCATCTTCTTCTTGACTTTCTTCGTCCTCATCGTCGTCGTTGAGAAGAGCAAAGACATTGACTTTTGGCTTCACTGGTAATGACTCATCTTCCGATTCACTGGGAGCCTCAACGGGATTCAGTTCCTGGAGTTTCTCGAGATTCTCGAGCTTTTGCCTCTCGAGTCTTTTGAGTGCTCTGGAACTCATTTCGACCCTCTTCTACAATTGGAATACAACTACTTACGTCCTGGTAAGAAGAAAACCTTCCTGATAAGACGCTGAAATATTTCACATTTGCCATGTTCTGTTTTTGCGCACTCGGAAAAAATAAGTTTTCAACTTTTCGCTTCTTTTTTGCATTTGTGGATGCAAAAAGTAGTAGGTTCTTCATTGGGTAGATAAGGAAGAAGTGGTGGAACAGAAGGAAAATGGAAAGTGAGTCTCCACTTGAAAGTGTTGGGATATTAGGAGAGTCTTCAGCAATGAGTAGCGGTGAAAAAATTACAGAATCAGAAAAAAATGGGGCGAATGACTTGGATATGTTGCTCACAAGTATTACTACCGCTTCACCGATTCGACAGATTTACATGGATGGAGACGTATTAGCATTCAGCGCCAATTTGACTAATCGTGAAAAGCCAAGTAATCTGGCTGTATTGGGAAGCACACCAGAAATCTCGCTATCAGGACCTCTTATAAATCCCTACTCGTTCAGCGCATCTGCTAGTGGTACCGACAGCGATAACCAAAGACTTGGGTTTCAGATAAAACAATCAGCAAGAAGCCTTATTTCTCCCCCATTAACTGAGTTACCTGCAACAGGAGGAGCTGTGACTTCCTTTTGGAACGTTATTTATAGTGGGGACAATTCTGCTGGGGCTCAAGAAATATCATCATCTGCTGTATCTCCGATTGTGTCCAATTCTCCTGCCATTTCGTACCCCATGACGTTTTCTGATTTGACGTCTCCATTCCCAGAAACTTCCTTCTCTCCACAAAACAGAATTCAAGCACAAGCTGATTTCAAAATGTTTAAGATAATAGAGGAGTTGTTCGAAAGCGAAGAAAGCTACCTCATATCGATGAAAATCCTCCAAAATTATTATGTTGAGCCATTCATGATTAACAGCAAACTGGAGATCCCAACGCCAATAAAATTATTACAGCTCTACTTGAACATGCTCGTGGAAACTCACAGCTCAGTTCTTGATTCCTTTAAGAGCCTATTGGAAAACGTGATTGACGTGGAAGGCACTGCTATTGCACTTTCAAACATAGTCAACTCACATTGTTTGTACAAACATGTCTATCTGGAATATTGTAATGTTTTTGAGAATGTTTTAAGAATACTAGAAGACAACAAGAAACCCACTTTCAGCGGCGTCGCTTGGAATAGGAAATGGATCAAAGGGTGGGAAATATATTTGGAAGCAACCCAACCAAGAGCGAAACATATGGATTTGTCATTCTTTTCTTTAATTCAAAGACCTATCGCCAGAATTGGGAAATATAGGCTTCTTGTAGACTCGATTTACAAGACCATTGGGGAAAAGCATAAGGAGGTACTCATCCGTGTATCAAGTGAAGTCAAAGACAAGTTAGAATATATTAACAACTCTTCAAAAGAATTCAATGTCAACACACTCAACCAAAATATTAATGAAATGATTGACTTTGATGGAGTAGATACCAATACTTCAATATCACTGCAATTTTTTGGAACACCCTTCCTAATTGGAGCAGTAGCAGCTATTTGGGTCGAAGACAATGAGAGCATTGGAAAGACCCTTGGGGCTGTTCTCTACAAGAGTCATTTTCTATTGGTAGATATGACTAAATCAAATAAGTCGAAAAAACATGGGATCAAGTTTCTTGTTCCTCTTTCTAAGTACACAATCATTTGCAACTACACTGACATGGAAGGTGGATTGTTTTGCTTTTCGTTGAATGTCATTAAGCTTATATTTGAAATCAAGCTAAGGCAATACGAGCTATTACTCTATTTTGTCTCCAATGCTGAATTCGAAGTCTGGCGGGACTATCTTCTGACGCTCGTGAATTTTGTCAATGGTCCCTACAAGCTTGATTATTCGGGTGCAAATTACGAAGTTCTCCTGGTGCTTCCGCCGCCCATCAATCCGTACGACATAAGCCTTCGAAATTCAGCAAATTATATGAAATACAAGAACCGGTGTTATTTCAGAGACGCCAAACCTATACACGTACATGCAGAGTATTCAAGAGAGGAAGACATCCAGGATTGCATTCCTTTGGCCATGTTCCATAATAGTCCTTTTCGCAGCAATTATCGCGACACCGACACTCAGATCTTTCTCAGAAAGTCCGAGCGCTCAGTGACTGAATACAAATTCAGAGAAGTGTGGAGTAAGGAGTTACCCTGTATATTTGGAGAGCGTGGCTTGCGAAAAAGCGCAAGTTGGTCTGCTCTTAGATTGATGTCTAGGAGACCTCTGACCATCACGAGCAGTCACCTGGGTAGCAATGGCACCTCTGAGATGACAATTGTTGGAGAAAATACCATCCGAGAAAAGCTTGTTACCTCGCCAATTGAACGGAGTTTTTCAATGGCCACAATGAGATCTGGGGGAAAGAGCTTGCTTCTAGAGTTGTTCCGATCTACGGCTTGGACTGGGCCAAGATGACTTATCGCAAGTGTAGTGTGCGTTTATTAGTAGTATATAAAGTATGTAATAGAACTTTTCGTTGCCTACACTGTACTTTGTCGCTATAGACTAGTTCTAAGAATTGGGTGTAGCAGTCGTAAATCAAAGCATCAAAATAGCCTAAGAGGAGCCACCAGAGACAGAACCATTACGGGCACCTCCATTTTGGATTGATGTCGAATGCTTGTCGGCTCCTTCTCTCAAGATCCTTTGGATGATTTCATCCTTGTTGGAAGAGCCGAATTCAGTCAGCAATTCCAACTTGGAGGCCTCATCGAAAACACCATCGGAACCTCCAGTTCTATTGGTAAACACTTTGTAGACTGAAACAAGGTCGATCACAGAAATTGAGGTATCCCCCTTTCTGTACTTCTGAAGCAACTCAGGATCCTCGACGAAGATAATGAAATCGACCTCACTTCCTTTGTAAAAGATTTTGTGAGGGGCGTTGCTAGGCATTTTTAAGTTCTGTTCTGAAAGATTGTGCTATATTAAGTGTAGTCTATTCAATTGCTATCACTTAATAAGTATCCATCTCGCAATTGATATCCGTAAAAGTGGAGAACCCCGTATATTTATATAACTACTAGAAAAAAGTGGCGGCACACGCAACCATACTGAGAAATACCTATATGGCTGATCATATAGCAATCCGTAAACTGTTGTGGAATGATTGTTGCAATCATTAAACTGCATAAGGTAGTAAGCGCGCGAGTACTTACTCTAATTATGTCATATTGCGTTGAGATATTCATGACCGCACAGGAAGCAAGCACACACCTCCAAACCCAGCAAGTAATTGTGTAATTGGGCAGATAATTGCGATGGTGTCGAAGCGAAGATCCCAGCCTAAATGATGAGCCCTGGATGGATGAAAATATCACACGTATAGTTTAAACAGTGACTAAGCGACTAGCTCGACAAATGGATCCTTTAATCCAATGTAACTGAGATTCAAATCCTCCACATTTCGCGAAGAATTTATCTGCATTGCTTGCTGATTATATAGGGGGTTTTCTTATGAAACGAGAAAGTTTAACAATCAGTTTTGAGGACTCAATTTATTTCTATTTATCATATTACTATCAATCCCTCTTCTCTACAATTCATCAGAAACCGCTCTTGCACACCTTAGAGAAAGCTTTCAATACAAAATCCTGGGGAAAGTAAGAGATCCAAATGATCCTTATAAGTCTATGTGCAGTCATCTCTGCCTGCTGCAAGTATCATTGTAATTGTCATAAATAAAAGAATTTATCCAAAGAAATGAAGCTTTTTAAGATAGTATCGATGTAAAGAAGATAGTTTTACTATCTAGAGGATAATGTCATCTATCAAAGGTTACATATTGAAAGAATAATTGAACTTTCAAATTTGGCACGTGCGTTTGATCACGTGGATTTTGAGCTCTTCAATAGCAAGGATTTCATTTTTCTTTGAAAATGGAGGGTTGGCCGAGTGGTCTAAGGCGGCAGACTTAAGATCTGCTGGACGGTTGTCCGCGCGAGTTCGAACCTCGCATCCTTCATTATTTTTTGCATCCGTTGCAACATACCAACGATATCCTTACGATGCTATCATGAGGGTAATGAAGATTAAGGAATTCTCTGTACCACCTTCCACTGCAAGTACCTAATGAATGTAAACTGATCTAAGCTTATTTGCAGTTACTGCAAATAACAATGCTAGACCAAGTATAGTTAATATGTGAAGTATAGACTGTAAACTCCTTCGGGAAACTTTAGTAATGAAATATGACAAACGTTCTTAATGACACATTCTTTTCCTCTGTTTTCCTTTATATTTACATCAGTTTCTAGTATGAAAAAGCTATCAGTCGCAGAGAAGGCAAACGTTAATTACCACTTAGTGAAATTCGGGTACGATAACAAAGCTTTTAGTGAAGTAAAGATAGTCAATTACTATTCCACGAATTGTTAACGAAGCAATTCTTTACAAAGCTGTCTTCATACTACTTAGCTTCTGTTCAAGGTTCGATAAGGAGTAACTAGTCATCCTAAGGAAAAACGTTACCGTAGATAGGTGAACTAAAAAATATGACAAGATAACCATAAATTCTGACGCGGCCTCTTATAATGGACTTCAAATTAGAAGGTTGTTGTATAAAAAAAGTTATGAAATACGGATAATGATATACGAAACTGGCATTTTGGATGCAAAAAAAGAAAATTTCCGATACCGGGAGTCGAACCCGGGTCTGCTCGGTGAAAGCGAACCGTGCTAGCCGTTACACTATATCGGATTATTGTTTATAAAGAAAGGGTCTTAGAATTGAAGAGGAGTTTTTTGATTTTATATGCAGTCTTGGCACATCCATGCCGCAATAACATTTAATATTATGAATTCCTAGAATATGCTCTTAAAGAGGTATCATTGATTGACTTAATAGCACACATTCTTTATATGATTGTGTTGCTTCGATGGTTTGGCGAACATGCTCATATAATTTTATTGTTACAATATTACTCCCTTTAGTTGCTTTAAATTACCTTGCCTCCAGCTATTCGTTGCTGAGTTGTACAGGGCTTTGATCTTTTGATGTACGAAATGTGCCACCTCTTTCTCCAAGACTTTTCCCATAAGTACCAACTCCCAGTTTTCAGCCGATTACTTTAGACTTTATGGATATTGCTTTGATAAGTCGCTGATAGATTCCCTTGTAAAGTTATTTCTAAAATTATCAAAAATTTTGCAGATTTTGTGATTACGTTTCTTTGTATTGTTAGACAGTAAATTCGGGTTTCTTGTGTTGCAATCATTGGAAGTTGTAACTCTAAGTCACACTTTCATTATTCTCTGCTATGATTAGTTTACATTTTATAAAGCTCTACATTTGATCAACTTCATATTACTCCCCGGACCATCCCCTTGCCAACTTCGATTTTGCAGCTCCCTTAAGTTCGCACCCTCGCTTCGTGGCTCTCCGGCACCAACATCCCTCTCTTAACTAGAGATCGTCACTGCACTTCCAAAACGCGAGCACTGCCTATGCCAACAAAGCCATAATCATCACCCATCACAACCACAGTCTACTACGAAGACTCAATATCTCTTACTTTTTTCTCATAGAGCAATTATCTCCAACCCCCATTCCCGTCCGCAATCTCACCCAATCCTCATATTTCACCTCATCTATGCTCTAGTCCGCCTCGTCGCTCTCGCAACCAGCCCTCTTCCCAGCTCCAACCTGCTGCAAAATCGCTGCCTAGCTCTCCTGCAGACACCTTCCCGCTTCTTCCCACTGTTGCAGGTGTCATTACAACCGTTGTTTTCGGGCGACCCACTGAGTTTTAGTGATCGATCTAAATTCCCTCGATTCCGCCAAAACTCGGAGATATATATAGCCTGCAGCGGCTGCTCAGAAGACTTTGAATTGTACAATTGCCGTCTGATAGTACAACAACATACACGGTGACTACCCCACAGAACATAGCTGTTTGGAGTATCATATATAACGCCAAAAACCATGTCCGTGGGTAAAATCAAGAAGGGATTCACTGATTTCGGCTCCAATGTCAAGGATACCGTAACCACCGTCACCGATAAAGTGACCAATGTAGCTGTGCACCGAGACTACGATAAAGACGACGAACTCATACTGCACTACGAACATGACTTGAAGAAAGCCAAGCTGGGATTGAACTACATCGTAGCCCTGAATAAGAAACTCGCCAAAACTCACTGGCCCCGGCTCTTCAAAATCAATATCCATATCGTACAACTGTTCATGAGCATCATCGGTGCCAACTCCCTCGCATTCAAAGGCATTGAAGAGTATTACGATGACTTCGACCGTTTCCAAGCAATTCTGGAAGTTCCTATGGTGCATCCCAAAGAAAAGCAGTTCTTGATCGATAGTGTCAATCAGGAGTTGTACAATTACTTGTCATCGCTTGAGGAAGTCAAATGGAAAGTCTCAAGAGATTGGGATATTCATCAGGACTCGCTCAAGGTCAGAGTAGGTGAGATGGTAAAGTATCTTAATGACACGTTGAAATTGATCAAAAAGAGAAATAAGAAGAAGAATGAATATGAAAAGACAGAACGAAAAATCACGAAATTGATGAAGAGAACTACTCCGTTAGACGATAAGGAACAAGCGCTGTTAAGTAAGTTGGAGATTGACTTGAAGTCACAAGAGAAAGAATACAATAAGCTCAACGAAAAGCTCAAGTCCATATTGCCTCATGTCATACAATTCCTAGACGAATTTGTGGAATCAATTACTAAAGTCATTCTCTGCCAACAGGTACAAACTTACAACGATATCAATAAATCACTTGACTACTTCTGCAATTTTCATGGTTTCTTGGAAAAAGATGAGACAGAAGATAGCATCCAGACGTATGAGCGAATAATGAGCCAATGGGAGGAAGTAACAACTCCTACCAGGCTCCAGATCGAGTCTTTCATCTCAATAATCTACGACAAGAATCCTGAGTTGATTGATACTGAAATTGACGAGAAGGATAAAACACTGCACGCTGCGAAGATGTGGAATAAGCTCACCGATAAAGTCGTGGAAAAGAAACATACTGTTAAAGCAAAAGATCATGTTAATGGTGTATTCAGCGATGTTATGGCAAGTGACCCATTAGCATCATTCCTTCAATACCAGGATCCAAACAGCAACATATCAGAGACTTATTATCCAAATAAAGTTGTGGATATCGATGATGTATACGTACAGCCACCTATTCTGAAAGGAAAATCTCCTGAATTACCACCTCGAACAAATACAGCACATTCTACAAAAGCACTTTCTCTAGTCGAAGCTAACAAAGTGACTACCCCATTACCTCCTATTCCTAGAAACAAGTATCAAAACCTAGGAATGAATTCTCAAAACGAGTCTATGGAATCTATTCATTCAGACTCTGATTCAATTATCTCCGATACTTCTACGCATAGTGTCTCTTCAATCTCAAGCGATATTCTTCTCCATCACTCTACACCAGAGGCTGTGAACAAACATTTGAAGAAAATCTACAACTCTTCAAAGAACAACATCAAATACGCACCAATTCCCGAACCTTTGTCGAACCACGATATCCACCCAAACGACACAATAACTTTCGAGAAGACTACAACAGTGACGTACAAATTGCATCAATTCAACAAGTTTTTTGAGAAGATCCTTGCTCTATCAGAATCAATGCAAGTCGATCGTAATGTACTAGAAGCAAAACACGATTTCCCCGGCCTAGAACCTGGCGATTTGTCGTTCCATAAGGGTGATAAAATCGAAATAATATTTGATTTCCAGTCAATTGACACCCTCTACAGCAATGATCAGAAGAACTGGATAATAGGTGCTTCTAAGACAGACTCCGAAAACTTTAGAATTGGATTCGTTCCCAGTAATTACTTTTGATTTCATATTATTAATTGATACATTTATATACATCGTTTATATATTCTAATCTATTTCGCAATCAAGAAGAGCAAACAATGAACCTAACACTTTCTCAGGATCTGCCCTAACACCGTTGTGGAAAAATTCACTCGTAATATATTGTTTCAAGTTTCCGTTATTCCTGAAAACATTCTTCTTGACCTGTCTCGTCAAGTCAAAGTCTACGTACTGATCATAGACATAGGTTGCGGAGACAATTGGAACTTTGGTCTCGTACAAGACTTTAGTGTCATACAACTTCGTCCAATTATTGTTGCTGTGAAGGGCATAGGCCAATTCCTTGAACTTTCTTAGTTCAAGGAAGTCTTCAAACATGGATTTGTAGACCATTTCACCCGTAAAATATACTGTATCATTGGACTCCTTTTTGTAGGTAAAGTTAGGTTCAGCCTGAACTCTCAACCTATCAGCGCTCCAATCACTGTCTTTTGCAGATGGGTTATTACCATCCATATAGATTGCTTCTTGGAATAATGCATAAATGACATTAGAGTCGAAACTCGACTCATTTTGAACCGCAGTAAGGATTTGTAATGTAGGGAAGCCTAACAAATTCAAGTCATAATCAAATTTAGTAACTAGCTGATGTATATTGTCGGTGCCACCTTGAGCTCCGAAAGATAAGCCGATTTGCTGGAATCTTTCCACGCTCAAGTTGCCTCCATTTGGAAGAGTAACCTTATTAGCATGAAGGTAATTGAGAATGTTTCTCACTCTCTGCTTGTCCTCCGGGTATTTGTTATAGTAATGTACGTTTCTTTCTGCCGTTCTTTCATATGTAGCCTTGTAGACGTCGTCGGGAAGGAAGTTGATAGGGGGAACACCACCAGTGACCAAGACCTCTTTCAACGAAGAAGGGTATTTGGAGACGTAAGTGAAACTAGTGAAACCACCATAAGATTGACCCAACAAAGACCACTGGTCAACATCAAGGGCTTTTCTAATGATCTCATAGTCCTCTACGATGGAATCAGCTCTGAAGTTGAGAATATACTCAAGTTGTCTTTTAGTAAAATCTTCAGTGGTCTCGCCTTCTTTCTTCGGAACCATACGCTCAAATGTAGCAGCTTCTATCGGAGTTGATAATCCGGTTCCTCTCTGGTCCAAATAAAGAATTTGATAACCTCTATCGAGTAAGGTCTTCGTGTATGAGGAATTAGATAATGGAACTCCACATGGGAAGCCTGGACCTCCTTGAATGTAGCATATGAGCTTAGTAGTCTCTGGGAGAATGATGGTCGAATAGACGTCGTCTGACTTATGAAGAGATTCGTCGTATTTCTGGGTGATGTTTATGACCACCGAGATTTTGGCGCCATTGCTGGATGTATCGGTGTATGACAATGGAACCTCGAACCTAATGCGCTGGTTGACTATATCCTTCACCTTGAAGAAATCAATGATCTCCCATGGGCATGCGGCATCAATTTCTGGGGTAGGAGGAAGCGGACGATCTGAGCTTGAATGTTGAGCCATTGTGTGAGTAGAGATAGTCTAATAGTAATAGAAATTAATGGACTATCAGTAGTTACAAACACCAGATTAACAATTGAAGAAAAGAAGAAATAACGACAAATTACAAAAGAGGCACAGAAAACCGATCGGTACTTCAATCCAGAAACTGTCTAAAGATCCAGTGACTTCTATACATTCTACCGTTCACACAGGAGAAGAGAGTAACAAAGTGGATCAAAGTACTGCAATTGAGGTACAATGTGATGTTATAGAAGAATGCGACTGGGCAGTAATCAGTAATCGGTTCTAAATAAAGTGAGTAAGAGAAACGATTAAAGAGAAAGTGAGTAAGAGAAATGATTAAAAAGAAAGTGAGTAAGAGAAATGATTAAATAGAAAGTGAGTAACGAGAGAGTTATTAATAAAATGAGTAAGGGTGCGGATAAGACTATGAGTAAATCGATAATGTATGATCAAAGTTGGAGTGAAAATATATATAACAAGTACAATGAAAATCGATTTCGATTGTCAGATGTCCTCTTGAAATAACCGCCAGAATATTTATAGTTAAAGTCCTAATCAATGATCAAGATGACCCACTAAACGAAGAACAAAGAAAATTTTGCAATTTGCAATTAGGCTGAAGCGAAAAGGACCCTAATGAGTTTTCTAATAAGATAAAAAGAGCACTTCAGGACTTTTTCTGTGAAACAAGCAAAGAGGAAACATTTCTTGTCAGTAAAATACCGTAAGACATAAGCGGTATAGGCTGTAAGAATCAACTATCTAACACTCTGACTGATCTCCTAAAGTACGAAGACAGTAAACTATCTTTTGCAGCTTGAACCATTTTCCTGCAATTTACAGCTCCTCGCTATTTACACTTAAACGATCTCCATTTTACAGCTTGAAGCGCTCTATTTACATATTTACAGTAAACATTTTTTGTAGACGCGTACATTTTTGATCTCAGTTAATTATCATCTCTGATATTCTTGTCAGTTGTAGTTCGTTGTTCTATTACAGCAATTCATTGTATCTCGTTGTTAATTTCGTTACGCCGTTGGTTGTTGAAATTAGCCAGTTGTTAATACCAAAATTTGCTGTGTGTTAAGTGTCCCTTCCTACCCCACTTTACAGCTCATTCACCGATTGTGACCCGTCGCAACTGATTTCAAGATACACGGAAATTGAAGTAACTGCCTTGAGCAAATAGTCATTTAAAACCTAATTTTTTTCGAAAAGTAGATAAAATGACACGATCAGCTGTACGCTCAAACAAGCCCAAGCTTGGCTTCAAGAAACTGATCATCCCCTCCGTCAAGGAGGCCATCTCCACAAAGGAACTCTTGGTCCGTCTCCAAGCACTCAGTGATGAATTTTCGTCTCTTGACCAAGACAACTACGATGTGGAAGCTGTCAAAAAATACCAGGCGGATCTAATTAACAAAAAGTTACTTCAGCACGCCAACGCAGGTGTCCAAGCATACACTTGTTGTGCGCTCTCCGATATATTACGAATCACAGCACCAAATGCTCCATTCACCGCACAGCAGCTATCAGACTTGTTCCGTGCCTTTCTCAGACAATTTAAGAGGCTCTCGGATCAAGAAAATCCTTACTTTCACCAACAGTCGTACATCCTTAAAAGACTTGCGGAGGTGCGGTCCATCATCTTGATCACAGACCTCCCAGATGCCGACCAGTTGATAGAAGCCACGTTCGACACTTTTTACACTTTAGCAGCCAAGGACTTTCCTTCAAAGTTGGAACCTTTGGCAAGTGATATACTCGCAGAGACAATCTCTGAAGCTGAAAACATATCTACCAACGTTTTGAAGTTGATTCTTAACAAATTCATTAGGAGTACTAGTAATCATAAGTCAACTAGCGAAGGAGAGAATGGCTCTATAAAATCTATAACGACAAACCCTGCCTACAACTTTTCCCTTCATATATGCGAAGCAAATCTTGATAGAATGTCTAGACAAGTGGCACAGTACTTCTCCGAAATGTTGTACGACAGTACTAACCAAGTTGAAGTAGAAAGCACTGCAAACACAGCTAAGGAAAAAGAGAAATACTCCACAGCACTTGATAATTTGCACAAAATACACAATCTCTCCATCCAAATATGGAACAGTATACCTGAACTATTAGGATCAGTTATGGGCTTGATAGATGATGAGTTAAATGCGGATGACGAGAAGATCAGAATTTTGGCCACTGCTACTATTGGACAGATGATAGGTTCAAATACTATTTCTTCAACAGTTGCGAATGCTGCCACCACAGTTAACAAAGTTAATTTCTATATCTCACACAGAGAAACTTGGGCGAACTGGTTAAAGAAAACAGCAGATATATCTCCATTGGTTAGGACCAAATGGGTAGAGCAATTACCAGCAATTGTTAATTCGGCCAACAACTCCACAACTGAAGTGAGTAATGCGTTGGGAAGCTGCCTTCACAAATGTTTACTTGACACAGATGAAAAAGTAAGAGCAGCAGCTTGTAAGAGTATAGAGAGGGTGCTGTTTGAAAACTTCACCAATAGATTATGCAATAAGGACATAATGCTTACGTTGTCTCATTTGACAAGAGAGAAGAACCCCAAGATTAGAAACCTTGCCATAAGCATATTTGGTACTTTGTACGACAACTATGAGCAAATAGAATTGAAGAATGGAGTCATAAATTTTGGATCTCACAATGAGGAAGAGAGCGTTGATTTACAAACATTAATCTCGGAGTCCATTCCCAACCAAATATTATCCCTCATGTATATCAATGACCCCAGCATTAACCATGCTGTCGATATGAGCCTATTTGAGAAGCTCTTGCCTATTTCAGAGGCAAACGCGGTCAAAAGAGTTGAAAGGATGACAAAGTTTTACAAAAGCTTGGACACAAAGGGAAAGCAATCCTTTATTGCAATCAATAAGAGACAACAACAGGTATCCAAGGTTGTACAGACATTTGTAGAGACTGCCGAGGAGTATAATAAGTTGACGTCCAATGTGGAAGACAAGGAGAATATCACTGATTCGAAATCAGAAGAGAGAAGTAAACTTCATGTCAAGCTTGATAAAATCATAAAATGGATTTCTGTTTCATTTCCAGATGGTCTCAACACGTATGCTTGCCTTGAACGATTTTACAAGTTGAACAGAGCTAGATATTTCTACCTTCTTAAATTATGTGTTTCTCCCGATTCTGACTATAACACAGTAAGAAATTCGACCAAGGAACTTTTGACTAAACTAAGTGACTCGAAAAACACGCGATTGGAAGGAGAGAGAAGCGTAGTGACATCAAGTGACATTGTGACAAACTTCAAATTGTTGTTAATGAGATCGTCACTTCTATTTTTCAACAAGTCAAATGTCCCCGAATTGATCAGATATTCCAGAGATTCTACCCATTCTTTACATATCCCAGCAAATGAGATTTTGGAACAGATTTCTGACACAGTTCCTGATGTATTCAAATTCCACATCGACGCCTTGACTGATTTAATTACCGAGGGTGACAACAACAACAATCAAGTCCCAAGAGCACACAACTTGAGGACCATTTATCAGTTCATTAAGAAATTCCCTGTCGTTTATCCTAAAGACTTGGAATTTTCGGAGGCTTTGAAGAAAATTGCAATTAATGGAACACCTCGTGAAGCAAGGTACGCTACAAAAATACTTGGTTTAAGCACCAAGAAAGAATTATATGCGGTAGAGATCGTGAATTCCGTCTACCCGTTGGATTTAGAATCTAAAAAATTTGCAACTCACCTTTCAGTGATTGCAGAGCTCTTCATAGTAGATCCATTATCAATTCAGGAGAAGGCTAGTGATTTGACCTCCATGTTGATAAAGGAAATCTTCTTGAAGAATAGAGATATCAACGAAGAAGCAGTTAAAGCCGAAGGTGAGTGGATCGATGACGAAACATTGGACGTGAAGTTCAAAGAGCATTCGACACTTTATGAAAAATTGCTTGCATTGAGATTGCTCGTTAATAGGCTAAAAGGCTTAGAGAAGGGCGACGACGTACTTTCAGCTTCAGAGAAAGAAGACATAATGAGCAATGCTCAACCAGTGCTTAAACTTCTTATGTCATTCATAGGAAATGGAGGAGAAATCATTAACAGAAACTCAACGACATGGCCAACACCGGAAGTATACAAACTGAAATTGAGACTTACAGCAGGTCTATATTTACTCAAGCTTGCTAAATATCCAATCTATAGTGAAATGATTTACTCTACAACCCTTCGGAGACTTACTTTCCTATTAACTGATACGTGTTATAATGTTAGAGCCCACTTCTTGAACAGTTTACAGAAGAAATTAGCAGATGAATTGATTTCGGAGAGATTTTTACCTATCATTTTCTTCACAGGCTTGGAGCCTTCCACTGAACTTAAGAACAACAGTATAATGTGGATTAAGTCTTTGTACAGAAGACAGGAAGCAAAGGAAAGTATTAAGTTTGAGAAAGCATTGGTTCGAATCATACATACCCTTGCACACCATGAGCAATACATTTTGCTTTTGTATGATGGAGAAGAAAGAGACCATTCTCCTAGTGATAAGAACTTTATTAGTGCATACACCTATGCACTGAAGTTTATTACATACTACATCAGCTTGATAGCCAAGTCGGAAAATATCTCATTATTATACTACTTTGCTAGTCGTATTAAACAGCATCGGGACGCTGTAATTGACTCCGATCAATATAATGGTTCAGAATTGCAAGAATCAGTACTAAATATTTACCGCATGGCTGAGCTTGCTCAATTAATTATCAAGGAATATGCAGATCATAAGAACTGGCCAATGCAGACTTGGCCTGGAAAACTTAAGCTTCCAACGGACATTTACTCCCAAATGACCAGTGTTGCGGAAGTCCAAAGTATAATAACTAAGGTCTTCATTCCAGATAAGATACAAGTAGAGCTCAGAGGACCAATAAGGAAGAGATTGTTTGGAGCAGGATCCAAGAGAAAGGGAGTATTTGATACTGAAGTCAAGGTCAAGAAATTGAAGGCAGCTACCAAGCCAATATCTAGCGGTAAGCGTAAGCCTAAATCTGCGAAATCTAAGGGCGTACCTACAAGAAAGAGTTCACGTTCCACTAAGAAAGTAGATTACATGGTAGAATCCGAATCTGATTCTGAAGTAAGCTTCGACGACAACGATTCCGACTTTTAGAATGTCTCACTACAATATTTACGTTAATGTATGCTGTATAATTATGTAATAAAGGTTCTATCGTGATTTAGCGTTCCATGTCCTTCAAACTATTCATGTTATTGTTATTTTGCCAGTCCTCTCCAAGAATGAGAAGCCTAGCAGCTGCTGGATACTTTCGGTCCGATAAGGCAGCAGGCCAGGTAAATGCCAATACCAGTAATAATTTGAAGCTTTGTCTACCATATTTCCCAAGAAAGTCTCTGGCACAAGCTTCCCACCAATTTCCTCCGAGAGAGAAATGGGCATTTGTTATAAGCTTGATGTCTGTGTTTAATAATCTGGCTAAGAATTTCCAAGTTGCTTCGAATGAGTACATTGGAAGTTGAGGATAGTCCTGTAGTCTAGTCATGGTCGACCACACAGTACAGATACCAGAGACTCTTTCGTCGTATTTGGTATCGTCCTCCCATTTGTTATCTCTTCTCTTCCATCCCATTCGGGCACGTCCTTCTTCGGAATCTATTCCGCAAGTATATCCAATTATGAATGGGCATTTCTTCACAAATCTAGCAGTTAAGAAGTACTCAAACTCCGGGAAGGTGTAAAGTAATGCATATGCAAGGTGTGCCAATGGTAAAGCTGCGGTAGGCTTAACAATGACTTCCGTCTCTGCTTGATCTACTATAGCCTTGGCTGTGAAATTGAGGATCCATTTGTATGCCAACTCGTTTGGCTTTGCAGCATTCACCAATTCAATGACTTCCTGCTTGATCCTTTCAAGTTGTTGGAATGAGTTAGACAATTGGCCAAATTTTGGATTTATCCTTCTCTTGAATTGATTGACATGCTTTTTCAATTCCTTATCCGCATTCAATTTTGCTACAATGTTTTCCTTAATGTCACTGATGTCTTTCTTGTAGCCAAGGAATTCAGTCTCCACTGACTTGAAGTTAGTCCATGCTTTCGCCTTCATGGAATTTTGCTCTTCGAGCTGTCGTTTTTCTTCTTCTTCTTTCTCCTTTTGAGCCTTTTCGATCTCTTCTCTCTCTTTTCTTTCTTTCTCTTCCTTTTCTTCCTTTAATCTCTTTTCCTCGGCAAGCTTCCTCTGTCTTTCCTCTTCAGCCTTTCTGCGTCTCTCTTCTTCTTCTCTTTTCCGTCTCAATTCCTCCTCTTTGCGGGCTCTTTCGGCTTCAAGCTGCCGCCTCCTCTCTTCTTCTTGTTGTCTCTTCAATTCTGCTAGACGTCTCTGCTTTTCCATTTCATCCTGAATGATTTTATTGACTTCTTCATCCTGAATTCGTAGAGAGCGTCGAAATTCTCCTAGCAAAAGCTCTACTGTGGATTCTGCAAATGCCGTGTGATGCTCGATTTGGCTGTTGAGTGCTGCAAACTTTTGATTATCTAGTTCTTGTTGTAATAATATTTTGTCTTCACTATACTTTTCAATGGAGTCACGGATCTGCTTATATCTGCGTGCAGCGGATTTTACGCTCTCTGGCTCTTGTGCAAAGGGGTCTATTATACTTAATGGTGTTATCGGTGAATCTACTCTATCACTTGAAATAATGGAAGATGCCAAGGGAATCACACTTCTTTCCAACGGCACTTCCACCAAAAGCTCAAAATCGGGTGGTAGTCCAAATCTCATCTTGTTCAAAGCTCTAGCGAGAAGGTACTACACCAAAAATACGTGTTAAACACTGTCCCAAAGCTTGTATACCTC
The DNA here is from genome assembly GCA_030556775.1 of Scheffersomyces quercinus. Lineage (NCBI taxonomy): Eukaryota > Fungi > Ascomycota > Pichiomycetes > Serinales > Debaryomycetaceae > Scheffersomyces > Scheffersomyces quercinus. Next base: position 647,300 of record JAKTUQ010000002.1, on the reverse strand, counting down.
TTATTTAAGGTTATTTTTCTTAGTGCTATTGATAGTTGGTGCTCATGATTACACTGCTATTTGTTCTTACGTGTAAATTCAGTCCCTAAATCATGCTCACAAAATTTTTCAGATTTCTATAGTTAAAGAATACGAGTGTAATAGTAGTTCACAAAGTGGAGTTATTAAGGTAGTCCTTGTTGTCAAATAGCGTAAACGCCAAATGAGCTTGAACAAGGTCTTTATTCGTCAGTTCTCCGGTTCGGGAACAGTTTTGAGAGCCGGCTACTCGACTGTGCAGCCAGTTCACCATCTCGTTAAAGTGAACAAAGCTGCGCTTAAGCCATTGTATGAGGGAGTTTTATTGCCAAAAGACGACATTAAATCCGTAAGCTTTAAGCCAACAGAAATACTGCAAGACAGAGTCACTGAACATTACCAAAATACCTTGAAATCGGACTTGTTATTGCACAACTATGAACATGGAGCCACTACTATACAAGGTAACAAGAAGAGATCCTGGGGAGAAGACTCTCCATACAAGTTATATCGTAATTTGAAGAAGCCAAAGGGTGTTTCTCGTCCTACCAAGGATGTGCATCCAGTAAGATACGACAACGTTCCCGAAGTGGAACTGATCGTTATTCAATCATACAACAAGGATGCTTTGGACGAAAGTTGGTTGAACATATCCACCAGATTGCAATTAGCACAAATAACCAACGTAAAGCCTAAGCAAATTTATTCCAAGGCCAATATTTTACCATGGAGAGTAAGACAGGGTAAGCCATGTGGTGGTAAGGTTGAAATAACCGGCAGAGATATGTCCCAGTTCATTTCCACCTTGACGGAGTTGGTTTTGCCTAGAATCAGAACTTTCCAAGGAATCAAGAACACTTCTGGTGATAGCAATGGTAACATCACTTTTGGTTTGGATCCGGAGGATGTTAAGGGTTTTCCTGAGATTGAGAACTTCCAGGAATTATTCCCTAACTTGAGTGGACTTCAAATAACATTCAAGACAAATGCTGGAACTGACGAGAGAGCCAGAACATTATTGAGTTCTTTGGGATTCCCATTCTACAACCCATAGGGTCTCGGTATCCAATTGTATATAATACGCTGTACATAGATAATAGATACGCATCGATTCGATATTTTAGTGAGGGCCACCACCAGCAAGTAGGACAGAGCCAATAGTTTCCCACTTATAAATGTATTATTTAATTTTTCTAGAAGACACATAAACCAGAAATATCCGCAACAACCGAAACCACCTCTTAAAGGACTAAATAATTCATACATTATAAACATACTCTACAATGTCTTTATCATATTACATCTACATTAACACTGTAGACGGAATATTTCACAGCATTTTTTCTCACCCAAATTTAGGTGGTAGCGCCGTATTAATTTTGCAACGCGAGTTCACGTCTGTATTATTGAATAGAGTATTCTATTGATGATGAATGTTTTGGTTGTTCAAGACAAATTTGGTGGTGCTAGTATGTCAAAGAATCCACTTGAACATTCAATTGTTCATGAATATAATATCCTTTACTCCAATCGAATACACCAAAAAGAGAAGAAATGGAGCGACGGCGTGTTGCGATTCTACGAGTTCAATAGTAAGCTTGAGATCTCTAATGAGGATGGAATCGTCATCACTACTGACTTCATAAGGAATAAGCCCACGAAGTACATACTAGACAAGATCTTGGCAGAGGAAAACGAATTCAAATTGCCAAATAACAAGCTTATACTACTGATCAATGAGAAAGTGTCAGTTCATGAAAGAGACGTATCTAAGGCCTTCGTTAAGCAAGAAGAGCCAGTACGAGTGATAAAATTAGAAAGAACGCAAAAGCCGCTAGGAACACTTGATTCCCGTTCTTTAAATGGAGCTACCCAGAGAAGGAGAAAAGTAGGACTTCGAAGAGTAATCAAGAAGGAACCCGGTGAACCAACTACCCAAACTCTCCCCGAAGTACCCATTAAAGTAGAGAAAGCTCCAATTATCCCGAATCCTATAAAAAGTAAAATTATCTCCCATGCTCCATTACATTCGCCTGTTGCTCAAGTAGTCTCCAAGAAAGTGCTCCCTAGAACAACTTTTAGAGTTCCAAACGTGCGACAAAGGATTCCACCCATGTCTTCCAGGCATTTCAGGCATTTACATGTAATAGGAACTCATTTCACCACTCAGGATCCGATGAGAATGGAAGATAGTCTTGACAATGATATGGCTTCGAAATCTAATTCTATACTGAAAGAAATTAGAAACACAGAATCCACAAATGACGTTAGGATCAAGAGAGAATGTTCGCCTAAGAGATCTCCTCTTCAGTCACCCAAGAGCTTGGAGGAAGCTGACATCATATATGATCTTTCAGACTTTGAAGAAGATGAGAAGTTCTTGCTGATGATCCATCAATTACGGCAATCGAAGGCGTCTACTGGAACTGGAACTCAATGCCAAGAAACACAGAATAGAACACAACAAGCCGTATTCAAGACACAACCTAAATCGCGTCTAGGTTTGATTACACCTCTTCCCGACAAGAAATATAACGAAGCCCATGAGTTTGATCTTTCTACTTATTCCGACTTTGATGATATTGACTCATAAAAAGTGTATATTAAAATTACTCTGTCATATATAAAACTCTATTGGTGAATGCACATATAGAGTAATTAATGAATTACGATAACAGAAACCATTGCATAATTTTAAGAGGTATCCCCTCTTGTATCGGATAACAAAAGCAGAGGCTCATAATTTAGCAGCAGCCTCTCTTCTTTGTTGCTCCCTATAGACCATGATTGGAACGGCATTGGAGGTAAAGATTTTGATAACAGGAAACGACGAAAGAAGACCATTCAAAGCACCAAGTGCTGGGCGGTTGGCTAATCTGGCAAGAAAAGCTTGAGCTGGAAGTTCAGTGTAAGTAGAGGTGGAAGTATTGTTGCTTCCACTAGATTGCGAGGTAGTAGTTGAGGTCATTTTAAGCAATACAGAAACTAGTTGATTGTCAGAAATGTAATATAGAATGTTTCTACAAGAGAGGGACACTGGTCTATTTATATAGCTGCGAAAAAGCACTAAGCGGTTACATATTTACTATTACTAGATATAGATTTCTATTATGGGATATGTAAATTAATGTGAAACTACTCGTAGGAAAGGGCTTTGTCTACTTTAATTAATAGGTTGTGAAACTTTGTAGAAGAGACAGCTTTGGATAGAACGATAAGCTTCCAGAAGAGATTTTCCTGTGATACTTTGGGTGCAAAAAGCTTCTGAGCTCTTCCAAAAATTCTAGGCAAGTTTACCAAGACACTGTTCAAGATGTTAATAGCAGTATCAAGGCACTTTCTTACGCCAAGTCTAGAGTCAAAATTGTAGGAGTATGCTTCAGTTGCTGAGATGAATTTGTCCCAGTCGTTCTGCACCGTTGAATCGAAGAACCTTGGATCGTACCTCCTGCTATCTACCGACGGAGTGCTGAGAAGTGGAACATGAATTATGAAGTCTAGCCTGGAGTTCAATTCTCCCCAATGAAGTAGGATATTGTCAGCAAGAAGAGGAGTAGTAAGTGCTTCATGGTCACTATTGTCTAGTCCCCAAACCTTTTGAGAGTCTTCGTTGTCTGCAATAGAAAATCCAGAATACATTGCTCCAACTAGAGTATTTGGGAGGTATATCGGCAAACTTCGTAATGCGAAGGACTTCCTTCTTGCCATCACTAAAGTATTTCTATGGAGGCTCTTGGTATTGCTGAAAGAGATAGGTACTGTCCATGGAATTGTGTCATTGAGACTCAAGTCATATATGAGCTTGTTATCATTACAGTAGAGCAAATGATACTCCAGAGTCCAGTGTTTAAGATTCAACTGGTTTTCCAACCTATAGCCAGTAAATGGGACTTTCTTCCCGTTGTAACAGCTTCTTGATTGATCTAAGTTTACGCCGTAAACGAGTGGGAAATAGGTGGTGAAGTGCATTACTAGTATAATAAAGGCATATCTCATTATTGAATATCATAGATGAACTCTGCTTGTATATCTTTAATGGTCTTATATTAATTAGAACTATAGTTTTACAATTGCCGCTAAAGATCCATAGCGGCTGTGATTTATAACTTTTAGCTATCTAATGCAATGTACTTTCGTAACCTACAGCCAATGTGAGCCCAAGCACTATGTCGAACATACCGCTATTGCAAAAGAGCATCTTATCTTCATACACTGTCAACCAACCTAATTTATTATCGTCTGGAATGTCGTCAGTTGGATTTCTCAGATAGTATAAGCCGTCTTCTCCTCTAAAGTAGCTGGAAATATCAGCTCCTACTCCTAGGTCTTTTTCCAATGAATTCCCTTTAATCATCTTGTCATATTCCACGCCATTTTTTTCGTAAAGCTGTTTCTGTTGCAAAATGTGCTGTTGGAATTTACTCTTGCTTTGTTTGAAAGACTTGATCATTTTCCTCTTGGCTCTAGATTCGTAAGGTCTAAACATTGCCACAACTGGTGGGAATGCAGAGTTTGATGTTTCAAGATAAATTTTCTTTGGGTCATTTGATTTCTCTTTGTACGGTAAGACAGGTGATCCTTGCCATGCCCCGTTATCTACTTCGTCGTCAATATCAATGTAGTTTTGATGGAAATAGACATTCTTTTTACCAATCAATTTCAATGTATCATCATTATCGTCTGAAGGATTTTCCGAAATAGTACCATTGACATTCACAAATTTCCCTTTGATTCTATCCAAAGTCCTTAGTTTAAGTCTAGGAATAGATCCAATATTCCACTTCATGTTGTTGAAATCCTTGAATTCATAGTTCAGTAATTTAAGGTCCACGGAGGTATCAATTTCGGTTGGTATGTACGAATGGTTGATATTCTTGTGGAGAGCTAATCCGTTGAAAATAAGGCTCTTTGTATTGGACTGACCATCAAGGTACTTTATGAATCCCTTCGTCAAAACACTCAGACGTGGGAGAGAGATTGTGAAATAGCCGCCTTCCGTTTGGGACTTCTTTGTGATAGTCATGATAGGAGGAATTGATTCCACATTTTCGAGCTCACAACTCTCAATATCCTTGAATATCAATGTGAATCCGTGCTCAACATCTGGTGTCTTATTCGGGCACATCACTTCCACGTAATAGCCGGGACCATTTCTACAATAAATATGCTTCAAACCAGGATTAGTAGTCAAATAAAGATCTTTTCCAAACTTAAGAATGTGGTACTTCCAGAATGGCGTTTCTGAGGGATGTATACTCATACTCTTTAATGATTCTTCAGTGAAGCTTGTCTCTGATGTCTTAATAGACGAGGGACTCGATCCTACCGCATAAATGTTAGAGGATGCTTTTGATACAGAAGCAGCTGGTGACAAGAGCGACAATTTACTCTTAGAATTATTCCAGGTGAATCGAGGTGACTTTTGTAATTGCCCATTTTCTTTATCGGTCTTATCGGGCTTATCGAATTGAAAACTTTCCTTGCCTAACGATAAACGCTTAAATTTCAGCTTCAATCTCGTTGTGCTAGATGGGGTTACGTCCAATTTAGCTGGGGCAGTAGCTGGCGTCGCAATAGGCTGTGCTGCTGGCGTCTCGGTGTCAAAGGTTGCTTTCATTTGAAGGGGTGGTGTCACTAAGCTTGGAAGTGGTGGTGTAGCTAAGCTAGGAGGTTTTGATAGAGTTGCTGGTAACTGAAATGGAAGTGGAGGAAGGTTGGTCGCTCTAAACTGAGCCTTGACTTGTGGTTGTTGTTTTTGCGGCTTTTCCTTCGGCTTCTGGTGGGATGAATGGCCATTCTGGATGGGTTGTGCCTTTACAGGTTGCACATCGTTGCCATTTCTTTGACTGTCTTGTTTCAATGTCTCTGGAAGCTCCTTGTTGGGAGGTACTTGTATAGGAAGAAGCTGCTGAGGCAATGGAGGCAATTGATGTGATTCGGACTGCAAGTGATCGTTGGGTACAGAAGGCAATTCCGGGGATGTTTCAATAACTTGGTCAGTAGGAAGTGGGGGTAGCTGTGGCGATTCAATGCAATCATTTGGTAGAGGAGGGAGCTGTGGTGAATCCAGAGTGTCTTCCAGCAGCTGAATCAGATCCTTGATCAGATCCTGGGGAAGGGAAGGAAGTTGTGGCAGAGGTGGTAGGTTAAATAAAGGAGATTGTTGAGATGTTTGAGGCAATGGTGGAGGTTGGAAGGGAGGAAGCAGTTGACGACTTTGTAAGTTCTGCTGTTGTTTCTGTAAGCGTCTCTGTTGTTCCTGTTCTTCTAGTTTTTGTTTGAATTGCTGCTGCTTCAACTGTTCCAACTCCAATTGCTGTCTCAACTGTTGCTGTGGATGCTGTATGCGGCTTGATTTCTGATGTGATGGTCGTCTTTGTTGAGGTGATGGGATGTCTGATGGTAACGCTGGATCACCCTCTAGCTCGAAAGGTTCCAGTGGTAGGTCTTTCTCTGGAGAATCTCCCTCCGACAAGTCGAAGGATGGACTGGGCAATCTCTCATCAGAGCCGGTGTTGAAATATCGATTTGGCTGAGGACTTATTGGAGGTTGATGACGACGATGAGGAGGCTTCTCTCCAGCTGAGCTTAGACGAATAGGCGACCGGAGTCTTGGCGGAGCAACACCCTCTATGGGCTGTAAATTGGGGTTAGCATCACGATAACGGCTATTGCTGGTGGAGTTTTCTATGTAAGAGTCGATGGTTGTGACTAGATCGTCTTCCTTGGAGTTTGCTGACGCTACGGGCTTTCTGGTGGCAGGCCGGCTGGTTCTCATTGGGAACGAGTGAGGGCTACAGTACTAGAGAATGAGACGACCACCTTCGGCAGAGTTCTATGCACCGTACTCACACACGGGACGAATGGTAGGACGAGACAGTAGAGTCGATCTTCTATATAGGGAGAGCATACAAATACATACAACAATATATATATTACCCGATCTCGTTGCTCTAACCACTGAGAGAAGTCTGAGGCGATCTTATCAACTGCAGCTTAACTGCGCTGCCTCAAACGTACATGTAGTAACAATAATAATAATAGCAGAAGCATAAGCAGAAGCATAAGCCATTGGGAAAAATAAAATAATATTATATTAGTATTAGTAGTGAGTTTCCTGCAAATTCCACACCGAAGATCACAGAGTGAGAGCCAGCACCAACTGAAACTGGGTGACTGAGAGAGTGAAAATGGGGGTAGGGCTGGGCAAAAGGGGCATGGGGGATGGGAGTAGGATGTGGTTTGGTTTTAGATGAACAGCGACGGCGGCTACACTACGGTTGACACAATGGCTACCCCCTGGAGCCTACAACAATAATAGAGATAAAGCCAACGTCAACTATTATAACCGACATTGTCCACCACAGGCCCACAGGCCCAAAACAGTAATGTTTCGAGATGAGTCGACCGTGCGTTTATTATTCGACATGTACAATAATAATATTTTAATTCTTACTATGGCTAACACACCAGTTAAAAGGGGAGATTCGTACATTCCATGCGAGAGAAGCGGGCGAGAAAAAACGCACAGGAACGGAAAGGACACGGAACAGAAGACAACAGCTATGGACATTGGGCACTAAAAAGCTAAAGTGGTTAGGGAGGTGGGTATACATGAAGGGAGGGCGAAGACGAGAGCCGGGCTTTATAATTGGCAAAAATCGAGGTTCGAATATCCGTTGATAATTGAACCATGATGAGATATGAATATCCATAGCCAGTTTGATTTGGAAACTGTCATAATCTGTATTCACAAGCAATACAATGCGTTATGCTTGAGACGCATACGAATTTCTCTTAGTGTAAATACTCCTTTGCTGTCTAGAACGCAGCAAACGTTTCGATCCCTATTGTCTGTAGTTTACTTAAAGTCTCACAGAAGCGAGGACAGGGATTAGTGCCGTACAGTAACCAGGTCCCAGGTCCGACATCAACCTTAACCTTAACTTTGATCGCAATTCTAATTGGGAGAATACTTGCTCCCTAATCTTCCCCTTACAACATTTCTTCGCATCCCTAGTGCATACAGTCTCAATAGAACCATAACTCTACGTCTACGATTACTCTCTACAATCATACCACCTTGGCTACTGAAGACCAAAAATAAAACCCACCAAATTACTACCTGATGTTAATTGACTGCGGTTCCTTAAAAATCTGCCAAACAGAATTCGCCACGGCTATTATTGCCCATTAATTCTGCCATTCATAGGGTCCTCCTACGTCTCGGGGCTTCTTCTCATGCTTCTCGGCTCTTGCAAGGTACACACTTTAGCTGAAAAAGGAAATACCGTTAGAGTCGTCCGAAGCCCAAATCGTCAATAGTCGCTACTAGGTAGTATAGCTAGATCAGGGTACCTTTCATCGTTAGATCAGAATGGTAGACGAGGACAACTACGGACCTTTAATGGACTATTCGCGTGTATCGAGAGCTGTTTGATTTGTCTTGTTCTTTTCTCGCGTTTTGGAATCATTGAAAGCTGTAGTTGCTCTAGATGACCTCTCAAAGGCTATCGCAGTTGGATGCGTTACCACGGCTCCGCAATATCATCCTAGGTGATACCATTGGCCAAGGCAGCTTTGCGGTGGTGAAAGCAGGCCATCTTCGCAAAGATACTCTGCGCCTTGTTGCTATAAAATATATACATCGTCAGATATCGAATGCAAAAGGCATTTCCGATACAAGAATCGGATTGGAACTCCAGATCCACAAAGAATGCTCGGGCCACCCCAACATCATCGGACTTCATCTGTTTGGAACTGATAACACATGGATCTACATTGTTATGGAGATGGCTGAGAGTGGCGATCTTTTTGACAAGATCGAGCCAGAAGTGGGAATTGATGACGAGTTAGCCCATTTCTACTTTAAACAATTGATAAACGCGGTAGACTATATACATCAAAAGGGTGTAGCACACAGAGACATCAAACCCGAGAACATTCTAATTGATTCTGAGGGAAACTTAAAATTAGCAGACTTCGGTTTGGCTACAGTCTATAAAAGGAAGAATAGTGACAAGAGATTATCTCATGAGAAGTGCGGTTCACCACCTTATATGGCTCCAGAAATCATCGAGGAAGCAGGCTATGACGCGTCCAAGATAGATATCTGGGCCTGTGGAATAGTGCTTTACATTTTATTAACGGGACAACTAGCATGGCAGGAACCCAGCTACGGTATTGACTCTGATTATACCAAATATGTTGACTACGAAGGAAAACTTAACGAGGCACCTTGGAATAGGTTTAGTTCAACTGCCAATGTACTATTGAGAACTATTCTAAAACCAGACGTTACCAAAAGAATTACTATGGAGCAGATACGGTTACATCCTTGGGTGAACCACGAGAACGCCTTCATGGACAAAAATAGCCAATGTAATGACCCAGAAATTCTCGGAGAAAGGCTTATGTCGAACTTACAGGTAGGTTTATCAGATGAAGACATACACGCAACGGTCTCAGATGGCGAAAAGTACATGCAACTAAATTTGAAAAATCAAAAACGTTTCATCAGCAGCTCACAGCCCGTTCAAGATATTGCTGTCTTGGTATCAGACGATGATTTTGGGAAGGGTCCTGCCACGCAAGACCAAGTGTTGTTTCAGAACAATAAGGTTCCTTCATATGACGCTGAAGACGAACACGAACGAATACTCGCGATTGTATCAAAGGATCCTTGCGTTCTACAATTCATCAATACGCCTCAGTTACGAATGTCTCAATTAACCAACACACAAAGAGGTCTAGCTGAATTTAAGAGATTACCGTTCACAAGAGCAGAGAGGCTCACGAAGTTTTACTCGGTGCTACCATTGGAGTCTCTCTTGCCCATATTACGAGTGTCGCTTCACAGAATTGGAGTATCAACTTCCGAGAGTTTAGACCACTTTTCCTTAGAGGAGTTACTTGAGCTCAAAGCAGTTTGTATTAATATTAATGTCTTGGGGGAGAAATCGAAGATGCCGCTTAAAGGGTACATCAAAATCCAGCAGTGCGATTCGAGACTCTCCTTGCAGAAGGTCGAGTTTATCAAGACGAAGGGCGACCCACTAGAGTGGAGGCGTTTTTTCAAGAAGGTTACAATTTTATCAAGGGATGCGGTCTATATAGAGTAGTGTATGGGTATTTAAAAATATAATAATGACAGGATTTATGACCAAAGAAGAAAATTGACATATGCAGAAACATGCATTGTTTTTAAACCACCACCACGTTGTGTACTAGTAGAACTGAGTACTTGTTATGAGTTAATTAAATACCTCAGATTTCTATAACCTGGGAAAGAAAACTGTAACACGTTTGTAGAGCAATCGGTTATCATTACACATGTATGCTATTTATCTTAGACGCTTCGCATCGAGCTTTTATCCCAATCCAGAATGATAATTAGACGCGTATATTTTTTTGCAGGATTTTTCACAGCACAATGGACATGGGGGTCCTATCTCTTGATGACGTACAATAGAGAGAATAATAGAAGAAGGCACAAAAGGAAAGTGGCCTTTGTCTCTTGCCAGGATTACAAAGGGTCGGAGTGAGTAGATCGTCGCATGAGACCTGCAGCGACCCTAATGGCCACCCATCCCTCGATGCACATGTTTATCGATAGAACCTGGAAAGAACTATAAAGGGTTGTCGGGGATTCATTGTTCGTCTGTACTGAAACACTTCACATGGACCATGGTGCTCCTGATCTCCTAAGATAAAGCTTCTAACTATGCTTGAACGAAGTTGGAACGATGACCGTTTGTGATGGTCGCTCACACAAGCGAACCGCGTATCATAGCGATAAGTGCAATTAGGAATAGACCATACAGAAATCATACATCATCGCCAGAACTCGTACCTATTTCATCGTAGGATCATATGGTGATATACTCCTTACAGTTCCTGAACCTTGATAAAGCGTACAGAACTATATGAAGCAGTGCAGTCCTGTTACTGAAGGAACACCGTACCTTCATTTGCCTAAACGGGAAAAATGGTTGAAAAAAAAAACATCTTTGCAGCAAATCATTGAGGACCCCTTCATTGTACTTCAAGTGTGGGTACCCTTCATGGAATATTGATCACAATAAAAAGTCTAATAGGGCCTATTGTATAGTTTTCCGTAATTTCATCCCACAATAAACTCTTGCAATGTAAAAGTAAATTTATTCTGAAACAAGTTAAATCAATTTATTGCAGCGATCGGTGAATTAAATCTGCAGCATACAATCAGATCGTAATACTTGAATAGCAGACAATGAACGTATGTAGTGTGTTTCATTCATGATCCACGTATGGGGATAAATCATTGCCAATGAAAATGAAGGGGCAAGTGTATTTAAATCAAAGAGGATGCTCCAGTTCCAAAATTGTAAACGTAATTTCTACAGCCTCTATAACATCAATTATAACTATAAAAAAATGACCTGGATTACGGAAGCAATCAGTACAGCAACATCGAAATTCAATCGCTTTTACCTCGTCCCATTATTTGGTTTAGTATGTTGGTACGCCATGTGTTTGGGGCTAATTGGCTCCTGGGTCAGCCATGGCTCCAAAGATTACCCAGAGTATGATGAAACTTCCACTCCGATTCCCATGGAAAGAATTGGTGTCATCCTTGAACCTGCGTTCTTCATCACCTTCGTGGTTATCCACGCTATTGTATTCTGCGTATCAATTTACATGGAGTTTTACCATAGAAAAATCGGTAAGTTGATTAAATTCATTAAGCCTGAGATCCAAAAAAGATTGGCATTTGCATCCATTTTCTTTGGTATTATTGCCCAATTGTTCTTCATCGCCCAAGCCATCGTTGGCTCAATATTTATTCACAAACATAAGAGAAAGGAATCTCACTATGCCATACTTCTTGCTACTTTCGGTATTTTAATCATGATCTCATTGTCCTTGAATTTCTCCAATTACTACATCATGGGACAATATTACAGAAGATATGTTAATGGGGATAGATGGAACAAATTTACCATCTCTTTCATTCTCAAGATCATTTGGTTATTTGTTACTATTGGTTTAGCCGTCACTACCTGTGTGTTTTATGTCGAGAATAACCAGACTATTTCCGCTATATTCGAATGGATTTTCCACCTCTGGTACGGGTTATTATTGGCTTTCTGGACCTACGACTTATACCCATTAACAGAATTAAGAGCATTAAGAAATAAATCCAACGACCAAGATGAAGTAAAGGAAAGCAAGTTCCTGCAAATCAAGAAGAAGTTGTCTACAAAGAGCTTGACAGGAAAGAACCAGACTTTTGTCGGAAGACGCTTGAGTGAAGATCTTGAATCGATTGATGCAGAGATGGAAAAGAAGGTCGAAAACGGCTACACCACTATAATTCCACTTGAAACTGAATTCACAATCGAATACAACGGCTCTTCATCTCAAGAGAGTTCTCCTAAGGGTCCATCACGTCAGAATCCATTCGCTTATTAGGTTCAATGATATTCGTTTCCCATAGCAATAGTTCAGGTGCTATTATCATATCCGTTAGTGAGAGCCGGTTTTTCACTGCTACCATGTTGAAGCAACCAAACGACACTTTATGGGTCAAAGAATAGCATTCTCTACCAGGTCCATTGTTTCTACTGGTCATTATTTCGCTCGTTATTCATATTATAACTTCATTCACAAGCACCCGGTACATAGTGCCGAGTGTACCAGGATCACTCGATCCGCTTAAATATCCCGTATACCATTATCATTAGTTCGTTCTCCCTTCCATAATACAACCTGTCCTACATAGCAAGCCAGAATAATTTTATAATCGCATATTTCATCTCATCGTAAATAGTGGGGCTTTTCGCACAAGACTTTATTCCGTAAGGGGAAGCATAGTGTAATGAATAGACACCATTCCCCGAATCAGGAGACACACAAATGGCGTAACAGAGCTTGTGAAGAATGGTATGGTTGTAGAATTCCTAGGATTCCTATTTCTCACTCCGTGATACGTTGTTTGAGGCCAATTCTCTCAAGTTGTGGCCAGAAGGTTGACTCGTGGGCTCTGAAAATTACCATTTTGGCAGGATCTTTTTTAATGAGCAGGCAGTGCTGAGGTTCCACGCCGAGAAAATCCATTTTTGGGGTCAGCGAGATGAATTCATTGCAACGGGGCCAGGAACGGTTTAAATAGAGAAAAGAACAATTGGAAACAAAGCACGAATACCATGAGTATTCACCATTCACCATAATTGCAATTTATAAACTCTACCCAGTTTTCTTTCCATAACAGTCGTGTTCCATCGTAACAACCACCCATTAACTAACCACTATTTCACGATTTCACTATTTTTCAGCCCTCTTCTCGTCGCAGCTCTCTCACGTATACTTCCTCCTCCTCTTCCTCCACCTCACAATAGCAGTTGTGCTTAACTATCTCTATCCTGAAATTTCCAATGCGGCACCGTGAATAATTTTCAACTCTCGTCATGTATCTTGCTGTCTAGCGAAGGAATGCAATGAGATTGGCTAATACGAACAATTCAGGAGTCGGCGTCTACATCTCTTATTGTTTTATGATGATTATTTAAATGTAGGTTGTTTTTCCGTAGTTTCTTTCGTGTTTTCTCCCAACTACACTGTAGACGTCAGAAACCCTTTTTTGTTCTTGTTCTTGTTCTTGTTTTTGGTGTTAGTTTTCTTGACCTTCTGTTCTCATCGGTACCCCACTGATTACCCCATCGCAAGAAGACACCAGAAACCGGCAATTGCAAAATGTCCACTCCAGACTTGGAAGAGGCTCCTCTCATCCAGCCGGAAACTCCCCTTTTCTCAGATACCTTCTGTCCCAACCCCAGACAAACCCTCCGTATCTGCTTGAACTTGAAGAAGTTAGTTGACAAAGTCATCCCCATCGTGTTCGATGAGGAAGAAGTCACGCGTCAAGGATCTCCAATTCTTAATAGCAATGTCATCCAATTGGTCTACCGTGCTGCTGGTGGTAAGGGCGATGGTAAGAAGGACACAAGCTCTGCCAGATACCGTGCTGCTCTCATCTTCTGTTTGTTGAAAGTATGTGACTGGTACTGGCAACAGGCCGAGTTCGAATTGACCGACAATGCCTTATACACCCTTAGAGCTGTTGCTGCTCAAACATTGGCTGCTACCCTCATCGAACAGGAACCTGATGATGAATACCTATTCCTCGGTATGTTATGTCACAGATACTCCATCAACTTGAACGGTGTCGATTCCACCCCAGTCAGTGCATTGGAGTTGGCCGTGGATATGCATTCTACTATTGTTATTGGTTCGTCTGGTTACCAACGTTGTGTGAAATGGCTCTGGAGAGGTTGGATTGTTCAGTCCTCCACTGACCCACACTCTTACGTGATGTACAAGGGTGTTTCGTCCCACTCAGTGAGAGTTCACTTCGACCCAAACAGAATTAAGACTCCATTGTACCAGAACACCATGGAGATCTTCTTCTCTGTCTTTTATTTGATCCTCTTCTCAATAATCTTGAACGGTCACCAAATAACCACACAGGCAATTGACGTTTTTGAGGTTTTGTTCTACATCTTCACCATAGGGTCTGTCGTTGACGAAATTGTCAAGTTCTACCACGTTGGATATCACTACTTAGGTTTCTGGAACGTGTTCAATGATACCATGTACACTATCATCGTGCTCAGTATTGGTTTCAGATTGGCCAGTTTGAATTCGAGAGGTGATGCCCTCAAGGATAGATACGACGAGATTTCATTCCGTATTCTTTCCTGCGCTGCTCCTTTCATGTGGTCTAGACTTTTGTTGTACTTAGATGCCCAGAAGTTCGTTGGTGCCATGATTGTCGTCATCAAAACCATGATGAAGGAGTCCATCCTCTTCTTCGTGTTACTTTTCGTCGTAATTGTTGGTTTCTTGCAAGGTTTCCTTGGTTTAGATGCATCCGATGGTAAGAGTGAGGCAACCAAGCGTATCTTTATCTCGTTGATACAAGCTGTTGTTGGTGAGTCCAGTTTCGACGACATGGGAATGTTAGTACCACCATATGCTTCCGTTCTCTACTATGTCTACACATTCGTATTGACTGTTATCTTGATGAACATCTTAATTGCTTTGTATTCTACTGCCTACGCAGCCATTGTCGAAAATGCCAATGATGAGTACTTTGCTTTGGTAGCACAAAAGACATTAAGATACATCAGAGCTCCAGATGAGAACCTCTACGTTCCACCATTCAACTTAATTGAGTTTGCAGTTATGCCATTTGGATGGGTTTTGAGCAAGAATGCATTTAGATCTCTTAACTACTACGTTATGTTGGTTTTCTACTCTCCTTTCTTAGTCTACATCACTATGGACGAATTGTCGAATGCTAGAAGAATCCAATACAACAGATACAAGGGATTGCCAGATGATGCTAATGAGTTGAACACCGAGTGGGACTTGACTGATGGTTACGACGTCGAATCCAGTAGTGGCTGGGAGGGTATCCAAGAGAGAAACGTAGAAGTTGCTCGCGATTTAAGAGACCAGAGAGATGGTGAAAACCAGGATCCTGAGTTCAGAATTGATATCCAACAGTTCGAAGCTGATATCGACAAGGTTGTCAAGCCGGTTGAGGACGCCAACAAGATTGGTATCAAATGGGAGTTCTACGAGTTGTATCAAAAGATTGATAAATTGACAGCGTTAGTTGAGTCGGTTGTGACTGAGAACCAAGAATTGAAGAAGAAATTGAATGGAGCTGAAAGTGGAACAAGTTCCACTTAAAGCGAAGAAGACCTCAGATAATAAATGAAAAGAGACATTCACATCGCCGTTCGAGCGATACTTTCAATTTTTTGTTTGCTTTTTCAATTTCCAGGAAGATGGTTCACTGGTGCTGAGTTGGCCTGATATTATTAGGTATTCAAAATGTTATACTACATTAATTATGATTGTGCCTGTAGATCACCCTGTAGCTTACAAGCTGTCTATCCACCAGTATCCAGAACTTAAGTGCTGAACTTCTTCAAATAAAAAAGAAGAAGATTTCAGATGTTTGACAGCCCTGCCTTGCTTTCTTATGTCAAAAACACCTCTAATATCTTAAAACAATGGTGGCCGTCATATCTTGACATACAACTATTAGTTAATACCAGTAGGGTGCAAAATCTGGCTCCTGTACACAATATTGATCTCGGCTATTCTCCGAAAACGCAGCACTGCAAATCTTCGGTGAACGAAACGGTGAAGCTAAGAGATGGGGGTTAATGTTAAATGGTGAAAATGGTGAATGTGCTTCAAAAATGGGAGTAGGTGGTTTATTTGGTGAATTGTAAGTGATTTACTCTTAATAGTGACCATTTACCAAATTTTTGTGTATTTTTCGGCCGACTTCTTTCTCGGCCATTGTCCGTTTTCCATGGAATTCGAAATCGAAAATAGACATTGCTGCAATTTTGGAGCCATGCGAAGAAGCTATCCTCCGATAATGGAAGTAGAAGAGAGCAGAAAAGACGACTATTGAAATTTCCGAAGTAGAGAGTCATATACGTCCCAGAAAGTCTTACGTCATTCCCTACTCGGATGCCCAGTGACTCTAGTTGCATCATATCAATACAGACTTAACATATTCAGAGAAGTCTAATCAAATATTCAACCAATAACCACCCCATACATCTCCGAAACAAATCCAATCGCTCACTACTTTCTCACTACTTTTCTCACTATTTCAGACTATTCTCGCACACTTCTCTCACTATTCTCTCACTTTTCTCTCACTATCTTACATGAATATTCTCCCACTCTCACCACTCTCACTACACCCACTGCTCTCACTACACCCACTACACCCACTACACCCACTACTCACCACCTCTCCCAATGTGTAGGACCTCCGAAAAATTTTTAATTTTCGTTACTACTGCGCTCTCTCGACTAACAAATAATGTTACACTCAGTCTTCTCACAAACAGAGAAAAGTAGAATCACCGTTACTGTTAACAGTAACACTGCTAATTGTTATTTCTTGCAGCACACCATTCATCGGTCGAACAAAATCATTCGAAAAGTACCACCAACACTACAAGAGTCGGTCCTTGTATTGACATCTTACCATACACCGCCGCGAATCGTAGTTACTCCACTGGATTGTCCCGCCAGAACCCTCTGCTCTGTACACTCAAACAACGATTGTCGTTTTTGTCGTCAGTGTTGGTCAAAACCAATTGAAATACGGACCCCAGCATCAGCGGCTTCAGCTTCGTAAGACTAAAAATCCGGTAAAATACTCATCCCAAGTCGACCCACCGTCCCCACAGTCCAAAGTCCATCCAACCCCGAACTTCACATTCACAATCACATCGCTAATCTCATCATGCCCATACCAGAACCTTCAGCCGACTCCCGATTTCGGCTCGGAGATGATATCCATTTTGACTACGGCCAGAAGGACGTTGTAGACGACGCCACGAGTTCACCTGTGCCTTCAAATGCCACGCCGACGCCAGCTGTGTCGGGCTCTAAAAAGAAGAAGAAGAAGAAGAAGAAGAAGAGCAAATCAAAGTCCAAAGCGTCACCGTCTCCACTTCATGCAACATTAAACAACCCAGAAGATGATTATCCTACATCTCGAGTGATAAAACAGGCTCCAAATGGCGACGTAATAGTTGAAAGCCTTGATGATGAATACTCGGAGGAATCGCATGACATCAAGCATCATCATCATAGCACAAATATATGGGACAGCGCTTCTATAGAAGAACAAGAAAACCTCAAGTCATTCTGGGAATCTTTGGATGAACCACTGAAGATGGAATTGGTGAGGATAGATAAAAAACTGATAATGGAGATCTTCAAGAATGAAAACAGAGCAAACAACCAATCGCATCACAATAACCATCCCAGTGGTAATAATAGTAACCAAGCAGGTCACAACCCAAGCAATGTCCATAGTAATGCCAATAACAACCCCGGCAGCAATCCCAGCAACTGTGCATGCAAGTACTGCGGAAGGAGAAGTACTATAATTGAAGACGAGTTGGAAAACATCTATGATAATCGATTCGATGATATAATAGACTTCATACACGAAATACGTGATATTAAGGACTTAAATGCCTTACCTGGATTGTTGTTTGGAGGCTTTCACATGTTGGAGGAAGAGCACAAGCTTCAGAAGCGACAGCGTAAATTGAAGAAGAGTGCCCCTTCGGAAGAAAGAATTGAGGAGATACACGAGCATATTCAAAGTAATGTAAATAATGAAGTCAATCACGAAATACAATCAGAAAAAGTGGAGCATATCGAAAATGATACTGCCGTTACAGAAGAAATACATATTTCAACGCGAGAACCACGTATTGAGGAATTACACGAAGGTAAACACATCGAAGATCCAAATTCGCAACAAGAACAACGGTTGCAAGAATACCAAACCACAGATCATAGAGAACTTTCACAACAAAGTGATGAAGCCGAAGTCGAGTCCACTATTACCAACGAACAAAAGATTTTTCACAAACTTCTTGATCCGAAGCTATTCGAAGCTCTTGAAAATCTCGACTTTGAAAAATTGAAGGATGCAACAAACGATTTGAATAGTAACGGAGTTCATGATGGCAGCAATAATGGTGCCAACCTAAACCAAGCGAATCTTCTTCAAAAAGCAGGATCTCTCAGGGAAATCATCAGAGACCTCCACAAGGCAGACAAAGCCCAATTGGAAAAAGGATTGTCTTTCCTTAAGAATATCAGTAAGATATTTGCAGCTCCACAGAGTGGAGTATCCGGTGGTGCTATTAATGGCTCTGTTAATGGGAGCGTAGATGCAATTTCACAACAGCAGATAGCCAGTAAATTCAACGATCAATTGACTCAAGGGTTATCGAGCTTCGCAGAGGACCTCTTGAAGAATGATGGGAACTCTTTTATAGAGATGATGGAATCACTTTCAGAATCTAGAACTGTCAGAGAAGATTTACTCAAAGAGAATGTTCACAAAAAAGAACATCCTGCGTGGGTTGATGAAGACGACGGCATAATAGAGAGAGAGAAATCTATAATTCCTGAAGAAAAAACTTCAAATGGAGGTTTATCCACAGTAGTCCAAGAGGATATTGACTATGATGACTACGAAGATGGAGATGAAGATGACGAGGACGGTGATGAAGGAGACGACTATGATGATGAAGAAGATCTTGAGGAAGAGGACGAAGACTTGGATGGAGAAGATAGTGCTAGCGATACAGAGTCCGAAATTTCCGAGGAGGAGAAGATGCAAGAAATTCGTCGTTTGTTCCTCATACAAGTTATCAAATTGTTCCAAGAGCGACTCAAGAATGCTTACAAGGAAAAACTTTCCGAAGATAGGACCCAGAGACTTATCGAGGAGCTTGAAGCCGAAGAAAATGCTAAGAAAGAACGAGAACTCAAGAAATTGAAGCAGAAAGAAAAGGCGAAAGAGAAGAAGAGATTACAACAAGTAGCTAAGGAAGAGGAAAGAAAGAAGAAAGAAGAAGAACAAAAGGCTAAGGAAGAAGAGTTGAAACAGAAACAAGAAGCTCTCAAAGCGGATCAGAAACGTCGAAAGGAGGAAGCAAAATTGAAACGTGATGAAGAGAAGAAGAAGCGTATTGAAGATCTCAAGAGAAAGGAGGAAGAGCATAGAAAAAAGGTTGAGGCACAGCAAAAGAAGGAGGAAGAAGCGAAGAAACTAAAGGAAGAAAGGAGAAAGAAAGTAGAAGAAGAACGTAAGAAGAAGGAAGAGGAAAAGAAGCAAAAGGAATTGGCAAGAAAACAAAAAGAAGAAGAACGAGAAAGATTGAAAATGGAAAGAGATCAGGAAGAGGCTCAAGAGTACGAGAGATTAGAATTAGAGAAACAACAGGAGTTAGAGAAGACGATATCTCTTCCATACGACGAGGATTTAAGTGGAACATCTAATGTTCCTGTTGTTACGTCAACTTCTCCTACTAAGAATCACTTATTGGAGCAACTATATCAGGCCAGGCCCACGAGTTTCAGTGGATCATCCGCTCCATTGCCATCTATTTCAGCTGCTACAGCCGCAGCACCTATTCAGTTCACGCCAGAACCCACTATTCCTACGCCTCCAATTCCATCAGTAGTTTCGTTGTCTCCGGTTTTGCCTGGATCTATTTTAAATAATAGTGTTTCTCCAAATACGAGAAATAGCTTGTTGTATACAAGTGCAAACGCTCCTACACTTGTTGGTACAATCAACAACGTGGCTAACAACATGTCGCCTTGGACGAATAAATCTAGGTTAAATTCAACCTCAATGCCTGCTACTCAGCCTAATATATTTCAGCCTCAGATCCCCAATGCTGGATTCAGCCCTTTCAGCAAAGACTTCAGTACAAATGAAAGTCTAATGAATGTGAACAACCCTCTCGCTTCTTCCAATGCAGAGAACTTGGGTGCATCCAATGGTGCAGCTCCCGGAGTGTGGAATCAGCCAGCAACGTCTCGTAACAACTCTATATGGAGCAGTCAACCCAACGTCGGAAATTCCTCGATATGGGGAAGTTCCCTTCCTTCTATGGCCCCTCCACCTGGAGTTCAAGTACCCAATTCAAATGTTCTTCAAACTCCATCTGTCGTACCAGATAATGATTTGATACATGCTGCTGCCTATAATGCCTTCCAAATGTTACAAGGATCAAATCAGTTGGAATTTGGAGTAGCACCTTTGATAAAATTATTCCAGGGTACGAAGAATGTATTGGGGAACAATAACTTGTCCATCAATCAGTTCTTGGGAGCATGCAACACGTCTACTGTGTACCTGTTTGACCTCATTTATGATGATTTTGGAACTGTTACACATGTCAAAGTAGGCTTGTCAAACAATGTGGGACTTACTCCATCCATGCAACTTCCCTCCAACCAATCTTTGCTTTCGCACAACATAGGAACAGGCATTGCAACCGGAATGAGGACGTCGCCTCCACCAGGATTTGGCGGAGCATCTGTTCCTACTGGAGTGTCTAACCTCAACCAGTTCGGTAGTTCCTCTCTTTTGTCTAGTCTTGGAGAGTGGACGGGTAGCAATGTAGCTAGTGGAGCAGCACCAGACACGCCAACGACATCCAATTTCAACAATGGCAATGTCCGCGGTTTATGGAATTGAAATCTTTAACAAATGCGTAGATGATTTTCCTCGCTAGCGATTATCCGTATTTGTGGCTTTAGTTTCGTGGTTTTATAATACAAATCTAGTAGTTGGATAAACTGTAGTCCCTAGTAGTCGATAGCCCATAATAAGACTGGAGGTATAAAGTGAGACCTGTTCCCTTTTTTTCATTGCAAAGGGGCATAGACGGTTTAAATGCATCCCTTAGTAAACGATTATTACTATATCCCTCGTTCTGTCTCCCACATGTTACCCATAACTATACTATGTACCAAATAACAGCTGCCAGAGAAAGGCCACTCTGGTTCAGGTGCAAAATCTGCAGCACTGTTTTTTGTTACATTCGCTTCAAGCGTATTTTCGCGCTTAAAATAGATTAAGATTAGCGGGCTGTGGTCTAGAACCCGAAGAGTGGTGTTAGTGAAATTCATCCTCTTTCACAGCCCTCCAGGAGTGGTGACGTAGCAACCAAGCTACGCTAGGATATTATGTGTATGTTTAGGCTATTGTATATTGTAGCTTCAATATTGGTATATGTTCTGAAATCGTCAATTGTAAATTCCATGTGAGACGCCAATAGCACTTTATCTAGTATATAGACGGTATAGACGGTATAGACGGTATGTGCCTTGAACTATTCTTCTCTCGATGTCAAAATCAGTACCAAGAATATGTGAACAAACGGAACCGAAAACTTATAGTTTTCTCTCCTAATTAATAACTCGACGCTTCATGCACAATACTATGTGGTTGAGAAGTTGGCGATTGAATTCTCGCGATTTAGCGTAGGCACCAAATGGTTGCTACAGGTACCGCAGATTCGCACGTCACTATATTTTGCCAGTCAAGGCTTGGGAGTCCAATAATACCCATGATCCAATCCCCCCTTGAGGGCTCGATTTATTGCCTGTTGGCTCGATGTATTCTCACGGCTTTCTTATCTAACTTCAGCCACTGAAAATCAAACTTAGCCCTGTTCTTCAACCTACAAATGACCTATTGTTCAGTGTACCTCACCACCAGAAAATGCATTTCGAAACCTTATTTATTAGGCACATCTGCAATGAAACAATTCTGAATGTGGTGTAACCTCAGTACTAAACGGTGTGCGTGGAATGTCTTACTTCGGGATTTAGTATCAAATCTTGCCAGTGTGTCAAACCCTGCTTTTTTGTATGGCTGTTCCAAGTTTTCTGATCACTTGAGGCCCCGCAGAAAATCCGAGCACTTCTAGCACTTTCTTCATCCTTTTCTATATATTCCTATTTATATATATACATATATATATATGTAGAGTTGTAGACCCTGTTCACTCGTCTTCTTCACCACATACTAACCGACACTAGCTACAATACTATAGCTTGGAGCGCATCTTGAAGGCAATTAAGGCACAGAAGCGGCAATCACAAACTCCCGTGCCGCAGCAAATTCATACACAAAACATATACGAAAATTCGGTGAAGTGTAATTTTAAGTCTATTCACCACTGGTATTTCTGACCATTAGCATTATATAAGGTCCAAGAAGGACTCGTTCTCCATTCTAAAACATCTCGGGAAGTCAAATTCATTAACATCTTCCCCCCCTAACCATCTTCTTCCCAGAGATACAAACCCCTGCCCAGCTGACATATAAACACCACGATATCGACATAATACTCTATATATCCACAACACAACGGAATGATGGATGCAATAAAGAGAAAACTAGTGATAGTGGGTGATGGAGCGTGCGGGAAAACCTCTCTACTATACGTCTTCACCTTGGGCGAGTTTCCTACAGAATACCATCCTACGGTGTTCGAAAACTACGTAACAGATTGTCGAATTGACGGAAAGGCAGTGCAATTAGCACTATGGGACACAGCTGGACAAGAGGAATACGAGCGGTTACGTCCTTTAAGTTACTTCAACTCCCACGTCATATTGATAGGTTTTGCATTGGATACTCCAGACTCTCTAGATAATGCTAGAAACAAATGGATAGATGAAGTGAGGAAGTACTGCCCTAATACGCCATACCTACTTATTGGCCTCAAAAAGGACTTAAGGAAAAGCACGAAAGATCGTAAACATTTTGTGCAATTCGAACAAGGAGAAGAGGCTGCACGCGAGATCAATGCTAAAGTTTATCTCGAGAGTTCTGCATTAACAGGAGAAGGTGTAGACGATATCTTCGAATACGCAACTAGGACAAGTTTGTTGGTTCAGGAAAAAGCTAAAAATTCATGTTGTACTATATTGTGACCCTTGATGGGTTATTGACATAGATACCTTTCGCATATATCATAATTAATAATCTTTAATGCTAAAAGTTGTAGATAGTTATTAGCAATGTTGTATTTCCATTCCTGGCACTGACTCTGAAAAGTTCCTATAATGCGCTTCGAGTAAATGCATGTGTAATATTTCAATTGTTAAGTGTTTCAATTGTCAAAGATATGGGAATTCCTTGTCGAATAACTGCAAAAAGTTATTTCTGAATATACAAAAAAAGACGACCTCGGTGAGGATCGAACTCACTATCTCAAAATTAACAGTCTTACGCCTTAACCAGCTTGGCCACGAAGTCTTATTTGCTTATAAAAGTTGCCAAGAGAAAACGGCCTTTGTGTTATCACGTGATCTATCACGTGACGCGTTGCCGAAAGCCCAATTGCTAGGGAAATGGATGTCTTCAAGATTATTCCTAACGGCTTATGCTTATGTAGTTCTCTGATACTGTTCGATACTGTATCATTCTTGTTAATAATTAGTAGATTCGAATTCGTAGCATATCGTTGACTCATTTATTTTGGTGGTGACTTCATCGTAAGCAAATTTTATTAATTGTTTTTGTAAAACGACATTCCTTCCTCAATTAATCACTCCTAGTTAGCACTAACGTCATATAAACTTGTAAAATTGTCGTTGATGGTTGATAACTGACTTTTTTAAACTGCAATTTGCACCCATGTGAAGCTACTGAAGTTTCGCATTGAGAGAGAAGATCAGTTAATTCATCCAATATATAACAACATTTACGTTTCAAGTTTAAACGCTTTTTTCTGCTCAACTGGCAGGATAGGGACGTAACTCCTACAAATCGGTAATGTAGAATAGCCAAGAGTTTGCAACTTCGACGATAAGAATAATCTAGGATCGGTCCAAGACAATTCTCCAATCTAACCGATTGGGATTCTCCGTGCAGTCTGCTAATGCAAGTAATTAAATAACTCGAATCGGTTATGCTGCACATGGGACGGATAAAAGCCGGAACTGATGCCGATCGCCATAGAAGACTATATGGCATTAGTAATGGACAAGTAGGGTATTCGTTGGAATGCTGCTTTATAGCATCTACCGCAGCAGTTTCTACATCAGGTTTGTTCTGACTGTCTAACGCCAAGCCCATTTATGGAGCCTCTTGCCATATTAAGAAATTTCAATCCTTAAACTCTTACCGCTCTACATAGACTTCTGCCCAACCTTTCATGCAGATTTAGATGTGCGACGGAACATTCCTCATTAAAGGAGCATGCCACACACTCAGCCATATTGAAAGTAATAGCTCCTTTCCACATCTTAGGCCAACATGTTCTACTCGTAATACACTCAAACTCTCTCACTACTGTCGTATTACTCTAACCCCGTTTTGTCGGACCGCTCGCAACATAATGCCTGACGCCCCTAGTTAAGCTTAATGAAAAGAAAAGTCGTAATCAGCCTTGTTTCCCCGGTATACAATGTGCACCCTTCATCTGTCATGATAAGCCTGGAGCATAGTAAAATAGTAAAATAGAATTAGTCCACAGTTTTCTTTCTTGAACAAGATCTCATCATACACCTTATTATCCCTGTAGACTATTTGAACATACAAGATCTTATAACTGAGTAACTAGTACTTATTCTGTTATCATGTCTTCATCTACACCCACAGATGGACCGAACCAACAGCCTGATGATTCGGGCCGATTCCGCCATTCAAATGTTTCAAACGACTCGTTCGATCTAGAGCTGACTTGGGACCAGCATTTACAGTCTCCACCAGGATACACCGACTCCATACTAGGAAAGATCCGCTTCTTTGTGGTGGATACCATCTACAAGTCTTACATTCTGCCGAATGCTGGAATCTCGCTATTGATCCTCTCCCAGTTTTTCAACTCGATCATGGTGACTACCTGTAAGCTTTTAGTCACAGACAAAGACTTCAACACTCCTATTCACCCACTTCAGATCTTGTTCGTCCGTATGGCTATTACCTATATATGCTGCTTGCTATACATGGTCCTCACACGTTCCGTCCCTCACGCTCCATTTGGACCTAAAGAGTTGAGATGGCTTTTGGCTCTTAGAGGGTTTGTTGGATTCTTTGGAGTGTTCGGTCTTTACTACTCATTACAATACTTGAGTCTTTCAGACGCTGTAGCCATCACATTTTTGATCCCCATGGTTACCGGGTTCTTAGCATGGATCATGTTGCACGAGAGATACTCATTGCTTGAAGGTATCTGCTCGGTGATATCTTTGGGCGGAGTAATATTGATTGCAAAGCCACATTTCATATTCGGAAAGGAGTCTGACAATGAAACTTCGTCTGTTGATGAGTCCGTTGAAAGTTCTTCTACGGAAAAGAGACTTTTGGCTACAGGCGTGGGATTAATAGGTGTCTTGGGAGCCTCTTCAGTTTACATTCTTTTGAGAAAGATAGGAAAAGCAGCCCATCCATTGTTGTCTGTCAGTTACTTTGCTTTGACTTGTTGTGTGATCACTTTTGTCGCTATTTTGGCGATTCCATCGTTGGAATTTGTTTTACCAACCAACTCGTACCAATGGGTCTTATTCTGTCTTATTGGATTCTCTGGTTTCTTCATGCAATTTTCTTTGACAGCAGGAATCCAAAGAGTCAGAGCCGCAAAAGCTTCGTTGATGAGTTATACAAATATGGTGTTCGCCCTCATTTGGGATTTAACCATTTGGGGCCATTTACCAGGAGTCTTAAGTTTCTTAGGTATCATTTTGATCATAGGTAATGCAGTTATCATTATCAAGTACAAACCTGGCGATGATGAATCCGGCACTACTCACAGTGGAGCCAACGACTTGGAGAACGCAGAGGTTAAATACTCTGCGGTAGCAGGTGTTGCCGAGACCATTTCATTGCAAGACTTTGTCATCGATGATGACGAAGAAGAGGAAGAAGCGGAAGACCAAGGTATTGACGTACCATATAAAGAAGATGAGTCTGAAGATGAAGATGTAAAGAAGCAGAACGTGAGAAGTGTGGAGTTGGAAAATGGAAGTAGCAGTGAAGAAGGAGCTAAAGATGACAATTAGGTTTCTATTCCTGGTGAATAATAGTTTTTACGTGAGTTCATTTAGATCTCGATGCTTTGATCAGAGTTTCATACTACTAAGTGATATTCATAGCAGAATCCTGGTAGGATTTGTACCTGAAGATATATCTTTAGGGAGATGCTACAACCTTTCCAAGTGCATTATTATATAATTCAATTCATTTCATTTAATTTCATTTCTCAGTTAATCCTTTGAGCATACACTAGACATATAGCGTGGTTTATATTCAATATACGATACATAAAGAGTTCATTACAAGAATCTACCAAGTATAGAAACTCCTTTAGCATGAGTATTTGTTCAACTTTAAAACAAGTAAATACTGGCAATGGGAAGGCCCAATCTAAAATACAGCTTTAAGTGTACGTTTATTCCATTTTGTCATATTTCGTCCAACCAGGCCAATTCCAGCCTGACCTGGTTTAACTGGATCAAGTTTCCATTGACCTTCAAGTCGATATCAGTGATCAAGCCGTTGGTTGAGTCCGTCAAGTCGTTCAAATTCCCGATTAATTTCCGGGAATTATTGAGGTTGATATCAATGTACTCCAATTTTAGGAAATCGTTGGTGTTAGGATTGGACGGAAGCGTTCTTACCTGGCTTATCCACTTGACTGAAGACGAATTTGACCCGTTCGAGTTTGGTTTCACAGCCTGCTTTAGAGCGGACGAGCTCGAACTCGAGCCAGATCTGGAGTGTGACAACAGAGGGCTGGATTGGGTCTTATTGCCGTTTTTATTCAGAGCATTTGCCATATAGTTCAAGGTGATAGATACCGCCAATGTTTAATCCAATTGTAGAAAGGAACTGAACTTCATTCCATTTCATATATAATCTTCTCTTAACTATGAGAAGCGAAATTCGGTAGCGAACAAAGACGGGGTATCTGTGCAGTTCCGAGACTAAGGGTCCCTATAAGCTATACAGTGGTAGTGATTATAGTAAGTAACTGGAGGGGTATTTTGTGGGATAAGTTTCATTTTCAGTCAAAGGACTGACATCTTAGTTTAGTACTGAAGTGTGATAAAAGTTCACTATTCTTTGTTTGTTTGAAAATGGTTCCGTATCGAATTAATGCATCTCTCTCTCTCTCTCTTCATTATCTTTATTGCCATACTGACTGCCAATCACTTACTTACTATACAGTAACTTATTGTGCTCAGCATTCGAATAGGAAATGTTTTTTCGCAGCAAAAAAATTGGGGTGCTCTAATTGTTCCAGTACTGGCATTAAAATAGCAGCGTTCTCTACATGATGTAGAGAATTCGTTGCAACCTTCTATGCTTCTACATTGCTGTACCCATTCTAACGATTCCATATTATTTATTCTATTATTTTCTAACTTATATACTACTGCAAATTACAATGCACAATAAATAGCACACGCTCGTTTAAAGCATGCCATAGACAATTCTGTCGTGTTGCCAGGCCTTGTCGATATCAAGTGGGAGATCCTTTTCAGTGATACTTTCATTATCGACTTCCCAGTTCTTGTCAAGCTCGCTATATAAACGGGCAAGGGGAGCAGGATACCATCTTCCACCAGTAAATGTAAACCATCCTAAATGACCACCAGTCGTAGTTGTGATCAAATTGGTGTATGGGTTCAACTTGACTTCACTAACAGGTAAGGATCTATAACCGGTGATTGGATCATCCATGGAACTAAGAATAATAACAGGAACACGTACCTTTAATAATCTTTGTACAGGGGAAGCGTGTCTGTAATATTCTTCGGCATTGTTGAGTCCAAATAACTTAGAAGTGAAGACGTCGTCAAACTGCTTTAATCTGACGACTTCATAGTTGGTAGGATTCTTTTTATATTCGCTCACAATAGTATCCAACTTCAAGTGACTGTCGTAATGTTGGTTTAATAAACGAAGCAAGTTTTGACACATAGTTGGAGAGTAGATGTTGTGGCCAATAATGCTCTCACGAAGATGATGTGCACTGTCTGGAAAATCCCATGGTGTACCGACGACAGTGGCTCCTTTAATACCAGAATACACTGAACTGGCTTCCTGACCCAAGTAGTTAGCAAGGATAGCACCTCCAAGAGAAAACCCAATTAAGTAAATACGCTTGTTTGGCCAGTTGGGTCTGATATGTTCATTAATGAGATAACGCAAATCGTTGGTCCAAAGCCCACTGTATAACTGAGGTGAAGTAATAGAATGCTTGGCACATCCACGCGAGTTCAACACCATGGCATCAAAATTGTAAGGTTCCTCTGAAATTATTGCTAAAAATGCTCTGATATAAGCTTCATACGAGCCACCGGATAAACCATGTAAAGCAATAAGAAGCGGTTTGGAGTCGTCGGCTAAAATGTCATGCTCAAGAGCTGGGTCCAAATATTCAGTTCTTGGAGGCAAGTCAGCGATCTGAGTCTCTGGTCTGAACTTCTCGTGCTCAGCATCTGGAAAGATTGATTTTGGCTGGACATAGTCCAAGGCAACAGTAGACTTTCCATCCCATCTGTCATACTTGATTTTGTCGTTTCCTACGGTGTAAGTTTTATTTTCGATAGTCAAGATACGTCTTTTGTAGTAGACATGATCAACGGACTCGAAATTGTTTAAAGCTGTATAAGCAGTTTGTAAGTGACCAGAGCAAAGTAATGGATTCACATAGAAGGAAGAGCCCTTGGCGAATTCCGGAGCCGCTTTCTCAATAATTTTATTAAGCGTTGTGCTCTCTTCACTGTTCTTTGATTTGAACTTGATTGCAGTATCCGGAAGGTGGTTATCTACCGTGGATTTCAACCAGTTTACAGTGACCATTTTACTTGTAGAGAAGTACCTGAAGGGTGTCTGCGTGACAAGAGCTAGTTTAAGAATCTTGAATCGAGGAATGTATCGAATTAAATTAAATATAAGAGTATAAAGAGAAATTGCATTGGCCAAACATCCTCGGCAGAGTCTTGTGATCGGAGTATATCGAGGTGTGTGCAGGCTGTTCTATAGAGTCGAGAGAGGAGAAAGGCAGGGTAAGGTAAAGGTTGATGTAATATATTTGTTCAAATAAGGGAGTTTATAATGGAGGAATAAATGGAGACTTCGGGTGTTTTAGTAGATTCTTTCTTGTACTTTGAAGGATTTTGTGATATTGTTGGAGCCAGTGCTTCTATTGTATGTATTTGAAGAGTGCGTGGGACCATAGGTTGCAAAATTGAAATGGGTTGGTATGGTGCGGCACAAGGAAAGTAAGGTCCTCAAGCTGGACCGTAAGAGAAGTACCACGAATACATATTTAAGAGGTAAACACATAGATTAGATATTCAAGAGTGAACAGAGTTCTATGATATAGTGTATCAAACTATGAATCTATATTTACAGAGTGGAGATATTAAAGTAGTGCAGTTGGATGTTTGCTATCGTCCCAGAAAAATGCCATCTCGCGGGAAAGTGTATTTTCTGTCGCTAAATTCATCTCTCTGTGTTCCGTTTCCGTGTTGTCGCATTGCTAGTAACCTACATTGACTGCGCCTAGTGCTACGGTATAGGAGTAGTTAGCAAAAGCAGTGAAGCCATAGAGGGGTGTGGCCATGGCCATGGCCATGAACAATCATATCGATAGTTACATTTTGTATGTATATGCTATGCTAGTACATATATAGAAATAATCTATCTTATCTAAGATCTATTAACAATAATACCTATGTAACTTGATACATCTGCTATTACCAGCCAGCATTCCCCAAGCCTTTATCATAAAAAATACCGTATCTAAGCAACAACAATATTAATACATGAGCACAATCACATCTCGCCACCACCATACAACAGATTCTCACACTCCAACTTGCTAAACTCTCACAAATTCGCACAACTCTCCCTCACACTTTCTCACACTCCCTAACACTCCCCAACACTCCCTCACAATCCCTCACAATCCCTCACACTCCCTAACACTCCCCAACACTCCCTCACCTTCTCCCACTAAACCCACTCTCGATTGCTTGTTCTCCCTCCCGGAACGGACGTCTTCTCGTCCCGTACACACAACCCCCACAGTCTTTCCCTTTCCATCGAAAAGTCATCCTTTTTAAGCTCTCTACCGCCATATACACACCCCGTGATAAGATTGCCACTTCCTTCCCCTAACCAGCCAAACTATGAGAGGTGAGAATTGAGTTACAATCTCTTTTCTGGTGGATTGTTCTCTCTTTCTTTCTTCTTCTTCTTCTTCCTAATAGGATTATACTGTTGATCAAGGTCTTTTTGTCTTAGTTCAAGGTCTGTTTTTTTGCCAATTCCATTGCTGTTTTCCCATTCGTACTCTCGTCTCCTCCGCAGTTAATCCCCCAGCAAACATCGCTCTTCTGCCGCCATGCAATTCTCCGTCTCGGTCCTCGCCACTATTGCGACCGCTTTGCTAGCTCTCCCCGTCGATGCCGCCAAGCACTCGGCCAAATTGAACAAGGTCCCAGTCGATGAAACCCTTAACGCCAACACCTTCAAGGAATACACTGGTGCCCTCGCCAACAAGTATGTTTCCATGTTCAACGCTGCTACCGCTGGTAACGTAGCCGCCCAGCAAATCTTGAACGGTAATGCTCCTAATGTTGCTCAGGTTCCTTTCGTTTCTCCACAATCTGGTTCCCACGAAGCCCCATTGACCAACTACTTGAACGCTCAGTACTTCACTGAAATCTCATTGGGTACTCCAGCTCAATCTTTCAAGGTCATCTTGGACACTGGTTCATCTAACTTGTGGGTTCCATCTCAAGAATGTTCGTCATTGGCTTGTTTCCTTCACACCAAGTATGACCACGATGCTTCTTCCACCTACAAGGCCAATGGCTCTGAATTCTCTATCCAATACGGTAGTGGTGCCATGGAGGGTTACGTATCGCAAGACCTCTTTACTATCGGTGACTTAGTCATTCCAAAGCAAGACTTTGCTGAGGCCACTTCTGAACCAGGTCTTGCCTTTGCTTTCGGTAAGTTCGATGGTATTCTCGGTTTGGCTTACGACACCATCTCCGTGAATAAGATTGTTCCTCCTATCTACAATGCCCTTCAACAAGGCTTGTTGGACAAGCCACAATTCGCTTTCTACTTGGGCGACACCAACAAGGACGAAAACGATGGTGGTCTTGCTACCTTCGGTGGTTACGAAGAAGACGCCTTCACCGGAAAGATCACTTGGTTGCCAGTCAGAAGAAAGGCTTACTGGGAAGTTTCCTTTGAGGGAATTGGCTTAGGTGACGAGTTCGCCGAGTTACACAACACCGGTGCCGCCATCGACACTGGTACCTCCCTTATCACCTTGCCATCTTCTTTGGCTGAGATTATCAACGCCAAGATTGGTGCTACTAAGTCCTGGTCTGGACAATACCAAGTTGAGTGTGAGAAGAGAGACACTTTGCCAGACTTGACATTGAACTTTGCTGGTTACAACTTCACCTTGAGTGCCTACGACTACATCTTAGAGGTCGGAGGATCCTGTATCTCTGTCTTCACCCCAATGGACTTCCCACAACCTATTGGTGACTTAGCCATTGTTGGTGATGCTTTCTTGAGAAGATACTACTCTATCTACGACTTGAAGAAGGACGCCGTTGGATTGGCCAAGGCTAAGTAAAGGTCATGAATTTGTGAGTTAGCGGCAGAAGTTCGCTATTCAACTTTCTTTCCTAGTAATAATGTATACACCGTCAAGCTTTTTTTTTTCTGATAGTTACATATCGCCAAAATTTCGTTCAAAATTTAATATCTATTAGATACCTTTCAAATTGCCAACAACGTAGACTAAAGAGTGTTGCAGAGCCAATCCTGAGTTGGATTGTCAAATGTCGACTATAATCTAGTAGAATGCATAATACCTAGCTAAAACAAGGATACAGTCAACTGTATAGCCATACCTAACAATGACTCCGTAGTATACTCATTGGTCACCAACTCATCCTATGGCTTCGTCTAGGAACTAGTAAAGTAACAGTACTACCATATTAGATAAGCAATATAGATTTGTTGTTTTATATACAGGTCTTGGCGTTAGTGTTGTAGATAACGATTAGATTAAGAGTCTATTCTCTATTGACTACACCTAACACTTCGTAATGATATTATTGATTACTTCTACTGCCCGAGTTGCATTTGTGGTGTAACTGTGCAGAGAGACCATGTTGTCTCTATGCCTATTATTACTCCATGGGTTCCATTTTATATCACGTGACTGTGCCCAAAAATGGCTGGCTAAATTTTGCAGCAATAGCCAGCCATTTTTTATTGCAGCAAGATGAATCGGGCCATTGTAAATATGTACGATGACTTGAAGCTAAGTGAATTGTGATTTTTAGATGAATCAGGACGTTAACAAATGCCTCGATTTCTTTGATTCACAATCACGTCTAAAATTTACTGTTTCAGCTGACATTCCTTTCTGATCCGCTTCATTATCCCTCTGGTAAAGCAATAAAACTACAAGCATTTCCATCCAGGTTTTTTAAGATGGTGGAAACAGATATTCCTCCAGAAAGCGTTAAACAAATCTCTCAAAAGCTCTCAGATTCTGATATCAGCAATATGAGTGCTGATAATAAGGCTGCGGCACTCAACTGGCTTGAGGTGCAATCCACATCGACAACTTCCTTACCAATCTCCTTCCCCTTCCATTACATCACGGATCACTCCAACTCTATGGACACCTTCAGCTTGTTCAATAGATTTGCAGAAGAGCCGGGCCCAAAATACTCCAACACCTCACATTTGAAGAGTACAGACGTCTCACCCGTCAAATTGCAGATCACTGATGACATCCTCAACGACAGCTCCAAACCCATAAGGGCTTCAAAAGGTAATCACAAACAAAACCATCCCATAACTCAAGGACATAAAGGCTCCTATAGCACTGGATCTGTTTCGTCAAATGAACTCTTATTCAACCAAGTTCCGAAGCGATTCTCCCAATTCATTTTAGATCAGCAAAATCCCCATACAACTCAACGATTGGACAACCTTTCTATTATATCACCTTCATTTTATAGTGGACTGAATATCCCAGGAAGACAATTATCAAATAAAGGACTAGGATCCACGAGATCAAAACCAACTCCAGCCAAGAGTGTCACGAGTTTTGGACAGCCATTCACCTTAACCAGGCAGGAGTCCAACTCCGTTGAATCACAAGCTACAATTTTCTCTACCAGACATGAACTGCAAATACTCCTTCAGGGACCACAAGTTCCTCTAAGACCAAGAAATAGATTCGGCTTCAGAAGAACAAGAACAAGAAACTCCAAGATGAAGGTTGAAGTCTATTCACAAACTTCTTCATCATTGGAAAGAAGCAATGCAATTAGGGACTCCAAAGGTAGTGTTTTCTACAGAATGAAACTCCGACTCAAGAAGTTATTGTCCAAACTCAACTTCCTCAAATTTCACAACTTCACAGCTTCGTCAAAGAGAACCGGAAGCATACGGAGGCAAAAGACTAGGACTTTAAAGAGAAAATATAGATCTGACCCAAAGAACAAGAGCGTTAGAAGGGCAATGACACAAAGAAAATTACAGATTTCAGCTCCACAGCTGAATCCAGAGCTCGGGCATGGCCAAGTCCAGAGGGTTGAAGCATTAGATGACCACTTGAAGTATTTGGCTGGAGCTCCAGCAGGAAATATGAACTTCACACCTCAAGTTGGTACTAATGATGGAAAGATGGGTCACTTGGAAGCATACATTGGTGAGCAACAATCTGAGTACATGAAGGACCTTTATCCAAGAACACAGTCTATATACGGCACCAACCCATTGGCTGCAACTCCCAAGCAGTATGCTGAACCAAATCTTCCTGAATTTATAAGAGACGAGCCAGTTGAGTATCCAATAAGTGAAACCGAAGAGAGTGAAGCACCGCCGCCACCTCCACATCTTGTCACCAAGACTATGCCAATGACTAAAGAGCTAGGACCAATCTTACCACAGCATGAAGTCCTTGATCTCTGGAGATCTTATTTGGGTCAAGTTCTCGCAAAGAGAATTCAACTCAGACAGGAGATAGACATGTTCCGCAGCTTCATGATAACTAGAGAGGACCGTAGAGCCTTGGAGAATCATGAAGAAGGCGAAGAGCTTGAGACTGTTGCAGCGGACACCATGGATACTAGCTCTGCAGCGCCACTTTCATCAGAAGTCGCTTCTGTCAAGGTGAGTATGAGTGAATTCACCAGCGAAACCCTTAGCAGAAGAAGTGTCTTGCTGTCTAGCATTATGCAATCGCATACCAGCCATGAACTCGATGATATTGATGATATTGATGATGACCTTACTTCTGTTGCTACTAGTCAAATCAGAGATTCCGAATCAGACGAATTTGTGGACGAAGAAGCAGAAGAGTTCCATAAAAAGGTACTAAACAGAAGATCCATTCTTGGAGATATGTTAGAATATGATTCCGATGGTGACCTGGCTGCATCTTCTTCAGTATACTCGGGACCTTCAGTTGGAGAATCACAGTTATCTAGAGATCTCATGTCTAAGAGAAGTAGTAGCACCTATGCCCATTCGGAAATACTCTCGAAGACATATGGTACTATACTGAGAAGGAATACTGTTAAGTTCGAAAGACGGTCTTCTGACACTCTGACACAGGGAACAATCCCACGTTCCGGAGGCATTCAACACTCCCTACATGATCTTTCTTTTCTGGAAGAGTAACCAATTGTATTAATATATAGCATTTGTAAGATACGAATAGAGCAAGTTAATCTTTAATGAAGACATATAAAGCATAGGAGACAATTCGCAATCATTTTAATAGGCTTTTGTATAGCGTATTTTGCACGCTCCACAGTTTTTGCAGCCATTTACTTTTTAGTGACTTACATAACAATGGAGCACCTTCTCTATTGAAGTAGTTTAGCTCCTCATCTCTACAACTTATTACACAATATTTTTAACAATACAGCATTTATAAACATATATACAAGAGAAGGAACAAAAAAGAGCCGGTATATACACCTAATCAGCCCTTCGGGTCATAAATACAAAGAAGTCCGCTAATGGCTAGTTTAGTTCTTTGGTTCCTCGGAGCTCTCGGATTCGTTGTTCTTGTACAACTTCTCGAAAACCTTTAAGGATTCGTTTTGCAACTCCTCGGTCTTTGTCTTCAACTCAGCAGGGTCAACTTCTTCACCGGCTTGAGCCTTGACAACAATCTCTCTCAAGGCAGCAACTTGCTCTCTGACCTTGTCAGCATCGGCAGTGTCCAACTTCTCCTTGAACTCGTTTAAGGAGTTCTCGGTGTCGTTACATAATTGGTCGGCTCTGTTAGCGCTCTCGATGGCTTCTCTTCTGGCCTTGTCAGACTCAGCGAACTTTTCAGCGTCGTTAACCATCTTCTCGATTTCAGCGTCAGACAAACCGGAGGAACCAGCAACAGTGATGGAAGCATCCTTGTTAGAAGCCTTGTCTCTGGCAGAGACCTTGATGATACCATCAGTGTCAATGTCGAAGGTGACCTCGATTTGAGGAACACCCTTTGGAGCTGGTGGAATACCAGACAAAGTGAAGTTACCAATCAACTTGTTGTCTCTGGTCAATTCTCTTTCACCTTGGAAGACTCTGATTTCAACAGAGGTCTGACCAGCAGAAGCAGTAGAGAAGATCTGGGACTTCTTGGCTGGAATGGTAGTGTTTCTGGAGATCAAACGAGCGAAAACACCTCCCATGGTCTCAATACCGAGAGACAATGGGGTAACGTCCAAAAGGACAACGTCGGTGACTTCACCGGCAAGGATACCACCTTGAATGGCAGCACCCATGGCGACAGCCTCATCTGGGTTGACAGCCTTAGATGGCTCCTTACCGAAGATGGACTTGACGGTCTCAATGACCTTTGGCATTCTGGACATACCACCAACGAGGATGACCTCGGAGATGTCAGAAGTGGACAAACCAGCATCCTTAAGGGCCTTCTTGCATGGGTCGATGGTCTTCTTGATAAGTGGGTCGACTAAGGACTCGAATTGGGATCTGGAGATCTTTTGGTTAATGTGCTTTGGACCGGAGGCGTCAGCGGTGATGAAAGGCAAGTTAATCTCAGTGGAGACGGTGGAGGAAAGTTCGATCTTGGCCTTTTCAGCGGCTTCTCTGATTCTTTGGATGGCCATTCTGTCCTTCTCCAAGTCAATACCGGACTCCTTCTTGAAGGTGTCGACGATGTTTCTGACGACGGCAATGTCGAAATCTTCACCACCCAAGTGGGTGTCACCGTTGGTAGACTTAACTTCGAAGACACCGGCACCGATGTCCAAGATGGAGATATCGAAAGTACCACCACCGAGATCAAAGACAGCGACAACTTCACCATCGTTCTTCTCCAAACCGTAAGCTAAAGCAGCGGCGGTTGGCTCGTTGACGACTCTCAAGACGTTAAGACCGACGATCTTACCGGCATCCTTGGTAGCTTGTCTTTGGGCGTCGTTGAAGTAAGCTGGACAGGTGACAACGGCGTTCTTGACAGTCTTACCGAGGTTAGCCTCAGCAGTCTCCTTCATCTTGTTAAGAACGAAACCACCGATTTGTTGTGGGGAGTACTTTTCGCCACGGGCCTCAATCCAGGCATCACCGTTTTCGTGCTTGACGATCTTGTATGGAACTTGGTTCAAATCTCTTTGGACTTCCTTGTCCTCGAAACGACGACCGATCAAACGCTTGGTAGCGAAGAGGGTGTTCTCTGGGTTGACGACGGCTTGTCTCTTGGCTGGAATACCAACCAATCTCTCGCCCTCCTTGGTGAAGGCAACAATGGATGGGGTGGTTCTTCCACCTTCAGAGTTTTCGATGATCTTTGGCACCTTACCTTCCATGATGGCTACAGCCGAGTTGGTGGTACCCAAATCAATACCGATGACAGGACCATTGGGGGCACCGGCAGCGGTGGAGTTGGCACGGACTGCGAGGGCAGCTGGGAAGCGCTGGACGGACTTGAGGGAGTTTCTAGCAGCTAACATGGTGGTGTTTGTGCAGCAGGGGATGACGATAGGGTGGTACAACAGTAGCTGAAAAATTCGGTGGACGGCGGCTGATTATATAGCAGTTGAGAAAATTTTAGGGTGTGCGGTGTTACCCGGCGGCGGAGAGAGAAGGTTCGAGAACGGTGGGCAAAGAAAAGAGTGAGAGAGTGAGGGAAGGAAAAAAAGAAAGTGAGTGATGAATTGGAGGGAAGTGTGACCAGGTGGAGGATGATGGTAGCGCATAGAAGATGAGAGTGATGAGAGTGATGAGAGTGATGGCTTTATATGGTTGCGAGAAATGATGCTGAGACTTAGTATTGGTTGCAGGTGTCGTGTGTGAGTCTATGTATGTATGGATGGATGTATGTATGTATGTCTGTATGGATATATGTCTGTATGTATGTTCTATGTATTTATGTATGTATATATTTTATGTTGTATTTAGACTGCAAGACTTCATACCATATCTTTTATGTATGATTAAGACTAGGTCAAAAACTGCTGCTTTAGCGATTTGGGGTTTCAATGAAATATGGAAGCACAGCTACTATGATATTACATATCTGCTGTAGAAAAGAGAATGAAGATTAGAAAGTGGGTCTTGCGATACTTCGGATTTTATAGACTAACAAAATGACTCACTAAGCTAGCTCCTGCTTAAAATATTATAAGAGGTGGCAATGAAAGTAAAATGAATCATGTTCTTCTTTCGTGTAGTTTCTTCCCTAGGAGATACAAGCCCACAAATGCATACAAATTTCATCCAAAATGTACAAATACAACATATCCAAACCTTCCTAAAGTAGAGGCTTAATAACTAGTCAATGCTACTGGAGACCACCACTTCATTCTTTCTTCCCATCCAATTGATGTCTACAATTGCTGCAACTTCCCGCTTTCCGCATCGGACATTCATGGGAGATCAGGTCACGTGAGCGACGTTCGCACCCGGCGAATATCGATTGAGCCCGGCTCTTAGATATTGTAGCAGTAGAGTTGAGTTGAGTTGAGTTGAGTGATTATTGGAAGAGTAATGGGATGCACAGACCTAGATCTCGAAATTTTTGGACTCTTGGTTTCCAAGTCTCGACGAAATGACTTCAAATGGCCATAACTTTCCCAGTCGTACTAGCTAAAGTGCTCTTCTTCCGCTAACACTTGTGCCACTTGAACTCTTCACAGCTTAGTTGTTTGGCCAGTTTCCATTTGGACCCCTAAATACCCCCTACTAGGATCTGCTGTGTCATTCAATAATACACCATATATGATCGTTGTGGTATTCGAAATGTAATTGTATTACGGTTTTTTTTTTTGAAGGGGTATATCTACGGTATCAGAGAATGCATCTACAATTCTAAATCTACTACTTATTCTATCGGTTTCAATACTGGCTGTGTTGTAGGTGTTGTAGTGAAGTATTATAATATTCGGGCGCTTGCGTCAAAAATAAATATGACATTCTCTCATAATTTCCTATTTTGGTGTGGACATTTAACTAAACTGTCCGCATGAATAGCGTAAGAGAAAGTATTCGGGTTTTTTGTGCACAAGACCGATATCTGGGGATAAGCCCCATATCCATATCTAATCATTCATTACAGTGAGTGCGATTTTCATTCATATTTAAAGTGCTGAATCTAGCCCCCATCTACCCCCATTGTATTATCTCTTGAGTTAACTGTATCTTTACGATTGTCTACATATCCTTCTAGCTACTTCAGATACTCAAACATGCCGCAAACCACCATTTTTGGACTCAATGAGATAACAGACACCTATTTGAAAGCTACCACTGGTGTTGTTTTGGGTTTATACATTAATGTGTTAATTCCGTTTTTGTTCTTGGCATACTTTTATGTTGTTTATGAAAAAACGGGACTTACAGGTCAATTCGTTTCGATTTTCGATGGCTTTGCTTCATCACGGGTTGGAAGGTTCGTGCTTGTGTCATTGATTCCTCTAGCCGTTACTTTATTCTTCTTGAAGTTGTCGAAGATCTAGACGTGTCTTCTCTATTGATTCTATACTTGACATATATCGTATTTTTCAACAATATATATTTCGAATGTAATTGCGGTTGTAGTGACAAATAGTCAAATAAAAATATGTTACAACAACAGAGGGAAATCCCGATAGAAAGCAGCAGGAAGCTATCAAATTCTAAATGAAGAATCCACCAACAAAGATGCTAAAGTCATTTCTAACTCATGTATTCTAACTCACGTATAATTGAAAATTTCGTACGGTGAATTGTTCGAATTTGCCATTTAAAGTTGAAGTAGTACATAGGTATATTCTCCCACAGATCGGTACAAAGAAAACAGCTATATACATATGCAAATATCCGTCCTAGCTTTGTCTCAAACAACATTTATTTCAGATAAAGATTAATTATTCAATCAGCTTCACTCAGCCTAAAGTATTTTACATCTATTATACAAAAAATTCATAGAAATACATGGACAGATTCGTTTCAAATCTGCAAAGCCCTACGGGCTTCTACCGCATCTGCCTCATTTCGCATCCAGTTTGACAATGTCTCCACCATCGCAGGTGGCTTGGAACCCTATTCTGACATTGTCGTTTATCTCTTTTAAGTCTTCTTCTTCCTTTCCTAGGTCAACAAGTCGCTGGGCAAATTTCCATTCATAACCCAGGTCAACGACTTCTCGCCACGGAACTCTTCGATATACCGTATAATCTCCTCTTCGGCCTTGCCGTACTTGATCATACCTCTGTCAATTGCATCGCATAACTTCTTACGTCTTTGGTATCTCTTGGATTCCTTCGAACGCGAGTCACCTCTCCATTCGTGCTTACCGTACTTGGCATCCATTTCGCACAAAGCAGGTTGGCCTCTGAAACCCTTTGTGAACTCGTCGTAGATTTCCTTAACCGACATCGGATTGTGCAAGAAATCAACCGAGATTTTAGGCTTCTTGCTCAAGTTAGAACCTCCACCTGAACCGGTTCTTGTCTCAACAAATTGACCCACATTGGCATTGCTGCCATCAGCCGAATGGTCGAGTTTACGCTTGTTTGAGGCGTAAGTCTTCTTTCTCGGCTTCTCTGGCTGCTGGTGCTGGTGTTGCGCCTGAGCCTGAGCCTGGACCGCGGCAGCCGCAACCGCCACTTGGTG
Source organism: Scheffersomyces quercinus (assembly GCA_030556775.1). NCBI lineage: Eukaryota > Fungi > Ascomycota > Pichiomycetes > Serinales > Debaryomycetaceae > Scheffersomyces > Scheffersomyces quercinus. Next base: position 606,730 of record JAKTUQ010000002.1, on the reverse strand, counting down.
GAGGGCTGGGTCCATATTGTTATCCAATTGAACAGCATGAGCTGCAATGTCGTGGGTAGGTAACTGGTCAACCTGCTGCTGGACCTGTTCCTGTACATCATTTACCTGCTCATTATCGTGTTCTAAGACGTGAGCCTGGACAGCTTGCAACGAGTTGATCATAGCATCCTGGTTCTTGTTCTCGATGAAGTCCGTTATCACGTTGGCCAATTTGTCGATTTTGGCATTCTGGAAGTCCACGAGCTGTCTCAAGTACGCGATCTCGTGGTTCAACCCAGCCAATTTGTCGTTCTCGATCTTGCTGATCGAGTCGTTGATCCGGTCAAAGCTCAGTTGGATGTAGCTGCCCGACAATCCGTTGTGACTGTCGGGATTGTTACTATTGTTGCCCGAGCGGGCCAACCCGCTGTTTCCGCCTATAGACTCGTCGATCTTGCTGTTCTGGCCAATGTCCTCTGCGCTCTCCATGCTGGTGATTGTAGCCGCTGTGTTTATTGCAAAATGTCGGGGGATTAGTTAATGGTGTTGTTGTAAACAAATGTTGGAAGGAGACTTTTTTCTGAACTCTGGAAGGGAGAGAAGGTCGTGTGGTGGACAAGGAACGGAGGAGGTGGCTGGATGCGACACCCTGAGTGGTGGGTGGAGAGTCACAGTGGAGAGTCACGTGATAGTATGAAAATTGTCCATTATGCTACGAGTTTAAGGGTATTTGATGAGCGGTTTCTAGTTTGGTGAATGTGGAGCGCTAAAGTTTAGTATGGACTCCGTTTGGAAACTCAATTTGGTGAAAATTCGTGAATTTGCTTGGCTCCTTGTACGCTTTTCATGACTGGTGAAATGGCCTGAGTTGACGATCTGCATATAAGCTTGATGAAAAACGGAGAATCTAAGTCACGTGCAAGGTATGTAATAAGCTGGCTATTAGAGTGGTGTAGAGGTAGTTTCTAGGGTGAAGGTAGATGTAGACTAGATGTAGACTAGAAAGTACATATTAGAGAGTTAAAAGATGTGCTGTGGAAGGCAAAACCTCTAGATATTACTTATTAAGTAATTGGACATTTTAAATGGAATTCTATAGTATATCTCCCACAAATCAGAATTGTTACCAAGTTATGAAATATGGGTATGTAAACCAATGATATGTTTTAGTTTCATTAAATATATTATAAATCATCTTCTATTTACATATGAAAGGATATAATACAATACATAGCGGGATTGATGCATGTACTCTCCTAGTTTTTCATGAAATTTGATTTTTTAGGTCAACTTTTTAGGTTGCAAATATTGCAACTACCACTGTTTACTTTTTGATAATCTTCTTTAGAATATTCTTCTGAACACAAGTAACCGTATAAGTCTTCCCAATAACTCCCTGAGTAACAATTCTAATCTTCTTCGAAGCTTGTAGAAAAAAACTCGTCGTAATCAAGCTCCCCAGTAACCTTAGGCCCCATCAATGCAAGCATTCCAACACAATAACCTGTGGAATTTATATATATCACTCGGCAATTACCCTCACTTCCAAAATATTTCTTGGTTACCTGTGATATCTGCTTCAAGTTCAGACTCTTCGGCAAAAAGAGCCCAATATTTTCTGTATACTGCAAGCATTGTTGAACCAATCTCTCTATTGGAAAAGGTTCCATAGTGTGCAAGTCAAACTCTTGTCCCTTTTTTGAGTATGCTGGTCCACCCCAGGGTGGAGATGAAAATATGAAATCAAAAGTCTTTTGAGGTTCTTCGCCATTCCGTAATTCTGCTGGAATCCAGTCTTGTTTTACTGATCCGTTGTCTGTTTGCTTGCTCATTTCATTCCAGTCTCCCACTACCGTGAAGATGTTCTCGGCGACTCCATAAATTTGTGCATTATGTTCAGTACACTGGACATTTATTGGATTAATATCTATTCCTATGGCCGATTTGAAGTATTTAGCGAATTGAATGGTATTTCCTCCTCCACCACAGCAGAGGTCCACGGCACATTTCGCTTCTGGAATCAAATATGAGAATAGCCTCGCTACAAAGATCGCTATCGTCTCAGGAGTAACGGAATACCACAACTCTGACGTCATATATATCCCCTCGTCAAATTTACTGAATAGCCTGTATCTCTTCTTCCAGAATTTCTTACAATTATCTGGGAGTGTCGTGTAGTTGTGCATCAAGAGTTCATCATCTGCGTTGATCTCGAATTCTGATTCCAGCCCATCTAAGCTAACTGGATTCTCTTCAGAACTATTAAAAGTAGGTGAATTACCATTCCTATCATCAGTAGTATAATGTTCCTCGGATAGTTTTTGTTCAGGATGCTTCTTGGGTAACTTTCTAGATACTTCTTCTATGTCATCATAGCTTAGCTTTCTCTTTCCAATCTTGGTTTCTATGTCATTATCTCCATTTTCCTGAAATGAATCAAGATTTTCAGAAGTTAATGGGATTTCATCTGATTCACTGTCTACAGTTCTCTCAATCTCCCTAACCTTCGAACCCATCTGATATGTCTTAACTATGGCAGCCTTAGACTTCAATCAATGCTACCATTCTTATGATGAGATGCTCATTAGGAAAATGATATCGTGTGTCTACCAGTTATTGCAGCCATTTTATCTATACGTTTTATTAGACATTATATTAATATACATATTAAATGGAATAAAGAGAACATGAAGTGAAAGTAACTACTTTTAAATACAACTAAAATACACCAAAAATCGAAAACTATCGAAAGAAAATCCACTTACAAGACAATTACAAAATGAAAGGAAATACACTCAAACCTTCCAGAGCTTACCTTCTGCATAAAAGATCTTGTTTTCATTCTCCATCAAAGCCAATGCAGCCTTGGTTTCTTCTTCCCCGAAGATATCTTCTTGAGGGATATCCTGGTTTATTGCTTCGGTGACGCTTTCAAGAGGAGCTGAACCACTTTCGTTATCAAATAATGTCGATTGTGTAACTCTGGAAATAATGGCAAGGAAAGTAGCATATCTTTCGCTGCTGATACCTCCAGTGGCGGTGTTAGCTGTGGAGGTGGCTCCTAGTGGTTGCTGTGCTTCATTCAAGTGCAAATTAACAAGCTCCTGCTCTACAGAATCTTCTGCTGGTGGTGTGAGAGAAGGTGTGCGTTGTTGGATTTGGTTTCTGAGTCTTGTTCTGGTAGTGCTTGGTCTTGGGAGGACTTCATCATCACTGAGTTCGTCTTCTTCTTCAGACTCGGCTTCTGAATCAGATGCTACGGCAGTCTTTTGTTTCTTGGCTCTTGATTTAGAAGTAACTTCCTTGAACAAGGCAAATCTTAATAATTCTTCGGCAACCTTTGCGTCCTTGACGTCAATAGTCTTGGACAATCTTACCTTGGCATGAGCAGTTGCTAAACGAATCAACGTTTCCAATGTTCTGGCTGTGATTGGTGCAGTGTGTCTTTGGTTGTTGTCGATCAAGTCATTTCTCAATCCGGAGTAAGTACTTACGATATACTCCGAGGCCTTCTTAGTTAAGACAGGCTTTATTCTCTGTTTGGCATATTGGATATATTTCTTCAAGAATGGAATCGATAAGATAGTAGGACTCTTCTTGGATTTGGAAGCCTGGACACCAGTGTGTAATAACGCATTGAATTTTTCAAAAACTGGCTGTTCCAATTCCTCCTGTTCGTTTGTAGTGTCATCTCCAACTGCCAAGGACAAATTAGACTTTTCTCTAATAGGTTCACCTTCTAAAAGACCAGGAGGAATAAATCTGTGCATTCTCAAGACGTGCTCAGAAATAACTCTGTCCTTGGTTGGCTGAACGTCGTCCGTGACAACAAAAAGTAAATCGAAACGAGATAATAACGAATCTGGTAAAGCAATATTCTTGTGTGGATCTTTGTGAACATCGTACTGGCCGAAGACTGGGTTAGCGGCCGCAATAACAGAACAACGAGCATTCAAAGATGTGTGGATACCAGCCTTAGCAATTGTAACAGTTTGTTGTTCCATGACTTCGTGAATAGCGACTCTGTCGACGTCTGACATTTTGTCAAACTCATCAATACAAACTACACCCCTATCAGCCAAAACCATTGCACCAGCTTCCAATCTTCTTTCTCCTGTTTCTTTGTCGGTAGTGACGGCTGCGGTTAAACCGACACCAGAGGAACCTCTACCAGTAGTTGCAATTGCCAAAGATGCTGTGTTTAACACGAATCTCAACATTTGAGATTTCGCAGTCGATGGATCACCGACCATTAAAATATTGATATCACCTCTCAAATGGGTACCATTATCCAAGTTCTTCTCTACACCTCCTAACAACATCAAAAGAGTTGCCTTTTTAATGTAGTCAAACCCGTAAATCGATGGAGCCAAAGAAGTGGATAACACATCGAAGATCTTCTTATCCTTGGATAACTTGTTGATGTTTCTAACATCCTGGTCGGTTAACTTTTCTTGTGAAGCAACAGCAGTCGATCTGGCGTGCAATGGATACACCGAGTTTCCCAAAATTACAGTCTTGAATGAAGAAGAACTATTAGCAGCACCACCAAGAGCTCTGTATACACCGACAATTTGAATACGGTCACCTGGTTTAGTCAAGTCAACCAAATTGTCATCCAAAATGACATCTACAGATCTTGGCAACTGACCAGCTGGAGCGGACTCTGGCATTTCTTGCACGGAAATTTTCTGATGATCTCTGTAGGTAGAGTAACCATATTCTGTAGTCAACTTATTACCGTCCACATCTTCTGTTGGGTAGATGGCAGCAGTAGCAATGGGATCGAAAGACGTGGTTTGGTCTCTGTATTCTCTGGCGTAGAATCTTGTAGTTTTCTCAGCATAATGAACCGATCTGATGATTTTAGGGCGGACAAGCGAGGCTCTTGTAACGATACCTTCGATAGAAACCATCTTGGAAAGGTGACCGGAATGGATAGATCTTGGAGTCACTTGGTGATCACCGAAAGAACCTCTGAACGAGAGATAGAACTGTTGGTTTTGGTCGTATTCATCGGGGAATGAAGGGTCTGATGGGTCATAGATGGTGAGAACCGTGTCTCTGAGTGCTCTTTCACACGCTGGGAGGAAATCTGCTGGAGTGTTAAGAAGACCTCTCCAGAACTCTCTGTCGAAATCTCTGACTTCATCTATGGATACTGAGAGACGGTACTTACCTTTGGTAAGCATGTCTTTAATCTGAGAACGGTAGTTTGTGGCGTCGACGTCGATACGATCGAGAAATTCCTGGAAACGTCTGACTCTGTCACCGAAGACGGCATCAATGGGCTGTTCGCCGAGAGTTGTATCGTCCATGGTGAGAAGTAAGTGATAGTAGACTTGGTTGTGGTGGATATGTGAACGAGAGACTGTGAAGGACGTAGACTATGAAATAGTTGATTATCACTCGGATAAAGAATGTACTCTGTTACAGGTAACGAAGCTTCACGATGTTAAGGTTGAGGAACACAACACCAAAGAAGAACAAGATGAAGAATAAGACAAGATCAACGCGAAGAAACAGGTACTCCTAATATTTCTGAAAACGAAAAATTGGCCAAAACAAACTATAAGCCAATAAGTTGAATGTTCTCTTCACAAGAAGGAGAAATAGACAACCAACAATAACCAGGTTTTGTAATTAACCGCCGTAAAGGAAACTGACAGCCAAAAGGAGAAGCCCAAAAGGCACGAACATCCCGAAGAATGCAAATGCAAGAATTTTTGGCTTGGAAAAAATTAGACGCTCGACGCGTCCAATTATATTTCCCAATGAGGGTAAATTAGGTAAATTAGGTGGACATGATGAGAGTGAGTGAGAGGGAAGTGTTAAGTGTTAGAGTGAAGTGTGAGCGTGGTAGCGTTGAAAAGAGAGAAGAAGCCCAATGAGAGTGAGTGAATGAAAGAAAGAGATAAAGAGATAAATTATGAGAGAACGTAAGAGTTTATGCGTTTGTGTGTGTGCGTGTCGTTGTGTGTGTATGTTGTCTCAGAAATATGTAGCTTCTGCTTGTACAATTAATATGTGCTATGTAATTATGTCTTGTACAATATGTGCTAAGTAATATGATGTAGAATATGTGCTAATGTATGCGATTTTACAATGACTATGTGCTGATTATGTGCTGATATGTCTTATATAATATTATGTGCTTGTAACTATGACTTAATCTGTTCAGGCATGAAATATTTCTGATATACATGAATACATCTAGTATATCGTATATATAGAGAATTATTCCGTATTTCATACAACAACATAGAGAAAGACAATTATGTGCTTAATTAGATAATGCTCCAATAGAGGCACTATTATGTGGATACCTTTTTAATGAAAATATATTCATAGAGGAATTTATAACAAAATAGCATAAAGACTATATATATATTAACAACTATTAACAACTACGTTGATGTCGAAGGACCCAACTACTAACATACATCTGTTTGTATTGTAAACTAAGAGTTCATCTGATTGGCGACAGAAACTGGTGGCTGCAAAATGTCTCTCAAATATGTATCACAACAAAGCATTTTATCACGACCTCAGTCGCCATTGCCAAGTCATCCAAGATGGATACGACATAGTAGAACGTTTTTACTAAGCGCTTATCTACAAATCTGTTCTCTTATATATGCATTTCATGTTCCATGCTAAGGCTACTCTGCTCTATCTATAAAGTCCATCCCTCAGCATAAACCTTCTTCTCATCCTTGGCTTCAAAAAGATGGTCAAACTCCTCGTATTC